>CM026424.1:8848846-9217565 GCA_014871385.1 Ceratodon purpureus | reverse complement strand
CTGGCTTGCGAACTTGTACACCGCATCGAACATCGACTTATTGATCATACCATTCATGATCAAATCGAAAGTATCGTGCTCCACCTCCTTCGGTTCGTCAACCAGTCGAAACTCAGGCTGAGACAGAGTAAAATCTGTCCCAGAGGAGTTCCCTGATGGCGAAGGTCCATCCAGTCTACGTCGGGACTTGGGAGATTTAGGGGACCGTTGTCCTTTTCGGTTATCAACAGGTGACCCTGCAACTGAACCAGTGCCACCGTCTTGTGAGGCAGTGGTCCTCTGCGCTACGCGTCTTCCTAGCTGCGCCTGCGCTTTCTTTCTCCTCTGACCAACTTTCGGGTCCTCCGGTGCAGCCTCTTCGACGTCCGGTACTTCCTCCGGAGTGGCGTTGATGGCACCTAGTCGTCTCTTCAGATCTTCCTCCTCGGCGGGGCAGAAAGTCTTCGCACACTCGATGTACCAACCGCATTCCTTCAGATGCGCTGACGGATAAGTGATCTTCTGATACTCCGTGAAAATGAACGAGTCATGGCCAGGCTCAGTTTGGGTATCCATCCAATCTGGTTCTTCCGTGATCGCCTTCTTTGGCATCAACTCCCTCCTGTAGTACCTATAAAACAGAGGGAATTGGGTCAGATTTCTTCATCTGCGCAAAGACAAAACTAAACAAGAGCATACCAAGGTTTTGATACTCACCTATAGATAAACCGGCTGACGATGAGATTGCCCTTAGGCACCTGGTTCCAAGTGTCGTTCCGCTGGAATGCATGTTTCCCGGCAAAGACAGTTGGAAATGCTTTTTGCCACACCTTCTTCTTCCAGTAGTTCAGGTACACTTGCCAGGACTTGACTTCCTTAGTCCAGTCAGGAAGCGGATATTCAAGCAGGATAGGCTCAATCTTCTCCGTGATCTCGTCCTCCAGCAGCGCATAGAAGCATGCTTTGTGCAGCCAAGCATGAAGTTGAGACTCACTGCACGAAGTCCTCGGAAAACTGTTTGCAGCCCTGGTATTATCAGAGCCGTTCCACATCTTCAGCCAACGCACTTTATACATCCCCTTGACGTTGGTGGTCGCAATCAGCTGCAGTTTGTCTAGCCCCATCTCGCACTTCTGATTAGGGCGATGGTTGTAATGGTTCCGAATCTGAAAGGACGTAAACCCAAACAACGTAAGAAACAAAGTCATGCCATAACAAACGCTCATCAGGCCATTCCACCATTGCAGCTACACCACATCCTGGAGGCGTTAAATAACGTCATTGACCAAAACAATCGATCCTTCCAGGAGATCTGCAAATTCAAATGGCTTATCAATGCCGAACATGACGAGCCACCTGTCTTTGCAGCTCCCCTAGAGGGTCAAAATAACTTGGACAGTAACGTTCTACTGGTCATCATCTGAAATTTAAACACATCATACCTAAACTTCTAATTCGTAAAGCAACAATCAAGAAGCAATATAACACCCAAAATTGACTAAGTGTCTAGAAACCCGACCGCGCCTTCGAGGCCCGAAAGGGGCTCTCGGTACCGAGAGACCCTTCCCAGCCTCGAAGGCGCGGTCGGGATTTGGTACCTAGCGACATATTCTGCCCCTTTGGGCCGGAAACCCGACCGCGCCTTCGAGGCCCGTAAGGGCTTCTCGGCACCGAGAGCCCCTTCCGGGCCTCAGTGGAGCGGTCGGGTTTCTGGCCCAAAGGGGCAGAATCTGGGTCCCTTTTATTGTAAAAGGGGACGAAATGGCCCATCACGCATAAAGAACCCTATAAATGGGTTCTTTATCTGCCTGGTGGGCTCTTTCAGCCCCCCTTTGGGCTCTAAGGGGCCCGTTAAGGCTCGTTCGGGCCGAAAACCCGACCGCGCCCTTGAGGCCGGGAAGGGTCTCTCGGCACCGAGAAGCCCCTCCGGGCCTCATGGGCGCGGTCGGGTTTCCGGCTCCAAGGGGCCTAAAGAGGCCTCTCAGTGGCTGAGAGGAGCTCAAAAAGGCCCCTTGGAGCCGGAAACCCGACCGCGCCCATGAGGCCGGGAAGGGTCTCTCGGTACCGAGAAGCCCCTCCGGGCCTCATGGGCGCGGTCGGGTTTCCGGCTCCAAGGGGCCTAAAGAGGCCTCTCAGTGGCTGAGAGGGGCTCAAAAAGGCCCCTTGGAGCCGAAAACCCGACCGCGCCCATGAGGCCGGGAAGGGTCTCTCGGCACCGAGAAGCCCCTCCGGGCCTCATGGGCGCGGTCGGGAAACCGGCCCCAAGGGGCCTTATTGGGCCCCTCTCAGCCCAAGAGGGGCCCGATAAGGCCCCTTGGGGCCGGTATCTCGACCGCGCCCATGAGGCCGGGAGGGGTCTCTCGGCACCGAGAGACCCCTCCCGGCCTCATGGGCGCGGTCGGGGAACCGGCCCCAAGGGGCCTTATTGGGCCCCTCTCCGCCCGAGAGGGGCCCAATAAGGCCCCTTGGGGCCGGTATCTTGACCGCGCTGGTGAGGCCGGGAGGGGTCTCTCGGTGCCGAGAGACCCCTGCAAGCCTCATGGGCGCGGTCGGGATACCGGCCCCAAGGGGCCTTATCGGGCCCCTCTTGGGCTGAGAGGGGCCCAATAAGGCCCCTTGGGGCCGGTTTCCCGACCGCGCCCATGAGGCTGGGAGGGGCTTCCCGTTGCCAAACCTGACCTAAGCCAGGGCCTCAACCGGGCCTCAATAAGGAAAAACAAACTCATTAAGTAAAAAAAGTCTAGAATCTACATACCTCTTCAATAAAGCCCTTCCCGTTCTTAGGATTTGCAACGGCTTGGAGCTTGCTAAAAAGCTTGTTCAGGGCTTCTTTTTTCTTCAGAATCTGATTGAATATAACCTCACGTAAACGCTCCCCTGTTTGCTTGTTCAGCGGCGTCGTCTGCTTGTAGTGATTGCACGCTTCCTCGCCTGCACCTGCTATCTCTTCCTGCCGCATTAAACCAAGAAAGTTAGTTTTTTTAATTATTTCGACACAATCTATAAAACAGGCAGGAGTAAAAACATTTAAGGGATTTACCGAGAAGAGGTGGTTCACCATTGTCTCTGAAGACAATGGATACCAAGTATTGGTCGTCTTTGCCTTCTCCTTCAGGTACTCTTCCTTGCTG
Source organism: Ceratodon purpureus (assembly GCA_014871385.1). NCBI lineage: Eukaryota > Viridiplantae > Streptophyta > Bryopsida > Pseudoditrichales > Ditrichaceae > Ceratodon > Ceratodon purpureus. The sequence goes on along the minus strand of CM026424.1, from coordinate 9,214,455 downwards.
AGGATATTCTCAAAATACGTTATGGGTAGCAGCCCATACTTGTGCACCATCTCGATCTGGTGCAAGACATTTGTCCTCACATGCGCCTGCTCATTTGACCTGTCAGGTGGTATGATATTAGATATCACGAACTTAATCCAATGAAATCGACGACCAAGCATGGAGTAAAAACTTAAAGATCTAGCCTCGGAATGGTACTTACTTGTTTACTGAATGCATGGCCCTGAGAATACTTGGGTAAAGAATCTTAGGGATCTCAAGGACCAAGCAATCAGGCATTCCGTGAAGGCGATGCCACTCCATGTTTCCCATCTTCGCTTCATCGATGTAGCGCTTCCAGGCCGTGTAGCGGTGATTGCCATCGTAAATGAAAAACATCTTTCCTTGAAGTGGCTTCAAATCCGGGTCAGAATTCAATTCATGGTCGAATTCATTATCCAACTGATCCCATTCCGAACTCCATTCCCGTCTGATTTCATCTGTAACAAGCTTCTCCCTCTGATTCGAATCGGTCAGAGCCACATAGAACACTGCTGACCCTACTCTGTACCCGGACCGGAACTCGCTCTGCAACCGTAAGACCTCAGACTCCAGCACTGGCCTGACTTCGGGCATACTAACCATGCGGCATAAAGGAATTCTCAACCTCGAGAACTTCTCTATCGGCTGTTTCCGACTCCGGTTGACTGCAACAAAGGTATCGTTCTCGAACTCCTTGATCATCCGAGCCTCTATCTCCGCTGGTGTCACACCCTCGTCCTTTCCTAGAGGGTTCTCCGGCAATTCCTCCCCCTTCTTTACCCGTGGCCATGTCAGCTTAGCCGGCGGCGTCTCTGCATCGTCCCCCTCTTCCTCTACTTCATCCATCAAGGGATCTTTCTCTTCCGCCTCCACCTCGGCTGTCTTCGCCCTCTTCGGTGAAGGTGTACTCTCCATTGTATGCTCCGCACCATCGTTCTGGCCCTCGGCCATCGCCGTCTCCTTGTTGACATCGCCTGCCAGTTCCTCCCGTCCAGACTGCTCTGTCGCCTGCAGGTCCATGCTCTCGTCCTGCCCCTCCCCTCCTTGCCTGTGCCCAGCAGCCACGAACGCCGTCTCTTCTACGGCCGCCTTCTGCGTCTCCTCCACAGCTGTCCCCTGCGTCTCCTCCACAGCCGTCTCCTGCGCCTCCTCCTCTCCTTCTTCCTGCAACAATGTGTCGCAACCTAAGTAGTCAGCTGAGTTGAACCCTTTCTAAAACCCTAGATACATACAGTGGAACTGGACGCTCTGACGATGCCCTAATACCCTTTCCCGCCCTTACTTCTGGGAGTACTATCTTACCTGCTCTCGCTGGACAGCGGACTCCGCAATTCTAACCTTCTTAGACTTCTTGTGCTTTTCTGGACGCTCCTCCCTACTTGGCCGCTTCTTACTTTTCCTCTCACTTTCTGATGACCTCTCATCTCCAGCCCTCTTCTTTGTACCCTTCTTCTCACTTCCCGGTGACTTCTCAGTCCCGGACGACCTCTCCTCCCCATGGCCCTTCTTAGACCTACTCTTCTTCAACTTCCCTCCATACTTAGGGTTAAACATGGCGACAAACTATGTAGACCGACCCGCACCCTACAAACCCTAATTATGGCACCCTAAACCGAACCCTGCCTGCACTACACTCACACACACAAAAACCGCAACGCAGTGTAAGCCAGGCACAGCAAGGCTGCGAGCTAAGAACACCACGAGGGGGCACAGAGAGACTGAGCATGGAGCTTCTCCCCCTTCTTATACTTGGCCTCAAGAGCAAGGGCGCACAAACTAATGATGTCTACAATTAACACACGTACCTCTAAGCACTCAGGTATGGTGAGGGGAATTGATTGCTGGAGCGGCGTCACACACTGCGATGGCGATGTCTCACACAACCCGCCCCCCTTTGCTACTCGAGGTACTGCTATGACTGGAAGTTTTGCGAAGTCCTTACTCAATGCCTTCACGGTCCCGCCAAACCCCTCAACACGTCGCCTCCGTTCCTCAGCCTGTCTCATCCTCGAAGCTGTCAGCTGCCTCGAGTTTGAGAACAGCTTGTCTCTCCCCTTCCTCTTTCTCTTTCTCTCTCTCACAGGAGTGGCGACCACTTCAGTTGAATCATCGACATGCATCTATGACACTATCCTGCTCTCTCGCCACACTAAACATCCCGGAGAATGCCACTCATTGCTTTAATATATCTCTCGTCAGGATGAGTACTGTTATTTTTGACGCTGCTAACTGTTTTGGCGCCCTTCCATATAAAGATTTCCTTAACTCAAAATTCCTAGAATTGGCGGCTCAGATCCCTCCCCTTTTTCCCTTGTCAGGGAATTTATTCTGACACGGTGTACCAGCCCTAATTATATTCAGTGGCAATCAAGAGACGGCTGGTCCTTATTATAGAGCCTTCTAGTGGCTGGTGATTTGTCGCATGATCGTCCTTTCAAGTAAACATAGGGGGCCCCTAAACCCTGTCATCATCCCCTTTTAGTCCGTCAGGTGTTCATCCTCTCTTCAACATTCGTCTCTGTTATGACAAGTTGAGATTAGCAAATACAAACGTATAAATGCAGTGGAAAATGCTGCAACAACCCTCTCAATTCTGCACTTCGTCGATTGTGTCGCTCTTTCTGATCTGTCTACGCCATGGCGCTACCTGTCCCGGCTCAGTTCCAAGGTTCCGTTTTTCTTTACGCACATGGCGTTGGAATTCCGCTTACGTTTCGGGTAGATGATGATGGGTACGCTCTTGTGTCATGTCAGCGTCTTAGTCTTAGGTTCCAGTATCAAGAGGACTCCATTAGCGTTGAGGAGGAGATCTGTGATGAGCTCACTGGAGAGATCACACATACACTAGGCCAGGTCTCATTTGTGGACGAGAGGGATTGTAAGATGTGGAGGCTCACGCCTGGTAGGTTTAGAGTCTACGGTCTCACGGATTCCCAGATGGCTGCGTCCACCGAGATCCTGACCCCCAGACGGTCCTCTACTTGCACCATCCAGACACCAGGAGCGGTGGACGTGAAGTTGAAGACCGACTCTGGCTCAACGACGCCTCTCCTTGCCAAAGTAAAAGTTGAGCCGGGATTAGATACCCCGGTTATCAATCTCTCCTCTGACAATGACGGGAGCCCGCGGACTCGAAAGTCATCCGGAGATTTACCCGCCAGAGAACCTGTCCGTCCCGAGGCGGCTGTGGACACTCGCGCTTCGGATCTCATGGCAATGCCCCCTTCTTTGGACGAGTCCGTCAGTATTGTATCGCTGTTGAAGAAGCTTACTGCGCGGCCGGGTAAGAAGAACCTCCTGAAGAAGTTAGACTACGACTCCATCCGACATGAGAGAGTGGAGTATCTGCCGGCGGAGTTCAACGGCGACGTCATCTTTGAACTGCCACCTGTGGGATCCTCTGCCTCACGATCAGCCGCCAAGTCCATGCAGGGCATGGATAAGAGGTACGATGGGCACGTGTGGACGAAGACGATCACCACCAACATCTCCAACAATATGGGCCTCTCTTTCCGGTCGTCTTCATGTGCGGGCCATTTGCGGTGCGAGAACAAGGACTGCGGGTACCTTGAGCGCGACCATCGCATCTTCGACGTGAATGAGACCGAATTCGATGGATGCACGTTGCAGGCGTTTGTTGTGGGTGAAGAGGCTCCGAAGGAATCCACTTTGGTCTGCAAGGTATGTAAGGAACCTCCCGTATGCGTTGCCACTTGTAGAGCAAGGATATTTTATGTTTCGGGCAAGGGCAATAGGACACGGGCGTGCATCCACGTAGGATCCCACACCCACCCTGTCAAGGTGGGAGACTACCGTGACATTAAGGTCGAGATAAGTAGTTTGATAGAAAATCAGATCGAGAACACGCCCAAGGCTACGAAGAGCGCCGTTGTACTAGAGGCCAGCAAGGACCTGATTGGTAGTTTTTTATTACGATCGGAGGATGATCCACCGAAGACGCTCACCGTTCAAGAGCTTTACCCGGTGCTCGATAGGTGCAAGGATATGGCGTCGCCTATGTGGAAAGTGATTTCCACGGTTGACACACCGGAATACTAATTCCGGTAGGAAAATGATAAAAAAATTAAAAATTTTATGTTAGAAATACGGAAGTACTAAGCCTATAAGTAAAACAACCGGTTAAGCCGGTCGGCTGAATAAATAAGTGACCGGAAGGCCAGTCGGGTGAGATCCGGTCGTCTGCGGTGGAGGAGAGACGGGCACAGTCCATATGACAGAGCCCTGACCCGGCAGACTTAAGGATAACCGCCAAAAGGTACAACGCACACGGGGATAATGGCTGCAACCATTAAAACGCCGCCGGTCGCGACCGTCCAATGATGAGGGGCTACGACCGTCCGTCATGATGAGCTACGAACGGGTGGGCGCGAGGGCAGGTATAAAAGGAGGAAGGACCGCCATGCTCTTCCTTTCTCTTTGTCATTTTGTGGCACGACGGGTCCTTGCGCTCTAAGGCGGTGGGCGCAGTTAGGGTTAGACGGTAGGAGAGAGACGGTGAGACGGAAGTGTTTCCGTTAGGCGAGAGATTGTGGTGAGGATCGTGCGTGCAGGTGTTACCGGAGGGACGGAGAGGAGGACTTAGCAGAATGGGTAGGAAAGGGAAGGAACCGGCGGCGGAAGGACAGTCGTTCAGGGTACAACGGGTAATGCCGTTGATACCGGCCGGAGAGAAGGAGAAGGAGCTCCTCCGGACCGCCTTAGAGTCTATGGGTTGTGAGGTCCTACTGGACAAGGCATGGGGTTGGAAGCTTGCCCTTCCGGCCCAGGAGATCCTCGTCAAGAATCCTGAGAATCGAGGAACCATCCGGGGAGAGCCGGATAAGTGGTCGGCACAACTCTGGAGGGAGACGTATGGTTTCAAGAACTCCGGCGGCGAGGTCTCGACGCCGGAGCCCCGGGACTTCATACATCAGTATCTCAAGGGGACCGGAGACCCGAGAGAAGGATGGGGGCTGGATGACATTGCGGATCCGGAGGCCCGGAGGGTAGTAGGGTTTATGAACCCTATTTTCCATCCGGAAAAGCCCAAACGGATCACCAACAAGTGGGCGTCCGTTTTCATTGGGGCCATGATCGGTGAATTCACGGTGGACTGGGGGGTCATGATGAAGACGATAGTCGACCGACAGGTGGCCAATCTCCGGAAGACCAAGAAGCAGGCCACCTGCCTTCCGTCTTTCCTCATTCACCTCTACCGTACTAAGGGACTGTTGACTGCTGAAGAGGTCCGGGAGTACGATATGCTCTTAAGCTATCAGCAGTTCGCTGAGCCGGAAGAAGTGTCCGACCAGGACGACGAGGATGATGTTATTGAGGTCTCCCCCACGCCGGCTAAGAGACCCCGTCCTAGCCCGGAAAAGGGACAGCCATCCGGATCACCTCGGACTTCCGCACCGGCCAAGCGAACCCTGAACACGGAGATCCAACAGCCCACCGGACCACCGGAGCACACCGGAGATCCGTACCAGGACTTAGTTAACCTATCGGAGCAGGCAACGACGTATGCCCGGTTCTTACAGTCGACTAGGAAAGCGGAGGGCCGGTTGGCTAGGGAGGTAATGATCCTTACGGGTTCGGACCAGTTGGAGGAGTGCCTGAGCATTCTTCGCAAGCACCGGGACTTGGCCGGTCTCCAGGAGAAGCACATGGACCGGCTGGCGAAGTTCCGGGAAACGAATCGGAAGCTCGAGGAGGAGGTGCGTGATGCCCGGAAGGATTTCAATGACGCCCGTGACCGGGCAGTCGAGGCCATCCGGTCGGTCGCTGAGATCAAGGCCACTTTAGCTCTTCCGGTAGATGTGGCCAACCAGTGCGCCGTTTACCAGGCTTTCCTGACCCGTCAACCGGATCCGACTACGAAGAATATTATAAAGTTCATGCACGACCGGACCCAGGTGATGAGGGACACATGGATGATGATGAAGAACCTGGTGGAAATCCTCGGTTACGCAGAGGCCGGTCCGTCATCAGGGCCACCGGCAAATCAAGAGGATCCCAGACCACCGTCCCCAACCAGGGAACCGGCACCGGTGCCACCTCCAGCCTCTCCGATACGGTCGGCCATCCGGCCCGCCCAACAGGAGATAGGACACCCGCTGGAGGATCCTATTCCGGACACCTTGAGCAGTCTGCACACTCTACCCAACTTGGATGGAGTCGAGACTGTTAACCCCGGAAACATTCCCTTGGAACCGGACCAGAGACCACCACCGTTAGATTTTATACCGGTACAGGGATCTCCGGAAACGCTCCAGGTGGATCTCAGCGCAGTTCCGGTGTCGGCACGATCTCCATCCCCGGCAACTCAAGCAGAACGATCCCGGAAGTCCAGTGAGCCGTCAGCATCTGCGGCTCCGGAAGAAGACCCCCCGTTGAAGAAACTGAAGCGGGTACAGAAGAAGGAACGGTTGGACGGAACCCGGCACAGTCCCCGGCTCGATAAGTACAAGGAGTAGGGTTTTAGGATAAGGACCGGATAAAATGGCAGCGACTAACGATGGGGCTCCAGTGCACCCGGCTGCCAATCCGGATAGATAGTGGCAGTAACTAGGAATAGAAGGCGGCCACCGGTCCGGGATTTCCGGATCCAAGATCCGGAATTTCTGGATCTCGGTGGGCCACTTGGTCGCTTTAGGAACCGATAGGTTTTAGTATTTAAGATAGACGTTTTTCCAAGGCCGGGGCCTTGTTTTTGTACGCCGTTTTGTTGTTGCAATTGAGAATATACTTTTGGATTTGTTGTGTCAACCGGCTGCTGACGGGTCCGTTGCCGTATGGTTTGTGGTTCTATTGTCTTCAGTAGTGTTCCGGAGGAGTGTTGAACAGTAGGAAGGTCAGGAGAGCGCCCGGAGAGACTGGGGAGGTGTCAAGCGTCGAGTGTTGACGGTTTCCAGTCCCGGAAGGAGCCCGTAGGGAAGGAGAGACGTATTGCAGCAGGGCTGGTAGTCTCAAGGACACGGAGAGCCGTGTGTACACCGGGATCCGGAAACGGACCGGTCGCTTCCTGTAGATGGGATAAAAGCCGGATGTCCTACTGCGAACCAATCCGGAAGGGAGATAGTATAGTAGAATACTGCGCAGCCGTAAGGTGATGTCATTGTAGTATGATTTCCGTATCCGTAACCGGCACTGAGTAGTTATCCGGACCGGTCCCTAGCCGTACGGAAGGATTATTACTCCACTTCTCGGGTGGTAGATAGGAACAGTGGGGTGTCCAGCCACTATAAGTTACGGGACGGTGGAAAATCCAGCCACTTTAAAGGATAGACGGATCAGTGGGAACCGGCCACTAGTCTAAAAAGCCGGAAAATAGGAACGAGGCAAAAACTACCGGATTCGTCCAACCGTCTGTAAGACGGAGTACGGTCGGACACTGGTGGTGATTTCCGTTAAAGTCTAAAAGAAAGAAAACTATAGGTCTTCGTGGGAACGAACACGGAGTGGTTTACTTTGGAGGGTAGTTAGTGTCAATTGAGTGCCTTCCGGAGGAATACTGATACCACGTCGTGCTACATGTGATTTTTGGCGCCGCTGCCGGGGATCTATATGATTTTCTTTCTCCGGATTTCTACGGTTGTCACTAACCCAAGTCAGGGTGTAGAAAACGCATGAATCCGAATTCTGAGCCGGAAGGAGTACGGAGGTCTAGTAGAAAGAAGAAGGGTGATCAGGAGACGGAAGCCAGACCATTCGTCACTACTAGAGCAGAAGTCATTGAAGATACAGATCAAGAGATAGCCGGGACTTCCGGATCCGGAGGTCAGGGTGGGACAGTACCACCCGGGCCGGTGACCGGGGGACCGGTAGCGGGTCTTCCTATGGCCTGGACGTTCTCCAGGCTGAAGTATCGGAAGTTCAGGGGCGATGGCCGGGAGGACGTGGACGAATGGCTAAGCGAGTTCAACGCCACGGCTGCTGCCAATCAAGAGGACGAAGCAATCAAGTTACGGTTGTTCCAGGGATTACTCAAGAAGGAGGCACTCCAGTGGTACCAAGAGGAACCGGACAATGTGCGAAGGAGTTGGGGTTTGCTATCCGATGCCTTCCGGAGGGCCTTCCGGGAGGTAGGAGGAGAAGCCCGCACATTGGGAAAACTTAGTAAAATCCGGATGGAGCCGGAAGAGTCGGTCCGCCGGTACGGACAGAGGGTTAGGAGTTTAATTCATAAACTAAGTCCCGGAATTGCAAACAGTATCCAGGTAGAATGGTACGTCGCTCGGTTACCCGACCGGATAGGGTTCCAAGTAAGGCAGACCCGGCCACAGACTTTACCGGAGGCCATGGAGGCCGCCCAGAACTATGAAAACTCCAAGCAGTCCATACGACAGTACCGTAAGGCAGGGAAAACCTCTAGACGTCTCCGAAAGGTCCGGAGGAGCCGGGATTCAAGTTCAGAATCCAGTGGATCCAGCTCCGAAGATAGCTCGGAAACCGGAAGCAGCAGCAGTGAGGAGGACCGCTCACGACGGAAGGCGTCAGGTAGCAAGGGCTACCGGAAGGACAAAGAACGGACGATAGTCCGAGTAAAGGAGGAATACCCATCGGAGAAACGGATGATCAAAGATCTGGTGAACAGCATTGAAGAACTCAAAGTCCAGATGGCGGAAGAGAAGAAAGCACGGAAAGCGCTGCCCACCGTCCGGAACAATGTGTGGTGCACCAACTGCGGAAAGCCGGGACATTACAACCGGGAATGCCCACACGGAGCGCCCAAGAGAGTGCAGTTTGTGGATGAAGAGGGGTCAGTATTCTTTGCGGAACCTGCTTATGAAGAGGAGGAAGTGGAGATGCTACCGGTTTACCAGGTAAACCCGGCCTATGGCCGTGGACGGATGATGCAGCCGGTTATCAGACCGCGACCCGGAATGGGCTATCCATCCGGTGGACATCCGGCCCCGCCGGCACGACCACCCGTCTCGGTGGAACGGCAGTTTGGATGCTGTTATATTTGTGGAGAAGCCGGTCATTATGCTAACAATTGTCCACACCGAGGAGGTCAAGGCGCACCGTTGGAACTTCCGTGTCAAAACTGTGGTCAGTACGGCCATAAGTCACCCCAATGCCAACAACCGGTTAGACCTAGGGCTATCTATAAGCAAGTGGAAGAACCTCCCCGGGAGCGTACCAGGCTCAACTACGGTCACAAAGACGGGGTAGAGAATCCGCCAAATTGACGGTTACCGGTGGAACCACGAGGAGAGACCGGCGTGGATATCCATCAGGTCAGTTCGCGTAGTTCCACCCGGAGACAGGATTCAGAAAAGAAGAAGAGGAAATCTGGTGTTCGGACCAGGTCACAGAGGAAAGAGAGTAGCCGACCGGAATCTTCAGAAACTTCCGGGGAATCAGAGAAGGAGGTGCCCCCGGAGACGGTCCCGGTTGAAAAAGGGGTCAAGACCCTACCAACTATGCCGGATATTGGACCGGAGGTAATTGCTGGGTTACCTCAAGTACAGGAGGGCCGGAAGGTGACATTCAGCGAGATTCCGGAAATTATCCAACCGGAGGTCCGGGCGAAAGCCGACAGGTACATCATCCTCCAGGATATTCAGGCCCAGCCGGCCAATGTCACCATAGGACAACTGTTACATGATAATCCTAATTATCAGAAGCAGGTTAAGTCCGGCTTAATCCGGACCCGTAAACGGAAGATTAAGCTGCCTTCCGTCGCAGTTAATTTCGCCGAGATGGAGGATTTCGGGGCTCCGGAAATAGCTGTGGAGATCGACGGATGCCTTATCCAGAAGGTACCGGTAGATGGAGGATCCGGAGTAAATCTACTACTGGAGAGTACGGCCAATGATTTAGGGTACACTGTCTTTGAGCCTACCAATCAGACACTACGGATGGCAGACCAGTCTCGAGTTGTACCAGTGGGAAAACTGTCGGCAGTACCGACAAAGATTTCCGGACTCACTTACCCGCTCAACTATTTGGTTATCCGGGTGGAGGAAGGAAATCCGTTTCCACTGTTACTCGGACGACCGTGGCTATATCTAGCCGGAGTCAAGGTAAATTGGGCGAAGAAGGCTTTTACTTTCGGGGATCCGGCTGTTTTGCTATCGTGGAAACCGGAGCTCCATCTGGGGGAAACAAGTGTGACGGATGGTTACACTTCCGATTGGACAAGTTCAGAAAACTCGGATTCCCTGCAGTCATATCATGTACAAGAATTCCGGGAGGTATCAGAAGAAGATCTGGGATTCCGTAACCCGGTACCTGAACAGAAGCCGGATGGAACCGAAGTACCGAACCGACCACCGGAAGGCAGGAAGGACGATGACCGGGCCCTAGGAGAAGCAAGCGTTCCGTTGACCTCCGAATGGATTAAAGGACAGTTTGCAGATGGGATAATCAAAACAGGGATATCCGGGTCAAGGACCAGTGACTTACCCTGGTCAGCCCTTCCGGGGTCCGTAGAAACGGATGCTAGCGAACCGGTCAAGAATGTGGTAGCACCGGAAGATTACGAAGCAGTGAAGACGGAAACCGGTAGGACTTTCTATTTGGGAAAAGGACTGACGGACCGGGAGCGGGCACAGTATTTGGAATTGCTTACGGAATATGATGACGTCTTCGCCTGGCTTCCATCGGATCTGGTGGGTATACCGCCGGAATTGGGCGAACATCACATCGACCTAATGGAGGGAGCGGTTCCGGTTCGCCAAAGGCAGTACCGACTCAACCCAAAGTACTCCATGATGGTGAAGGAGGAACTAGATAAACTGCTGGAAGCCGGTTTTATTTATCCGGTGAATAACTCCGAGTGGGTGTCACCGATTGTAGTAGTACCAAAGAAAACGGGTCCGGATGGTAAAGTCAAGATCCGGGTATGTCAGGATTTCCGGAAGCTGAATGCAGCCACGAAGAAGGATCATTTCCCTTTACCCTTCATCGACATGGTGCTCGATCACGTGGCCGGTCAGGAATGCTTCAGTTTTCTAGATGGGTTTTCCGGATACAATCAGGTGTCCATCCGGAAGGAGGACCAACTGAAAACTACTTTTACCACCGATTGGGGTACCTACGCTTTCAACCGGATGCCTTTCGGATTGTGCAATGCTCCCGGAACGTTTCAACGGTTGATGATGGACATATTTCAGGATTTCTTAAAACATTTCCTGGAAGTTTTCATTGACGACTTTGCGGTGTTCAGCCGGTGGGTGGAACATCTGGACTATCTCCGGAAAACGTTCCAGCGATGCCGGGAGACTAAACTCAAGCTCCATCCGGGCAAGTGTTTTTTCGGTATGTTAGCCGGACTATTGCTCGGACACATAGTCAGCCGGAAGGGAATAGCAGTGGATGTAGCAAAAGTAATAGTCATGTTGGCCCTTCTTGCCCCCACCAACCTCCGGGAACTCAGAGGATTTCTGGGGTGTGTGGGATACTACCGGAGGTTCATTGAGAATTATGCCCGGTTGGCAATGCCACTAACGGAGCTGCTCAAGAAGGAAGAAGAGTACCTCTGGACGGAAATCCGTCAACAGGCTTTTGAAGAACTGAAGAGACGGTTGGTCACAGCCCCTATACTAGCCCCACCGGATTGGTCGAAATCTTTTCATGTCACTTTGGATGCATCCGGTTGGTGTGTGGGAGCTATCCTATGGCAATTGGATGATGAGGGCCGGGAACGACCCATCTATTATGCCAGCCGGCAGATGAATCCGGCCGAGAAGAATTACACGACAACCGAACGGGAGGCTCTAGCCGTCATTTATGCGTGCAAGAAATTTCGCCATTACCTATTGGGGTACAAAGTCATCTTCCATACGGATCATGACTCGCTGAAGTATCTAGTCAACAAACCGGATCTGTCCGGAAGGTTGGCCCGGTGGATATTACTTCTTCAGGAGTTCAACTACGAAGTTATTGTCAAATCCGGGAAGTCTAACCTCAATGCAGATTATTTGTCGCGACAACGGGGGAAGGAGAGCAAGGAGGAGATATCTTCAGAGTTTCCGGATGAATTCCCGGAAGAATACCCGGTTGGTACCAGTATACAGGATATACCGGACCCCCGCGACCTTCCGGTCGGAGGAGGTACGTCTTCCGTCTACCGAATTCAGGAAGACGAAGGGGAGGACCAGGATCTTCAGCGGATTAAGAACTATCTCCAGACTCAGAGGTATCCGGAAGGACTGAGTAGGGAGGAGAAGAGTGTGTTTCAGCACCGGGTGGCACCGTACTTCCTCGTCGGAGAATTGCTTTTCAAACTAGGGGCGGATGAAAAACTCCGACGCTGCCTAGAACCCATCTATCGCCGGAAGGTCATCCGGGCTTTGCATGATGGACCGGCCGGAGGACACTATGCATCCGTCATCACCGTACAGAAGATCCGCGAGGCCGGATACTGGTGGCCACACCTTCACCGGGATGTTCATCAATTTATAAAAGAATGCGATCCCTGCCAACGGATAGGAGCTCCGGCCGTACGGCATCACTGGCCGTTAACTCCCATTGTTCCACTAGCACCATTTGAAAAATGGGGAGTGGATTTTATTGGACCAATTCAACTGGTAGGCACTCAGAGGCACCGGTACATCATTTTGGCGACGGACTACGCCACGAAGTGGGTAGAAGCCAGAGCCACCCGGAAGAATGATGCCGAGACATCCGCCCGGTTCATATTCGAAAGGATAATGATGCGATTTGGCCATCCGTTGGAGATAGTGAGCGACCGGGGAACACATTTCCTGAACGAAGTGGTGGCCGGTCTGACCAACCAGTACGAGGTCAAACACCGGAAGACCACACCGTACAATCCTAAGGCGAACGGATTGACGGAACGTGCCAACGGAATAATCTGTAAGATTCTGACCAAGGTGGTGACCTCACATAAGACGGACTGGGACCGGAAACTGACATCGGCGGTCTACGCGTACAACACGGCACACAAGAGTACAACCGGACGGACTCCGTATTATCTGGTATACGGACAGGAGGTACTTCAGTCCATCGAGACGGAAGTAGAGACGTTGAGGGTACTCGCAGCCAACCACGGAGATAAAACGGATGCACTCGACGACCGTCTACAGGTCATCGACCGGATGGAGGAAGACCGGATGGAGGCATTGGAACGGACAAGGGAGGTCCAAGCCAAAAGGAAGGAAGTGTATGACAAGCGAATCACAACGGATAAAGGAATCGAAGAAGGAGGATTGGTTCTAGTCTATGACAGCCGGTACAAGAATTTCCCGGGTAAGTTACACACTCGCTGGATGGGACCGTTCCGGGTTGATAAGATTTATTCCAATGGGTCATTACAACTTTCAGACCTAGAAGGATATCCAATGGATACTAGGGTGAATGGATCCCGGGTCAAACTGTACAGACCGGATGACGTTCGCGAGGACGCTCACGGGTGAAAAAGGGGTAATGTGGAAAGTGATTTCCACGGTTGACACACCGGAATACTAATTCCGGTAGGAAAATGATAAAAAAATTAAAAATTTTATGTTAGAAATACGGAAGTACTAAGCCTATAAGTAAAACAACCGGTTAAGCCGGTCGGCTGAATAAATAAGTGACCGGAAGGCCAGTCGGGTGAGATCCGGTCGTCTGCGGTGGAGGAGAGACGGGCACAGTCCATATGACAGAGCCCTGACCCGGCAGACTTAAGGATAACCGCCAAAAGGTACAACGCACACGGGGATAATGGCTGCAACCATTAAAACGCCGCCGGTCGCGACCGTCCAATGATGAGGGGCTACGACCGTCCGTCATGATGAGCTACGAACGGGTGGGCGCGAGGGCAGGTATAAAAGGAGGAAGGACCGCCATGCTCTTCCTTTCTCTTTGTCATTTTGTGGCACGACGGGTCCTTGCGCTCTAAGGCGGTGGGCGCAGTTAGGGTTAGACGGTAGGAGAGAGACGGTGAGACGGAAGTGTTTCCGTTAGGCGAGAGATTGTGGTGAGGATCGTGCGTGCAGGTGTTACCGGAGGGACGGAGAGGAGGACTTAGCAGAATGGGTAGGAAAGGGAAGGAACCGGCGGCGGAAGGACAGTCGTTCAGGGTACAACGGGTAATGCCGTTGATACCGGCCGGAGAGAAGGAGAAGGAGCTCCTCCGGACCGCCTTAGAGTCTATGGGTTGTGAGGTCCTACTGGACAAGGCATGGGGTTGGAAGCTTGCCCTTCCGGCCCAGGAGATCCTCGTCAAGAATCCTGAGAATCGAGGAACCATCCGGGGAGAGCCGGATAAGTGGTCGGCACAACTCTGGAGGGAGACGTATGGTTTCAAGAACTCCGGCGGCGAGGTCTCGACGCCGGAGCCCCGGGACTTCATACATCAGTATCTCAAGGGGACCGGAGACCCGAGAGAAGGATGGGGGCTGGATGACATTGCGGATCCGGAGGCCCGGAGGGTAGTAGGGTTTATGAACCCTATTTTCCATCCGGAAAAGCCCAAACGGATCACCAACAAGTGGGCGTCCGTTTTCATTGGGGCCATGATCGGTGAATTCACGGTGGACTGGGGGGTCATGATGAAGACGATAGTCGACCGACAGGTGGCCAATCTCCGGAAGACCAAGAAGCAGGCCACCTGCCTTCCGTCTTTCCTCATTCACCTCTACCGTACTAAGGGACTGTTGACTGCTGAAGAGGTCCGGGAGTACGATATGCTCTTAAGCTATCAGCAGTTCGCTGAGCCGGAAGAAGTGTCCGACCAGGACGACGAGGATGATGTTATTGAGGTCTCCCCCACGCCGGCTAAGAGACCCCGTCCTAGCCCGGAAAAGGGACAGCCATCCGGATCACCTCGGACTCCCGCACCGGCCAAGCGAACCCTGAACACGGAGATCCAACAGCCCACCGGACCACCGGAGCACACCGGAGATCCGTACCAGGACTTAGTTAACCTATCGGAGCAGGCAACGACGTATGCCCGGTTCTTACAGTCGACTAGGAAAGCGGAGGGCCGGTTGGCTAGGGAGGTAATGATCCTTACGGGTTCGGACCAGTTGGAGGAGTGCCTGAGCATTCTTCGCAAGCACCGGGACTTGGCCGGTCTCCAGGAGAAGCACATGGACCGGCTGGCGAAGTTCCGGGAAACGAATCGGAAGCTCGAGGAGGAGGTGCGTGATGCCCGGAAGGATTTCAATGACGCCCGTGACCGGGCAGTCGAGGCCATCCGGTCGGTCGCTGAGATCAAGGCCACTTTAGCTCTTCCGGTAGATGTGGCCAACCAGTGCGCCGTTTACCAGGCTTTCCTGACCCGTCAACCGGATCCGACTACGAAGAATATTATAAAGTTCATGCACGACCGGACCCAGGTGATGAGGGACACATGGATGATGATGAAGAACCTGGTGGAAATCCTCGGTTACGCAGAGGCCGGTCCGTCATCAGGGCCACCGGCAAATCAAGAGGATCCCAGACCACCGTCCCCAACCAGGGAACCGGCACCGGTGCCACCTCCAGCCTCTCCGATACGGTCGGCCATCCGGCCCGCCCAACAGGAGATAGGACACCCGCTGGAGGATCCTATTCCGGACACCTTGAGCAGTCTGCACACTCTACCCAACTTGGATGGAGTCGAGACTGTTAACCCCGGAAACATTCCCTTGGAACCGGACCAGAGACCACCACCGTTAGATTTTATACCGGTACAGGGATCTCCGGAAACGCTCCAGGTAGATCTCAGCGCAGTTCCGGTGTCGGCACGATCTCCATCCCCGGCAACTCAAGCAGAACGATCCCGGAAGTCCAGTGAGCCGTCAGCATCTGCGGCTCCGGAAGAAGACCCCCCGTTGAAGAAACTGAAGCGGGTACAGAAGAAGGAACGGTTGGACGGAACCCGGCACAGTCCCCGGCTCGATAAGTACAAGGAGTAGGGTTTTAGGATAAGGACCGGATAAAATGGCAGCGACTAACGATGGGGCTCCAGTGCACCCGGCTGCCAATCCGGATAGATAGTGGCAGTAACTAGGAATAGAAGGCGGCCACCGGTCCGGGATTTCCGGATCCAAGATCCGGAATTTCTGGATCTCGGTGGGCCACTTGGTCGCTTTAGGAACCGATAGGTTTTAGTATTTAAGATAGACGTTTTTCCAAGGCCGGGGCCTTGTTTTTGTACGCCGTTTTGTTGTTGCAATTGAGAATATACTTTTGGATTTGTTGTGTCAACCGGCTGCTGACGGGTCCGTTGCCGTATGGTTTGTGGTTCTATTGTCTTCAGTAGTGTTCCGGAGGAGTGTTGAACAGTAGGAAGGTCAGGAGAGCGCCCGGAGAGACTGGGGAGGTGTCAAGCGTCGAGTGTTGACGGTTTCCAGTCCCGGAAGGAGCCCGTAGGGAAGGAGAGACGTATTGCAGCAGGGCTGGTAGTCTCAAGGACACGGAGAGCCGTGTGTACACCGGGATCCGGAAACGGACCGGTCGCTTCCTGTAGATGGGATAAAAGCCGGATGTCCTACTGCGAACCAATCCGGAAGGGAGATAGTATAGTAGAATACTGCGCAGCCGTAAGGTGATGTCATTGTAGTATGATTTCCGTATCCGTAACCGGCACTGAGTAGTTATCCGGACCGGTCCCTAGCCGTACGGAAGGATTATTACTCCACTTCTCGGGTGGTAGATAGGAACAGTGGGGTGTCCAGCCACTATAAGTTACGGGACGGTGGAAAATCCAGCCACTTTAAAGGATAGACGGATCAGTGGGAACCGGCCACTAGTCTAAAAAGCCGGAAAATAGGAACGAGGCAAAAACTACCGGATTCGTCCAACCGTCTGTAAGACGGAGTACGGTCGGACACTGGTGGTGATTTCCGTTAAAGTCTAAAAGAAAGAAAACTATAGGTCTTCGTGGGAACGAACACGGAGTGGTTTACTTTGGAGGGTAGTTAGTGTCAATTGAGTGCCTTCCGGAGGAATACTGATACCACGTCGTGCTACAGCCTAACATTCGGAACAAGGTCGTTACTTTTAGGTACCTCAGACGTTTCGGGGTGATGGACAGCATAACGAAGCTGCGGGGACTCAGCACATGGGATTTCGTACAGAACAACATGTTCCCTGGCCAAGGGTCAGAATTTGACAAGGTCTACGTGTTCAAAATGTCCGAGATTGGGCCCGCGAGTGGTGTCGATCTTGTGAAGAGAATGCAGCCGACGGGGGATCTGGAGCTTTCGTGGATGATGTTTGACCACGTCAAGCGCGTGCGAAATTGGACAACCATGGCATGCCACGTGTATGACTCCACGTACTGCCGGGTCATGACGATCGCCTGCTGCGACATGCAATCTGAAGACGCCGAAGCCCAGATGGTGTTCTGGAAGAACCTCAACGCAGTCATGAAGAGACACGGCGTGGAGAAGCCGAACTTCAAGGGATTCATGGCGGACAGCGCCCAGGCTAATTGGAATGCGGTCCGGGTGGTATACGGCAATGGCAACAAGGAAGATCAAATGGAGGACCGGGAGAGGACCTGTCAATTTCATTGGACCCAGTCGATGGTGAATCATACCGAGAAATACGTCGCCGAAGAGTTGTGGGATCAACACAAAAAGATGTGTCAGCAATACAGGAAGGCAAGATCAATGGCGGAGGCCGATGCTCTTTATCACGGGATAAGGGCTTGGTGGGCATCTGCGGGGGCAGTGTCCGAATCTGCCTTATCGAAACTTGACTTATGGCTCTCATTCTGGCATTATCGATATCGCCAATGGGGTGGGTTCATGACCGAGGTAACCACGCCACCCACTGTTGTTTTCTCTTTCCCCGTACATGCTCATCGTAGTGACTCATTAATCGTTCATCCGTTGTTGGATCTCAGAAATTCTCGGAGGCGGAACTCGCGGAGATGCCGTCCTGCAACCTCGCGGAGACGGTTCACAACAAGTGGCTTCAAGCATCCGGGAATAATGGCAGTGATCTGTACGTCGCCACCGTCGACGACTTTATCCGTGCTTTTCTACAGGTTGTGAATTACTACCAGTACCTAAAGGGCGACGTGGGGGGTACTGGCCCGAGCAAGAAGGAGCTGAGGCTACGATCCGCAGAACGTAGGGCGAAGAAAACGGGCGATCCAAAGGTTTTGGAGGACCCCATGCTGGACATGCCTGGCGCCGATGAGTTTTGTACGCGTGTCCCACATCTGCCAGGGGAGGAGGTGTTTGGTTCGCGGAAACGCAAGCCCGACTTGCCTCTTGGCGCTGAGGAAGAGTCGCATAGGCCAGATAAGGTAAACTTCTCGCATCCTCGAGTCAGTACCAGACCTGTCAGAGCTTGCGTGGCTCCCATGCCGGTCATCGTCGAGGAAGGCGACCGCGAGGTTGAAGCTGCTCATCATCCATCGCCACAGATGGATTCCGTCATCGCTTCACCCTTCAGCGAAGGAGGCGTGCGTCACGTCTCGGCTGTGGAGGAGACCAGAGTGAACGTGAAGCAGTGGCACATTGCTCGACTGCCAAAGACTTCCGCAAAGTGCTGTTGGGCGCAGAGGGCCGTCACCAATAAGAAATGCACAGAGAGGATTGTCAGGGGTGCTAAGCCCACCCCTGCCCCGACCTATAGCGGTGTATGGCACAGCAGAAGGAGGAACCTCGACATAACCGAGGACTTCTTTTTCTGCCCCGACGACATTGAGAGGTGCGTGAAGGGGACAAGGCGCAAATGGGTGAACTGGTACGATTTATCGAGAAAGGAAGGATTTCCACCCATCCCAACAGTATGGCCTGTGAAACTTGGGACGAACCTGAAAGACTGTGAGATTCTTGCCTTGGAGGAGGCAGGGTTTCAGCTCCCACAGAAGAAACCAGTCTCGCCTAGGAGGCTCTTCACCTCCGACCCCCCTCCGCGAAACCTAGACTCGGTTCCGGTGCCGGCAGAGGCTGACCGGTACCCTGGAAAGAGAGACGGGAAGATTGTCAAGCGGACTGCGACTCGTCCTAATCCGCAGCAGAGGCTGTCCATGGCCTCCTCCGACTCCCTCAAAGCACGACTACGGTCTATCACCATGATTCCTCATCCCGGCCACGGCTGCATCATCGCGCTAGACTCCGGTGCTCCTCCCAATGTGACGAAATACCAGATCACCATCAGCTCCCTCCCCGGCTGCACATGCCCAGCATTCAAGAAAACAATGACGAAGTTCCGTGGGAGGGTTCAATTTACATACTGCAAGCATATGTATTACGTCCTCTTAAAGGTATGCCTGCGTGACCCGGATGTGGAACTTTTCATCCATGCACCGACCTTTAGCTTCAACGAAGTGAAGTTACTCCTCGAGAGTGGAATCTTGACACACCCCTTGGCGGAGCCCTACGAGACAGTCTAGAATTTGCCCTTTCTAATTTAGACCATTACGACGTCGCAGTGGTACACTGCTTTTGTTTTTAATCGAGTCTGACTATGACTCAGTAATACATGATTTGATTTGCCATTAATGTAAAAAAAAAGTGACACCTGGCCGAGTAATTGTCGTCGCACATCTTGTCCACCATTCTTATTCCACAAATAATTACTTTATTACCATGCACTTTCTGAAAGAATATTACATCACATGAATCGGATGCGGCTTGGCCGTCCTTTTGATATTTCTACATAGCTACTTTTAGTTTCCATCGGACGGACGACGCATTCATCCAGACGTGGACCTGACGAAGAACCTCGACCAGGCCGAGGAATTTTAATGACTGGACTGGACCCCACACGTCCACAGATTGCGGATCTCGAATAAGTCCCCGGAGGAATTCTGCCAACCCTGGAATAAGCATGGCTTGGAAGGGACTTGGACTCAACCTCCTTAGTGGGCGATTTGTCGAGCGCCCCCGTAACAGTGCATGGCACCACATCAAGCCCACCGCTATGTCCACCTTCTACCGGTTTAGGAGGCGATGGTCGTGGCTTCAGCAACAACTCGTCACCCTCATCTTCAAAAAAAGGTTCAAATGGCCCACCCTCATCACCTAGGGATACAACCCCAAAACCGACTTCCTCCATGGCGAAAACGGTATGCACCCCACCCCAAACCCTGAACATTCCACCAGCTAACAAACGAGAGTGAGAGAGCAAAGGCTCCAGAGTCATCCATTTATTCCAGTGAAATCACAAAAGACCCCGTCATTCACGCCTTGCCGCACAATTTCGAGACCAGTACTTGGTGGGCAGACCCAAAAAACCCTTTAACAGAACCCGGAAAGTATCCCACATTCAAGGAATATTCCTTGGAATATTCGAAAAGATTCTCTTTTCATCATCTTTTATTCTATTTTTAGTAAAAAAAATTCCATTTTTAGAATCTGCTCTCCATTTTCCGCTCTAAGAGCAGAAAATCTCTGCTCTCCATTTTCCGCTCTAAGAGCAGAAAATCTCTGCTCTCCACTCTCCGCTCTCCGCTCACCGCTCACATACAAGCTTCCCTCCGGGAACTTACATGGGGCACGCTAGAAAACAAATGTTTTTTGGAAGAGAAAGATTTCCATCCATCACATGTCCCATTTGCAATTCACGTGAACCAGATACATGGCTACATGTATTACTCACATGCCAACAACAACATATACACTTCCTCCGAGTCAAAAGACACAACAAAGCAATATGAGAAAATTAGAAAACTACTAGTCTCATCCGAAATCTTGTTGTTTTATTCTAATGAATGCTGGCACCTTCAATAATAAACCCCCAGAAAATACCGTTCCTAAATGGTTACTCCCTTGCACATGCGGCACACAAAGATGCCATTGTAACTCTAGATTTAGACCAGACATTCTCTGCATCAAAGGTTTACCATACCAAAGCGACCCCCCTACAGAAATAGACCCCAATCTTACCATACAATTCATTGAATTCAGATACTACAATAACAGATTCTCCTCAAAAACACTTGTAGCTAAAACCTACAAATACAATCCATTAGTTGCCGATATTACGGCTAGAGGATAGAAAGTCGACCCCCTTATTGTCATCACATCAGGCACCAGAGTTACCACCCTCATTCCATCAATGCAACTACTTGTAGACAATTTCAAAATACCTATGCCCACCATCAAAAACACCTTTAAAAGCATAAACACTATTGCCATACAATACGCCATGTCTATCCTTTTCCATAAAAGAAGAATAGAAAACCACCAACCATTATTCGAAACATTGGGTCTTCCATAGTCAAAACTTTAGAACAAAATACAAATAAAATTTTAAGTAGCTAGAGCTACTTTATTTAAATTGTTAGCATATGGGTGTAAAGTCTCTTGTCACTTCTCGCACGGGGGGCTGTTGGTTGGCACATCTCATTTCATGCCTGCGATCGTTCACTCAGCAGTACCAAGCCACTTCATGCCTAACATCTGCTCAAACGGGTCCATCAGGGTTTAAACTCGGACCAGGTAAATGAGACAAACGCCCACATCCAACCAACAATGAGCTCGTGGCTTGGTGTCCAAAGTCACATTTAAATGAATCTTGAGAAGATAATCACTACTGTTACTTGTTACTTGTTACTGGTCACTTGTGACTAAAGTGTTTACTCTCAAAAAGGGGGAGTAGATCTTTACTTCCATACCTTTGTCATGTGGACATTGGATTGGGAGTGGATCGAACAAATACTTAATTCACATCGGCCTCCTCTAAATGGAAACCAAAGTTTCTCTCTCTCTGCAAATGTCGTGCATCAATAGCAGGTTCGTTCAGTCTTGAACATATATATATATATATATATATATATATATATATATATATATATATATATATATATATATATATAATTTTTGTTTCCCTAAAAATAGTCTTTGATGGATTAGAAATAGAAAATATCATATAAATTAATTTTCCATATTTATGTTTTCTCATCCTTAAAATTTCTGATTTTTTCACTCTTTATTTTTAAATTTTTATGAATGTATCTGGTACCAACGTAAGGTAAAGAGTTTGAGAATATGAATTATACAACAAATCTCATTATTCTAAGACCATTGAAGATTATTAAAGATATAATGGTGCCTTGAATCCTACATAGCTTAATCAATTAGAGACCATCATAACTCAATTGGTGCCTAAAGAAACACCTAGCAAAAGATGTAGTTATTCTACATATAATTACGTTGATTAAAGTAGGATTCATATATGGAATTAATATCTATTTTTTCCATTTTTTAAATGTATTTCACATGAATAATAATGTGTGAAATAGGCATAGAGCACCTTTACACTAGACAACACGTGCTATGGTGTTACTATAGTTGTTCTTTTAAACACTTTTATAGAAATCTATGATTGACTGGTTTAAATATATTGGTGTGACTTTGTTGTACATGACTAGAAATAAATGGAAGTGACCATGGATTTATAGTCCTCAAAAATTACCAATATAAAACAAATTTCATGGACTTCTTTTAAATCTACAATGAAGACTTTAAAAAGTCATTTCAAACCAAATTGGGGTGACTATAGGGTTCAAAAATCTTCAATCAACCATTTATTCATTGTTTATATATATATATATATATATATATATATATATATATAGAGATATAGATATATATATATATATATATTAGATGCATATTGAAAAATATGTCTTTTCCATAAAATACAAGAGAACATGGAAAATATCCACTATCTAGAATACAATACAGTCAACTTATAAGATTTCCCTCAAAAAAAAAAACAAATATGATATATACATTTCAATAACCAAGTTAATATTGAATAGTCACCAAGTAAAGTGTTAATACATAAATATCAAAACAAGCCTATGTGACATATAGAATACAATATGTTTTGGTTGTATTTAGAATGCCTCCACACTTTTAAAGGATTCAAGGCTAAAAGAAACATTGAAATTTAGATCAATGTATTTCTACTAAACTCTCATATCCTAATTTTGAACATTCTTGCTACTAACAAATGCAAAATATTCACAAGTGTATCTAAGATCCCACAAGTAGTCTTGGAATTAAAGAGCGACATACCATGGTATTCTACTAGAATATCAAACTCCAAGTCACTCCTTTGTCCTACATTTTGTATGTACCTTTATTACTCGAGTTACGATAACAACATAGCAAGTTTGCCACCTAGCAAATGAATATTTCTTTATTTTTGAAAAAATAAAGTTCGCCTCTCTAAACATGAGTTCCTCAATTTTTGTTTTTTGGCAAATTGATCAAGAAAATTACTTTAAATGGCTTCAAATAACAAAATATTGCAAAAACTAGTTCATTACCGGTATATATATATTATTTTATTTTTTGTCTTCAAAAATATCTGATTTTTGTGTTTTTTATTTTTAGATTTTTTTTTTGGGTGATCCTGCTGTAGTACACGGTATGAGTTCAGGTGAGACTGAGAAAGGACTCTCTTCAAGGGGGCAGGCTCCAGACCCAGTTGGGTTGGTCACCTTCTCGCTTTCTGGAGCAGACGCTCAAATGATAAGACATGATCCAAGTTAGTGAACCATCCCAACGTCCAAACTTACACTTCAAAAATGGGTGGTGTTTTGCTTGGTCCATGCCTTGGATATAAAGCTGGCCTCGAGTAGCCATTGAACCAACGCTAGCCGTACACTGCCACACACGAATCCCTTTCCTGAAGCTCTGAAGCCAGTATCATACCTGTAGTGCCACCAGTCTAAATGTTAGTTTGCTGCATGCTGCATGCATCCTAGTTAACAACATAGTTTCCTTTATATGATTGCTGCTCCCTTTTTTGTTCCTTTAATTTGTTGTCATATTGAAATGACATAAAGTAAACACTAAATTTCACTATTTTTGAACTCAAAACACGAGAAATTAACACATTTTTTATAAGCCTTCAAATTTATATTTATATTTTTGTTTCTTGTCTTCAAATATTTCAGAGTTTTTTTATTTCCTTTTCAATTTTTTAGCAACCCTATTATTTACTTATGATGTATCTTATTTATCAAAATACCTTAGCCGTTCAACCTTTGAAGTTTCTTAGTGTTTTGGAGTAAAAAGTGCCAAAACTAATTCCTTTTTACTTTAGGCCTAGTAAATTACAATCTAATCATCTTTTAATAGAATTAACCTTAGCATTTTTACATGAAATTGTTAAAATTTTCACATGTAAAAATTGTAACAATTCTTTTTCATTTGTGAAACCATAAAATCAAAGTGGGCTACATTTTTTTGAGCAATTGTGGAATTTTTTCTATTAAACTTTAAAGGTTGCTCTTGTCAAATTCATGTATACAACATTGGCTTTGGTAGATTGATAGTTTGAGAACTTTTTGCTACTTCATCCATGCTATTGAAACCCAATACTCCAAATTAGATGAAAAAGAGCTTTATAGATTATACTATTAAAAACTAAAAAGGTAGTTTGGATGCAAGATTTTCCACAGCCAATGTGCACTAGAGAACTTTGGCTTCAACCAAACAGATGAATTTATTGTAAGTAAAGTACATTGTATTAAAGAAGGAAATTATAATAGATTGTTGCATATATTTCTGGCACAAATTCAAAGAAAAGAGTTACTTACCATAGAATAGCAACAACATTAATAAGAACATTGAAGTACTAAAAAAACCAATAATAAAGTAATTTTAGATTGTTGACAATTTCTTTTGCTAAATTTATTCAAATTTTCTTTAACGAAAATCCAACCACTATTTTGCAAGGCTATCTACCAACAAACACCTTGCATTTTCTTAAACTTCAACCTCCAAAATTTTATGGTTGTAACTAATTGTAAATCTCCACTTACATTTATGAGTAAACTTTGGTATGGACAATTTTATTTGGCAACAAAATAGGTTACACTCTTCAAGGATCTTTTTCAACATCTCCATTGAGAGATAATAAAGTCCTTGTATGGAGCCAACCTATAGCTCTCCCTTCAATTCATAGACAATCACTGTATTTATTGGTTTATTTGTTTAAAACCTTAGGTGTATGCCTTTGCAAAGGTGTATGGCTACAAGCATTGTTGAATCATTCCGTACATTGATAGCATGTTTGTTTATAAATAAATCTAAAAAATAAAAAATAAAAATCAAATTTTAAAGATGAAAAACAAAAACATCAGAAATTTTTTATGACCTTTGTCATTTTTTAATCCATCGCAAGCTATTTTTAGTTTTTTTGGAAAGGAGATCCAAAAAATTTACTTTATTTTTGCTCCAACCAAATTCTTTCATCAGTATGATATGCAATCTCGGAAAAAAGGAAGTCTTTATAAAAAATGTATTCACATTTCTAAATATGTAACTGAACTTTGAAGATTATGTATGATATGCTACCATATTTTAATTTTGGGATCATGATGTCGTAGGATATGGAACATGGGCAACATGTTGCAAGTCAAAGTTTATGTATTCTAAGTACAAATCCCTCTGTCAGAATTATAATTTCTGTGTTCAAAGGAAAAAGTTGAAATTGCTAAAGTCTTTTCTTTGGTCAAATCCTCCCATGTTGGATTACCGGAAAAGTATTCGTTTGAGTATTTCAAGCACTACATACTCCAAATATGCCCACACTTACTAAATGCAGTGACAAAACTCTTTTTGACTCCCCAGTGTCATTCTATGGGTGCAAAACCTGCACTTGAATCTGTCATACTAGCATGAGACGTAAAATTTTATGGATACCAACACCACGATGTCTGAGTACCGTACGTCGTTCACAGGTTTGTCCATAAATAATTCTAAATAAGAAAAAGAGAAAAGAAAGAATGGAAATTTTAGGAATGCCTAATTGAAAATATGAGAAAATATTTTATGTGCTATTTTTCTATTTTAAATCCATCTAAGATTATTTTTAGTGATTTATAAATTTTAACACTGAAAATTAAATTTTAGGGAGATAAACCTTGTTTTCCCAAAAAAATAAACTTTCGTTCAAAGGTGAACAACCTGCTATCAACTTAGGATATTGTGTTCCACACTGAGTAGAATTGAAAGTGTGGCTAGGAAGAGTACACTGGGCGCAACTTTTGTATACATGTATATGCAAGTTTGAATATAACAGGTATTTACTTCTAGTACCTTGTTACCGGTGGCAGATTTTAATATGAGATTTGATTTAATTTTTCATGACAAACAGTACATACTACTAGTAATCCAGGTCTCAAAGGTACAAGTATTACTCTCAATAATACATTGAATTTGAAACTTATGACTGTGCTTGTGCAAAGTAACCACACTTGAGAGCAAATATGTAGTACTTGTTAACTTTTCTGACATACAGAGTTATGGCCATTACCCCCAGCCCTCAACCAGCTGCAATATGAAACCTACGTAAAATTGTACTGAGACAAACCACAACATTGCCCCCAAAAATTACCAAAAAACTTGGGGCCGGATTATACTTGGGGCTGGATTGAAGAACGGCCCAAACTCTTCAAATTTCAACCAATAGGATTGCTTGATTTTTTTCAAATTGGGCCCAAAGACTTTATACTAGGGCCTAATCGGAACTTCAATTTATCTTATCGTTACGTGGCACTATGTGGTGTCAAAATGTTTGGGCCTTGGTGATGCAATTGGGACAAGGTTTAACCTAGCCGAAACCCCCAACTTGGGCTAGAACTGAGGCCGCAATTGGAGGTAGAATTCCTGAGCAATCCGACCAGCCCCAAACCGCGTGTAAAGTGGGAAGTAACATCAATCTGAATTTTGATGTCATCCTGTTCAGAGTGATGTGAGTTACCAAGAATCATATCTTCCTTAATCCCTAAAAATCAAGGAAAGCCAAAACGACCTTTTGCAAATTTGGGCAGCCAAGATGAAGGGGTTACAATTAATATATTTTTGCCTAAGCTTTTTACTGGATGCTCCCTATATTGCAAAGTGTATGTGGTAAAATTTTCAAAGCCAAATTCCAATTTTAAGACCTTCATCTAGAAATTTTAGGTTTCAAGTCCAAAACGGGCAGCTTAAAATTAGGTTTTTTTTAAAAAAAATCTTGAAATATGTTCATAACCAAATCACCACTCAAATTCCAAAGAGACCCAAGTCAAAAAACATACCAATTTTATAAGGGCAGCCTTCAAAAATTACAAAGACAAACTTCAAATTTTTGAATTATTTCTTTCAAAATTTGTCAAAATTTGAGATTTTGAAACTTTTCAAAAATAATTTCGCCCAAAAAAAATAAAATATAAAGGCACCTAACCACCGTTTAGATTTTTCTAAAACCAAGTATACGTAACGTCATACATGTTTTACTATATCAACATTTTTAGACCTGCTTCTAGATTTTATTTTTATTTTTATGAAGGTCCTAAAAAAGGAATGAGTTGTTAAAGTTTGCATGGAGGCACCTACCTTGATTACCTACATGGAAAAAAATATGAGCAAATTGTTTGGGGTAAAAATCTTCAACTCTCCCTTTGCACCATTTTGACTATGTCATTCGAGCAATCCCCAAAAAAAGTTTTGCTACAACTTTGAATGTTATAATTTCTAAGATGGTAAACATCCAACAGCTAAAATTTTTATTAGTACTTCTAAAGAGGGTAAAGTACAAGATCTTATGGTTGGATGTCTAAAGAAAGAAATGTTTTTTGGTCCAAACCGTCGTTCCCACAAGGTGGTAAAAAATGGTTGTTTTGGGTTTTGGAGCCTCCAAAACCAACTAGATTTTTAGGGGTTAAGCTCCAACCCATTCCAAATAGGAACCTTATAATAGCTTTGTATTCCTTAAGCCTAACTTGAAACTTTGGTTCTTTAATTTTTGAAACCCAAATTAAACTATTTTTAGGGGTTAAAATGGAGGATATCTCTATTCAATATGTTTAATTTAAAAAAAAAATTAAAATTAAAAAAAAAACACTTTAGTGTTTTTTTATTATTGTCATTATTTTACTATGCGTTGTGGCCCGTTTATACAAAATTTCACCAAAATTTCAGGACACTACTCACTTGTAACTCCCTCATATCAAGGATTGTACCCCGCTTACAATGCTATCCAAGAACAAGGTACCACAGTCTTGCATCTTTGCGCTTGAGCCCAAGTTTTTTGATGTGAACTGGCCCCCTTAGTGTTGTAGGAAAGCAGTATGGTCCACTGTCCAGACTCCAGAGTACTGCAAGATTATGATTGTTCCTGAAGCTTCTAAAATAGCCAAACAAGATTAGCAGTAACTCGTGCGAGATGCTAATTAGCTTGGAAGTTAGCGTAATTGTGTGAAAAGGAGGTTACATAGCCAGAGGTCTATTTTGCGTCATGAAGGGATGTCGTACTATTTGTCATTCCATCACAAAAGTTTATTTTGCAGATATGGGAACCGCCGCTTGGAAGGAAGCGTCCAAGTTTGCTAAGACCCAGTCTTTGTGGGCCAAATCGGTGATTGTTTACTTGTCTAGTGTCAGGCATATTTTGCATTGGGCTCGTTGAGAAGACATGAAACTGACCACCATGTCTAGTAGCGCTTGACAGGCTATTGCTAATCACACAGCCTAAGAAGTGGATTAGAAGCTAACATCTGAAAACTGAACATCACCCCATACCTTTCTTAATATTAATTTACGGTTGCCTCAGAGGATGAATCTTGAATTGCAAGGCATGTGCAATTCTCCCGAGAAATCAGAGAAAGCAAAGTTATTGAACTAGGGCTTCGCTACTCTTCGCATTACCAGTGACGATTGATATCTTATGATACATTTGTACATAATTGAAAAACAAAATTGCAAAAGTTCGATTCCAAAAGTAACATCAGAGCTACAACTAACATGGCAAGCCTCTTGCTCACTGCCTCTGCGACACCTTATCCCGAAAGTCGCAACACCTCCAATCCGTCGTTCTCATTATTAAGTGGCGAGGTGCATGGATGGAGCCAAACATAGCAAATTGCACGACGGAACAGTACAGTGTTGTGGATTCTGCAGATCAAAGTTGTTATGCCTGCGTCGGGGAGGTCTCACGGTTCTCAACAAAGGTTTCATCACTCATGCCTGGAGTCAAAGGCAGTTCTAACCTCCAGTTAAATTTATGACAAGAATGATTATGCGAATCCAGAATATTACTACAAGGTGGGATTAGTCCACTGTCCGCTAATGAAGTAAGAACTTGCAAATCGAAATGCAAACTAGGGAGACGGTTCACTGGACGACAGCTGCCTACCTCTGCCCATACGTATTGAAGCTTCTTCATTGTCGCAAGACTCCTGGGTATATTCTTAAGCTTGTTGCAATATCTGACGGTTAAAAGATCATATTCAAACATCAAGTTAGAACCTTCCAAATCCTGCTTGTACTGGATCCTAATATTTCTGACCATTTGAACAATGACAAATGGTCAGAAATATTAGGATGTGCCGTCGGATACTAACGTGATATCCCCGTTTTTACAACTGCTAATTTAAGCACAAATGCTTCTAAAGAGCAGCAGATGCAGTGAGTTCGTTTCACATGATTAGCATTAGGCATAATGAGAATCTATTCACTCACATCCAAAGGGTCTCCAGCGATTGAAGTTCCGCAATGGATTCAGGCAATACTTCAAGTCGGTTGTCAGCCAGAGAGAACTGCTTCAATGAGCACATTGCTCCCCATGATTCCGGAAGCACTTCAAGTTCATTCCCCTGAAATAACACTTGTCAATAATTTGAACTGCGGATGGACTTTTTTCAGAACTTAAGTAGAGTAGGTCCATGTTGATTTCCTAAAAGGTCTCAAAGAGCTACACTCCGCAGGTCACAAAGCTCAAATGGTTAGATAAAAGAAGGGCAAGATGGACATGACACAACGAGTGGTGCATTACACATCAGTCTTGGAACAAACAGAGGTGCTTCAGACAAATGATAAAGTAAGCATGCTCCGTCAAAAACTTCTGCTGGCAATATCAACAAACCTGAAGCCAAAGGTCTCGTAAGGATGCAAGCTTTGTCAAGCTCTCAGGAAGACAACGGAGGGCATTCCCATATGCTGCGAGAACAGTTAATGCCTTCAAGTTCCCAATGCCTGTACGATCAGAATTTGATTTCTAAGATTTCGACTTAGAAGATTCTGGCAACCTCAGCAGCACAAAAAATAAATAAATTACAGGTACTGGAAGTTGGGTGGTGCACGGCTTAAAACCTTCATTTCTCTTGAACACACAATTCCTTCAGTAGAGCAAAATGACTCTTCTAGCAAGTGGTGAAAAGAAGACTAGAAAATTAGAAAACCTACCAGATGGTAACTCGCATAATTTGTTACCCGCAACTGAGAGAACCTAATGCAGGAAAAATCAAGTGAGATCGCAAACCGATAAGTTTAGACTAAAATTAAAACACTCTCGTACGTCAAAAATCGCCAAGCAAATTTCCCAACTGATACAAATGCAGCCTCGTTAAGAGCATTGGTTATTATGGGCACAAAGACAAAGTTCCTAAAACGTACTTGGAGATTAGTGAGGCCGGATATAGACTCTGGAAGTTGAGCTAGCTTGTTGCCTGCAAGTGCAAGCATGCGCAGCTGTCGCAGGTCTCCTATCTGTTGTCATGCATCATCGATTTGAACACATTGTAAGGTCGGAAAGATAAGCTCCTTCAAAGTCCTACCGACGCTAACACTTTCTCAAAAAACATCTGTGTTAAATACCGGTTGACGACTACGGATGTTGCTTACTGATTCAGCGCCTGTATTAATTATGCAGATTTCTAGAAAGTAGAGCCACGGCTACAAACCTGGGGTGGCAAGGACTGAAGAACATTTCCATGAAGCCAAAGCCCCTCAAGTTGTTGTAAATTGCCGATTCCCTCTGGCAGCTCTTGCAACAAATTGCCTGCTAGACCCAACCTGCGCAGCTGCTCTCGATTACAGCGCAGGCAGATAATTCAAAGCAGTGTACAAGACGGATAGTGGAGGAATTTCATCTCCTATGTCGGCATGTGGCTAACGTAAAATGGGAGATGCCATGGATTAATTGCACACACTTTGTTATTATAACAGTAGGAGAAAATAGCAAGGACTTGCAAGAAGCGCAAGCGATCGACTGGCAGGGTCATGTGGCCTCTAAACATTTTGCATAAGAAGCTAAACCGTCATGCACCCTCTTGCCATGGTACCAATTCAGTGACTGCTGATATGGTCCGTGAAGGTGAATGTTTCGAACCAGAAAGCCAACTGAGAAGCGAAATAGTCGTAGATAGAGAGAGGAGAATCATACAGCTCGCAGGTTCTTGATGTCCTCTGGCAAAGAGGTAATTCTATTACCCGCGAGGGAGAGATCAACAAGATCCGATATTTCGAATACCCGTGGAGGCACCTCTTGAAGTCCTACAGAAATAGATAAACGATAATTTTTTTTCCATATATGAGCAATACTATTTGAGGTCACTATCCCAGTGACACTGACACTTAGATACTATATGACCTCTTTTCTCAACACAAAACTGTGGTTTTCAAGGGATCACATAATTGTGAATTCACACATTGGGAGTTTTTAAGAAATGAAAAATATAAAGTCAAGTGTCACAATGTAATGCTAAGGAAATGAGAACATACCACATTCACTGAGATCCAGTCGACCAGTGCTAACTGCTAAAGAGATACGAGCCTCTAAATCTGCATCCAGAACTGCAATGATCTCCAGGCCCACATTTACGCTTCACATCAGCAGCCACAGAATCATTTTCCTCATTTCAACAACCTCCAATACAGATGAATTAAACATTTTCGCTTGAGTAATGAATGCCTAATTTTACTGGATGTTCAGAGCTGTGCCTCTGTTCTAGAGAAAAATTAAAGATTTTAGGTCATGAAGATAAAGCACACTTGGAGAAGCAGAATTAAAATTGAATAGGGAAACACAGAAATTAACGCCTCAGAAAAGCCCAAATGATCCAAAATTCAGCCATGGCACATACCTTGCACTGAAGTCGTAGACGCGTTTACAGTCAACGAACTCCCGAGTCGCTCCTTGCCTTCAAAAGCACGCCGCCATAGCTTCGACGGTAATGCAACCGCCCTCCCATGTAGGCAACTCGCGCGTGCATTGGCAAGGGAAGCACTCCGCCCTCGCCGGCTAGGAAAAAACTCATTGACAGAGCATCCGCCCAGAAGACTCACAGATTAAGGTAAAAGAGCTCCCATTTGGAAACAAACTCCTCCGGCTCCATCCCCAAGCTCGAGCACATAGCCGCACCTACCAAACACCAAAAAGCCCTCAATAACCCCTCACTCCCGCATTCAAAGACGACTTGCAGCAGTAGCATGTATAACCCACAACAATTGCACACCAAACGACACTCCCTCGGTATATAACTCCCGCTCACTCTTCCATTAAAACGCAGATTCCGCAACGGTGTAAGTGAATCGCTACCGGGAACGTCGGAACGCCGGGAACGCGATTACTGGGAACCCAAGTATCGGGAACAATGTTGGAACTGTCGTGGGTGACGAAATGGAACTGTCGTGGGTGACGAAATGGAACTGTCGTGGGGGCCGAAATGGAACTGTCATGGGGGCCGAAATGGAACTGTCGTGGGTGACGAAATAATTGTCATGTTGACGAACGACCCTCCCAGCCATGCTAAACCAGATCCGACTTAGGTCGTCACTGGAATTTGTTTTTAAAAATCAACAGTTGCTAATTTCAAAGTAAGGTACGGTGCAGGGAACAATAAAATTGCAAGGCATGTGCAATTCTCCCGAGAAATCAGAGAAAGCAAAGTTATTGAATTTGTTTTTAAAAATCAACAGTTGCTAATTTCAAAGTAAGGTACGGTGCAGGGAACAATAAAAAGACATCCCACTGGGTATTGTTGTAATTTTGCATAAATTGTCCGATGAGGGCCTTTATGTTTCTTTTCCTTTCCTTGCAATGAATCTCGTTCATTTGCTTCAAAAATAAATAAATAAAAAAAATTGCATAAATTATGGAAACTACAGAGGAGAATCAGAGCCTTCTGGAGGGACCAGGAGCATCAATAATTTGCAGTGTGCATGGTAATGATCCACTGCCGTAGTACCATGGCAGGTTTCCCCAAAAATATTTCTAAAAATATAAAATATAAAAATTATGAAGAGAAATTTAAAACAGGATTTTTTTTATTTTTTATTTTTGCAATATTTTGTTATTCCTAAGCCATTTAAGTTACTTTTTACTGATTTTTTGCTAAAAAAACAAAAATTGAAAAACTCAGTTTATGAGAGCCAAACATTGTTTTTTCAAAAAGGTAAATATTCATTTACTAAGAGGCGAATCTGCTATGGTGTT
The DNA here is from genome assembly GCA_014871385.1 of Ceratodon purpureus. Classification (NCBI taxonomy): domain Eukaryota; kingdom Viridiplantae; phylum Streptophyta; class Bryopsida; order Pseudoditrichales; family Ditrichaceae; genus Ceratodon; species Ceratodon purpureus. The sequence continues at coordinate 9,181,308 of CM026424.1, read as the reverse complement.
ACAGTAACCATTGAAAAATATGAGATGTGGCTAGGCTAGTGTGTATGGTTAGCCAACCTCTTCTTAGGCCCATGCCTATTTCTAGCCCCTTCCAATTTTAAGAATTTTTTGAGAAATTAATAGACAATACTCACAAGAATGTACATCAATTAAACATGAAATTCTATGGTCAAATTAGGCATAGCTATAGTAGACATCTTAGAAATGTTTCTTAACTTATTTATATAATGTCAAAAATATATGCTCTAAAATATGTAAGAACAATCTTTCTTTTACTAATGTGATATAAGAATATATAAATAAATAAAAAATAGTAATAATATTAATTCTTTAAATGAACGGAAATAGATTGATTGGCCTTACACTTGGTGATAATCATGAACTATAGAATGTCAAGTCATGTGCAAGCATAATCTAGTCTAAATTGAATGTTACACAATACTTCATAATATCCAATTCGCACTGATGTGGAAAATAACTTAAATGTTTTTATTTCATTTTTAATGTAGAAGAAGTGACTTCATTACAATATAACTTATGCATTAGATTTATTTCTAAGGGATGGTTTACACTATAAAAGAAGAACCATGACCAAAGAAAACGGATTATATCAATAGTTACGGCTCTTGGTCAAACTTCAAAACATGCCATTTCAAAATCTCTAGCGCCAAGATATATGTATTTAGTTTAGACAAATGAAAGTAGTTAATTGGGACCAACTAGGAGTAGTTGAGGTGCACCAATAATTGGGAGTAGCATGTGACTACATGGAAATTACCCAAATCAACAAGGCTCCTACTTGGTTTTTAGTACACTTGCACATGGTTCAATAACCTCCTAGTATTAATTTCTAGAACTATAATTTTTGGACCTTCAAAAATTCATTAAAAACCAATACAACTCCAAAAAAATTGAATTGTTTTGGTCCGTATTCAAAACTTTTGCCCAATTTTTGTGTAATATTTGCACACCAACATTTCAACAACAAAAAGGCTTCAAAAGTGGTGGTTTCTAGTGCTGCTATCTTAATCATTTTTTCCCATGTAGGATGCCAAAATTTCAAAAAGAATATCATTTCTGGTCCAAGATAGGCATGAACAAAACATGCACTAATATCTGGAAATTTGTTAGCAACAATATATTTGCTATACATGGCCATTGAGTGAAGGTTTTAAGGCAAGGTTTGGGAAGTTTTAAAGGTCATGCAACTACTATTCTCTTTTTAATAAGATTATTCAATAATTTATGCATGATATTTATGTGATACTTGGCTATACTCATAAGATACTTAGGTGAGATTTAGGTTACTAACCAGAAAAAATCCTAAACCTTGAAAATCAAATCGACAATCTGGCACTTTCATTTGGCTGACTTACAACAAACTCCCGGATCATTGTTTTGAGGAGCCTTTTGAAACCTTGAAACCTGAGACATGGATGGCAAAACATTTCCAGAGGTACCCCATTCACATGTGTTCCATGTATGAAGAAGACAACAACCAAATCTTGCTCATGCTCATCAGTGTGTAACGCTCTGTAACTCTCTCAATCCCATTGTCCTCACCTTTGTCCCACCTACTACTCATTTTTTGCACTCTAAATTATCATCCCAAACAGCCCATTATCACTCCAAATATGCCAACATTCCAACCTCCTTAAATCTCACATTTCTCACCATTCCAATGCAATATCAGATTCCACCTCTACACCATCAGAATTATAGCCAACATTCTCATCACAATTTGGGAAAGAGTGAAGTGACAAAACAGAGCTCAGAGTCATCACAGTCTAATCCAATTAATCAGAGTTCATTGTTGCACTTAACTAGAGAATAATTCAATCCATATCTCACAGCAAGAAAGATTGGATTAATGAATTTGGTTCTCTGATCTGCAACATGGGAAATGAAACACTCATAATTGGCTTATGGATTTGTGTCTTCTTCCTGATGTTCAGCAATGAGAAGGCTATCATTCAAGCTGTTCCGGAAGCACAACTACTGCTGGAGTTTCGAGGATACGTTGTCGATGATCAAAACTTCCTTGCAAATTGGGAGAGTGGCAATGATTCGGAGACTAGACCTTGCAATTGGACCGGTGTCAAGTGCTCTGCTGATGGCTATGTCACCGGTATGCAACGAATTCATCTCTTCATGACTGATTGCATAGTTTCATAACATAATCTTTCTTAATTAACCTTAATAACTAAACATAATTCATTTCTTTGTGACTGTTTTTATGGTTGAATTATGACATGATATTTCTTAATCAACCTTACTAAACAGAAGTTTGTAATTCAGGTGTGGATCTTTCAAATATGAATCTAAACAGCTTGACAGAGCTTCGTTTACCAGCTTTGTGCCAAATTCCAAATCTGACCTCCCTCCAGCTGCAAGAAAACAAGCTCTCCGGTGCTCTTCCCCTGGAGCTCGGCGCCTGCACCAGCTTGGAGCACCTCAATTTCGGCAGCAACAACTTCTCCGGCGCCATCCCTGCCGAGACATGGGCTCCGGCGCTTCAGAACCTCCTTTACCTCAACCTCTCCTTGAATTTCTTCTCCGGGGAGTTGCCCAGTTCCATCGGTAGCCTTCACAAGCTCCAAGTTCTGGACGTAGTGGAAAGTGGGCTCAGCGGAGCCGTACCTCCGGAGCTTGGTAATTTGATGAAGCTCCGGCACCTAGTCATGTCATGGAATAATTTCGACCAGAAGAATAACACCTTACCGGAATCTCTCACCAGGCTTCAAGAGCTCCAGGTCTTGGAGTGTGCGGGCTGTAACCTTGAAGGAGAGTTACCCGAATGGCTCGGCAAGTTACAAAACCTGGAGTACTTAGACATCTCCAACAACCTCCTGATTGGGTCCATCCCCTCCTCATTGATGGCCCTGGAGAATCTGAAGTGGCTGGAGCTTTACAAGAACAACTTAACCGGCAAAATCCCTTCAGAGATCGACAACTTGACCTCGTTAACTGATCTCGATCTTTCGGATAACCAACTCACGGGCGTCATTCCTGAAGAATTGGCCAGGCTTGAGAATCTGGCCGTGCTTCATCTGCAGAACAATAGTCTTGAGGGACCCATTCCGTATGGAGTTTTACACATGACGAAGTTGTCTGATATGAAGTTGTATATGAACAAGCTCAATGGGAGCATCCCATCTGATTTAGGAAGCAACTCTTCCCTCTTGCAGTTCGACGTGTCTGATAACAATTTCCATGGCAAGATCCCTCGGACTCTATGTGCTAGAGGACTGCTATGGAGGTATAATTTATGAGCCCATTTAACCCCGCTACTGAACATCAACCCAGATGATTAGAGTCTAAGATTGAAACCCATTTTATTGTTATTAATTTTTTCACATCAATCTCACGAGTGATGATCATATTTGAGCTAAACTGGTTGTGCAATTCATGTGCTAAATCTGGGTACAATTTATGTGCCCATTTAACCCTGTTCCTGATTAGAGAATAGCTACCCATTTTTTTTGCTATTAAATTTCTCACATCAATCTCATGAGTGATGATCATATTTTGTGAAACATACAGGTTGATGTTATTCAACAACACATTCACAGGCGAATTACCGGAGGAATACGGTACCTGCACGAGCCTCATCCGACTCAGACTCTCTGGAAACCATCTCTCCGGCGCCATCCCCACCCCTCTCTGGAGCCTCCCGAACCTCACCATCCTGGAGCTCCACAACAACAACTTCTCAGGAACCATCCCCTCAACCATCGCAAACGCAACCAACCTCAGCACGCTCAAGCTCCACAACAACCAGTTCTCCGGCCACTTGCCCCCGGAACTCGGCCAGCTCACAAACCTGGAGCGCTTCTACGCACACCACAACAACTTCTCCGGCACCATCCCTCCAGACCTTGCAACAAGCTTAACCTCATTATACCTCGATGCAAATTCTCTCTCCGGTGAAATCCCATCCCAAATCAGCAACCTCATCAACCTCATATACTTAAGCTTATCCTTCAACCAACTCAAAGGAACCATACCTCCACAGATTGCCACCATGGAGAAGCTCATCTTCCTGGACATCTCACACAATGTCCTCTCCGGAGACTTGAGCAAAGAGCTTCACAACTTCGACATGGATCAGTTTCTAACCTTCAACTGTTCATACAACAGATTCTCCGGGAAGTTTTCTGGCATGACAAAGCCGGAGTGGTTTGTTGGAAATCCTGATCTTTGTGTCGGTGAAAGGCAATGTGTTGGTGAAATGGATTATCACTATGTGAAAAAGTGGTATTTTTTTCATGTTGTCCTTGTTGTGGGAGTTGTGTTTATGATAACTTTGTTAGTAGTTATTTTGGTTCTTTGGTGGATAGGTAAGAGGAGGAGTGAGGTGAATTTTGGCGGTGATAAGGTGAAGTTTGCGAGTGAAAGAGTTTGTTTCGCGCCGTGGAGGGTTATTACGTTTCACCAAGTGAAGGTGAGTTATAAGGAGCTCGTGGAGTGTTTGGATGAGGATAATGTGATTGGGCAAGGTGGAGGTGGGGAGGTTTATAAGGCGACGTTGAGGTGTGGGCGAGAAGTTGCGATTAAGAAGTTGTGGGAGGATGGGCATGGGATGGATCTACACGACCATGGATTTAAAGCGGAGGTAAATGTGGGAAATCATAATGGTCTTCTTTTGCTATTTTAGTTTGTGTAGATTGTGTAATAATAGCTTTTAATGCATTGGAATGATGATGTACCATACGTTGATAACATGTTTGTTCACAAATAATTCTAAAAAATTAAAAAAAAATTAAAAAATCGGAAATTTTAACAATGAATTATTTTAATTTCTAGGAAATGTGTTTAAATGGTTCAAAGTATTTTCTTATGTACATAAGTAGTATTGAATGTGCATGATAAGAAAGTTATGGTGATAGGAAATCCTAAAAAATCATGGTGATCGTAAATCTAAAAAAAATCAAATGGTATTATTGTTGAGGTTTAGTATCACACACATTCATTTGTAATCTTAGTATGGATTTTGATTCCCTCTTGTAATTTCAACATACATTGAAGTAAGTACTGTTTTTACAAATGTTGAAGTCTTGTGTTTCAAAGTTTTTGATAATAAAACGCTTGAGAAGGTAACAAGCAGGTGGATTCTCTTGGTGCTGTGAGACATCGCAACATTGTAAAACTACTTTGTTGTTGTTCCACTTTTACAACAAATTTATTGGTATATGAATACATGCCCAATGGAAGCTTGGGAGATTTGCTTCACAATGGAAAAGAAAAAACAATATTTGATTGGAGCATTCGTTGCAAAATTGCGATTGGAGCTGCTCAGGTAATATTTATTGTTACATATACCCTTAATGAAACTTACATTACAAATTTTAAATCAATTTTGATTCTGTTTTCTAAAACCTTGATTTTTTTTATAAATAATATAGAAATTTAAATTATCTGAGTAATAGCTTTTTAGTGTAAAACATGCTTTAGAAACAAGACTATAGATTATGTTTAATTTCATGTTGGAGTACAAATTCATATTTTTCAATTCAAAGTTTAGTATTGATATCACCATTGCTATTAAAGTGATAAACATGATGCAACAGGGACTTGCTTATCTTCACCATGATTGTCAACCTCAAATATTACATCGTGATATCAAATCAAACAACATTTTATTGAACGATGAATATGAAGCACACATTGCGGACTTTGGTTTGGCAAAGAACCTCAATGATGTTTCAATGTCAATTGTAGCAGGTTCCTATGGCTATATAGCACCAGGTAAATAATGACTTTTTAAAAATACTTAAAATGTTTCAATAAAGATTTCATCTTTGAAAAGAAAAAAAAAATTTATACTTTCCATCCATGTCAAATAGTACACACAAGGTGTCCAATTAGAAAAACAACACTTTGTCCAATTTCTAATAAGCTAAGGTTATCTTTATATTTATTATATATCTTCAAATCTATTATATGTAATTATTTTCATACTAATACAATTTTTTTTGTTTTTCAAACAGAATATGCATATACACTGAATGTAAATGAAAGAAGTGATGTCTATAGTTTTGGTGTAGTTCTTTTGGAATTGGTGACAGGGAGACAACCAATTGCATCGGAGTTTGGTGATGCTATGACAATAGTAACTTGGGCAAAAAAACAAATACGTGAACATGGAGAAAATATTCGTCTAGAACTTATAGATAAGCGAATAACGAATTTGTGTTTATATCAAAGTCAAATTCTAGATGTATTTAATATAGCGGAATCTTGTACACAACATCTACCAAATGAAAGACCAACTATGCGGAAAGTCAGTGAAATGCTTCTTGATTTACAAAAGGATACAAATCCAAAACCCTGGAATACTTGATATTTAATTTAATTGCAGTTATTGATTATAAAAGGATTTTCTTGATACTTTAGTATGCATAATCCATGATTATTTATTATAAAATCATGAGTTAAAGAATTATAGATTTGGATATACACCTTAAGTCTCAGCATAGGCTCAACTAGTCAATAAAATAACAATATTTGTTCTTTTGAAAGTTGATTGCAAAAACAAATTCAAAGTTCAAATTTTTTTAAAGAGTTTTACTTTATGACATAATTTGTATATGTAAGCCAAACTATAAATTTGATCATTTATACAAACATGTGATGTAATGCAATTTAGTTGGAAGATTTGGTAATTATATGATATCATATTCTTAAAAGAATTTTTAAAGTCAAGAACCATCATTTCAATAAGAATGTTTACAATTGAGTATAATTTTTTTTTAATTCTTAGCATCATAACAACCAAATTTTGGATTGTGAATGTATTCAAACATTTTTTTCTTCCTTTTTCATTCATTTAGGATTCTTTAGATTCGTGTGTCAATTAGAAAGAGTTTGTTTGGTTTGAATTTTATAACCTAATTTAATGTAGAGCTTTCAAAGGTAGTGTTTTTCTTTTAAGTCAAATATATTTTATGGTACACAAAATAAAGGTTGTAAAAATGATGTTCCAAATTGAATTTAAAAATTGTCATAGAAGATTTATCATTTTAAAGGAATCAATTTTTGAATACCTCTAGAGAATTCAAATGAAAGAAGTTGAATTTCAGTTTACATTGAATTTCAAAGAAAATGCACTAAGATTTAATACAAACATATTAGTAATGATTGTAGTGCATTTATACATACAAATAAGATCTATATGTCAGTATCTACTATTGTATGTGAACAACCTTTCACATAATTTTTTAATTGTTTTTACACGACTTTTAATTTAACTATTCCAAAAGCACAACTTTCAAATTTTATTTTAAAGTGTTTAAAAACCAAAATAAATTGTTCAGATTTTTATGATTTAGATATCATTCAATGAAAACTACAATCATTTGAATTATATTTGACATCAGTTTTATTATGATGAAAAATGACTTCAGTAATCGACATTAATAAAAATATGAAATTTACAACTCACAACTATATCTTCAATACTTAACACCACAATTCTAAGCTTCAACAAATCCTCCTTCAAAACCCACTCAAACATCCATAAATAAAGCAAAAAATAAAAAATCTATATTACAATAAGAAAACAAAAGCCTCACATTGATAAATCCACGAAAAAGATAATACGACCCACATCACAACCTAAAAAATCAAAACTTTACAATAAAACCATTAAAAAAAAACTGAAAGAAACTATTGTTTGATGCCGCATGTTCACTCACTCCTTCCACTCTCTTAAAACTCTTCTCTATTTCAAAAAAATAACAAAATTCATGTTATCTTTTAAAAAATCTAGCTTGCTTTACATAAATTTTTTTTTGGAAATAACTCTATTCACAAACATACAAAATCAATTTCCAAAAAAAAAAAATTCAAAAAATTTCAAAATGAAATTTCATTTGACGCTGCATATTCACTCACTCTTCACATTTCTTCTATTGCGCTTTAGTTTGGAGAATATAAGTTGGAATAGGATTCCACACAAATCTCATTCTTTATTCAACCAACTTCACTCTTTTTGTTATACATGACTTTATACAATTAATTTGAAGAATTAAGCAAAACTCACAGCGACGCTATCTTGTGAGCGGTGAGCGTTAAATTTACTGTTTTATAAAAAACTTTTCGTTTTTTTTTTTTTTTTTTTTTTTCAAGTTTTATTTCTATCGCTGTTTGAGCTTGTCAGGGCCTAGGTTTAGGGGGATGAGATTTATGTTTCATTAAGGGGCCTATGACCGTGGGTTAATACGTAAGACAACATTGTGTTCAAGGTGAGACAAAGATATGTTAAAATGCTTAGGATGGAATTATGTAGTTTCCGTGGCAAAGCTTTAATGTAATGGGCAACGATTGGACATTCAATAAACAAGAAAGTATCATAATGTGGTATTTATTTATACTTACGGAATCAAATACAAATAAAAGCCAAAACAAATCCATTCCACTGTTTCATCCCTGGAAGACCTGAAAATCCAGGTCAATATTGACTGTCTAATCAGCTATTGAAGTTCTAGACTGATTCAATAAAATTGGCTAACTCCAAAACACGCATAACTTCATTGAAGCTGAAGCTGGGGGCGTGCATGAAAGTATCGACTTTGTAATCCATCTGACAAAGGAATCGGAAGATGTAGTACACATGCTTGCAATACTTCCATTGACCTCTCTTCCCAAGAGTTTCAGATGTCATCTTCATGAAGTCCGGGCAAGTACATCCAGGGTAATCTGTAATGGTAATACAGTATATCTTCTCACTTGCACCTCGTAAGGAAATGACGCAACCATATCCCGGATATGGAATTGATGTGACACCTGTAACCCAATAGTTGTTCATGAGCCCTGCGTTGCTCCACTTATTACGGTGCTCCGGAGTAGGAGCGTCCGAGTTCCTTCTGATTGCATATCCGTTTTGTGAAATCCGGATTAGCCGGGATTGGAAAATTAGCCCTTGGAAATGGCATGTCCGTAGCAACCTGGAACTGTCGGCGAGGTGACAATGCGCCTCGTTGTTGAAGTTGGAAACCTGCCTCTTCCAAAACTAATATCTCTTTCATGGTCAAGTTAGTTCCTCTTTTTACTGGCCAAGTATGTGGGATGGATGGCCAATCAATCACAAATGACTTCTTTGTGCCCTTCACACATCTATTAATGTCATCAGCGCAAAACCAGAAGTCAATAGAAATATGACGATCAGTCCTGAACTCCTTCTTGAGGCCTGCGTAAGTTGGAGCAAGCGTGCCATGTGTACCTCGGCGCACTTGAGTGTCGCATTTCTCATTTGTATTAGCTTGCATTGCTTGGCATTTTCGGTTAGACTTGCCGGATAGTCTTGCAATGTGCCACTTCGACAAATCGCAGTCTGTCTCCTGAACTGAGGTACTGTGTTGGACACCCGAGTCGGGTTTCGAAAGGGCCTCTACAATGCGTGCCCTGGTAACTCTTGTACCATCATGCGGAATAGAGTAATTCACAGTATGAGATCGATGCGAGTCATGACTTGAACCTGGTGGCAAGTCTAACTTCCTCTTCATGGAACCAAATATCTTGGCACCCTCCAAGCCTCCCCTCTTGGTCAAAAGATCTTCAGCCCCCGGATATGAGTTCACTGCCTCAGCAATCAGCTTGGAGTCTCCAGAGCGTTGGGCATGGCGTAATCGGAGCTCAGCCTAATCCGGTCCTTTTCCTCCTTTCCCCCTTTCAACCAGAATCTGTAGCTTGTGCACTGCATGAAGGCGCGGATGAGGTTGTCCACTGTAGCTTCATATAGACATGTCATCGTGTTCCCAGATTGCTGGAGCCATCGGTTGTGGACTGTTTCCGCCAGGTTGCAAGATGGCATGTCCGCTCTCTCGTCAAGAGTGAGGTCCTACAAAAATTAAACCCAAGTTAATTACCATTGATGTTGGCGATAGTGACTAAAATAGAGATTTGCAAAGCAAAGATGAAAGTAATCATGTGAAACATACCAGCTGCATCGAGCCGCCCCATTCCCTATACCGATAGTGCCAGAACGCCATCCAGTCATTCAATGCCCGCCTGCCTTCTTCAGTTGTAGCGCCCAAAGATAGCCACCATCCTCAAATGACGTTGTACTGCGCCTCTGCTTCCTCTTGAGTCTTCGCGTTCTTCCATCCCTTGCACATGGCAATGTGTTGGTCTTGGAATCCGGGTAGTATGTGTCTAGACGTCTTCTGTTGAAGACACTTTATCCAATGAAACAAACATGTGCACTCTTTGTCCTCCCTGGGTTCGTAAGGATCTCTAGTGCCGTATACTTTTCGGACAGCGTGCCAATTTGCTCCGGCACTATCAGCCATAAAACCCTTAAAGTTTGTATTCTCCAATCCATTTTTGCGCATCACGCTGTTCAATTGAACCCAAAATAACTCCTGCGCTTCCACATCCTCAGACTGCATGCCACAAAGGGCTATGGTCATTACCTTGCACTATTTACTGTCATACACGTGGCATGCCATGGTGGTCCACTTGGCGACATGCCTCACGTGATCAAACATGATCCAGCAATCCTGGAGATCACCGCCTGGTTGCATCCGCTTCACCAAATCTACGCCACTCCCACGACGGTCAACTGACTCTTGAACACAAACACCTTTCCGTCGTCTTGTCCTGGAAATTGATTCTTGTGAATGAACTTGAAATTAGAGTAGTCCTTCACCTCCAAAATACTGTCTGTAACTCCTCTTCCTTGACGAAAAAACCTCTTTGTTCCCGAAATAAAGTTCCGTATATTTGGTGAGGATAGATTTTCGAACTGGTCCATGACAGCATCTAGAGATGCTCCACAAAGTTATTAACAAATCATGGTCAAGCACAGTTGAAAATTGGAAAAATTTGAATTCGGTGCTCTGTATTGTAACGCCATTGGATCCTTGATGTGCATACCCGCTTCAGATACCTGCTTTGGGTGATCCCCATCTGGATATCAATCGATTGGTGCACCGGTGGTCTAGTGGTAGAAAATCCTGCCACGGTACAGACCCGGGTTCAATTCCCGGCCGGTGCATTAGATGTTTTGTTCTTTTGTATTGCCGGAGAGTTTTTACCAAATATAGACACAAAATACAAGAGAACCTTGCGGCTTCAAAGTGTCAGAAAAGACCCCGTTGAAATTACACAAAACACACAATATTTGGTTTCTTTTCTTCTTCTGTTCTCCTTAGGAAAGGTATTGAAGGTGCAATAGCACAATAATATTCTATGATTGTTATGATTATATAGGCTCATTTTGGCCGATGGCATCTAAAGATGTTGTTTTGTAGATTCTAGACTAGAGTTACATGTTGATGATTCTTGTCAATTTAGTATTGGCTTCATCTGTTATTATATCTTTGATTTCCTCACTTAAACAATACATATCATCATAATTAGGTTTTTAGTTAATGTAGTGTAAAAGATTCAAAATTAACTTTGATTTTGTATGTAGAAGTATAGCAAAGATTTAAAATTGTTGTTTGCTAGTATAGATTGAAAAAGATGTGACTCTCATGATACAACCTAGTTGCACAAATGGTAAAACTCTTAGACTGAGATAAAAATATTGAAAAGTAGTTGTCTCATGCATCGTCCTACATTGAAAATTAGTTGTCATCATGCATCGTCCTACTGCGTGATATACAATGGAGTTTGAAGTTCTACCTTGAGCTCGAGTCCCTTCATCTACACATGATTCACTTGGTTTAGATGATAAATTGTTTTCCGAATCAATATTTAGATCTAACCACTTTCAACTTGTGGCTGCTAATGTCTTTATCTTTGTACTTTTCAAACATCCAATGGTTAAATTAGATAGAATATAGTGATGGAAACATACATGAACTCAACTCTAAAAGTAGATAAACACTATGACATAATTTTTTATTGATTATTGTTTTTCAACAATCCAAAATTGAAAGTAATTGACATAATTTTTTTTATTTTTTACTTTTTTGAGTTAGTTATAACATATACTCTACGGTTGATGCAAAGATGGTAATTAAGGACATCAATTTGGTCCAAAAGTCAATAATGTTAAATAATGTTTTTTGATTCGAAACGTCAAAGTTAACCTCTAAAGTTCTGAGGGTATTTTTCATCAATACTCTCTCAAAACAGCTCCTCTTCAAAGCAAGGTGGATTTTGCAAACTTGGGGTCTTTTTTAGTACATCTAACTGTAAGATCTCGTAGCTAGCTTCTATTTCTACATGCCCAAAAAATCTCACACACTCATTCGTCACCAATTGCAAGATCGAAACGTTTAAAGTAGAAAAACAAGTTTTTTTCCCCTGCAAAAAATAAGGGGCAACAGAGTTTTGAAGGCCCAAAAAACCATTTTTTAAAGTAGATAAGGAATAAGTCTCTCCATATTATTGTTACTTAGTGAGTTAGGTACATGTCCAAAAAATATCATATTCAAAAACGTTGTGGAAGGTTTATAAAAAAATCATTTTCCGCTAGGGGGTGTGCTGAAATTCACATACAAAGGCCGTGTTTTGACAATAAAATAGCATATGAAAAATTCTTGGATTGAAAATCCGAATAGTGGAAACATGCTTTACTGCCTTCTCTATAAAATAGACTTTTTTTATTTTTGAAAAATTCTAAAATCTCAATTTTTGGTCGAATTTCAAATTTTTGTCTTTGGGCAGTTTTGGGCAGTTTTGGGCAGTTTTGGGTAGTTTTGGGCAGAATTTGCTGCATTCATAGTGGCTTAGTAAATTTCAGCACCTGCCCAACGAGCAGCGTTTGACACTTAAACCTTCATAACGTTTGATCCCGATGTCGGAATTGAAATATAAAAATACCCACACGAAGATCTCTGAACGGCCCACCTTCAATAAAAAATTCAGAAAATCCTGATGTAAATTGCATTCATAGGTACATGCCCAAATTCCAAAAAAGCCCAAATGTGGATGATTGTCCTTTAGGGGTTAATCAATTTCTGGTAATCAGCATTCAAATATATAATTTGGTACCTCCATATGTAAAATTTGCTTAAACAATCAAAATTACTTGTGATTTGCATTATTCATTTATTGAAATTTGTTGTTTGTATATTGGAGTAGCATCCTATGCGAAGAAAGTCATCAATTATTAGAATATCTTTGGAAGTGAACCATTTTTGGGCCATTAATAAGCCTTCTACTTTTTGTGCAAGCATGTTGTTGTTTTTGTTAACACATACTAATTGATTTTTTGAATCGATTGTATTTTAAAATTCCATTTTAATCCAAAAATATAGGTTTTAAGATTCAAAATGAGAAAGAATATTGTTAATGAGTAAATTTGGATATCACAAAATATACATATTGGATTGCAAAATTGATGTAAATATAGATATGAAAAATAGTCGATTTTACAAGGATAGCTTTTGAGTTTGATTTGAGATCTTGAGGTAGTGTATAAGATTGATTTCTATATAATTTGATATGGAATCTTCACATGGTATGTATATGGCTGAATCTTAAATTGTTTGATTTGAAATCTTCACATGGTGTATGTAAGATTGAATCCTCAATTCTTACTAGCCACCACTTGAATCTGTCCTGAAATCTTCACATGGTGTGTGTAAGATTAAGTCTTAAACTCTTGTCAACCAACACTTGAATTTGATTTGAACATTTCATATGAGATGCCTAAGACTCAGTTTTAATTGGAGTTATGGCCTACCACTATTTGAATTTGATTTGAAATCTTCACATGGTGTGTATATGATCAAGTCCTGCCGCCACTTGAATTTGATTTGAAATCTACACATGGTGTCTATATGATTAAGTCATGCCGCCACTTGAATTTGATTTGAATCTTCACATGGTGTTTGTAAGATTGAGTCCTAAATTGTAGATTGCAACCACTTGAATTTGATTTGAAATTTTTACATGGTGTCTGTAAGACAAAATCCTGAATTTCGGCTTGCCATCATTTAAATTTGATTTGAAATCATCACATGGCATGTGTAAGACCGAGTCTTGAACAGTTTGATTTGAAATCTTCACCTGGTATAAAAGACTAAGTTATGAATTCTCCTTTATTAATGCTTGATAATATTGTAAAATTGCCATCATATATGAATAGTACATCCAGACACTATACTACACTGCTATATAATCGTGCAATTTACTTTTGTACAACACTAAGTATGGAATTGAAATTATCACATGGTACAAAGAAGATTTATATCTAGACTGATACGGTTACTATGTAGGTCTCGACAAAATTGTTTGTCAAAATCATTCTATGGCCCTTAAAAATTGGGAATTGAAATTTGTTATACATATTACGATGTAGAACTTCCACAAAATGTTAATTCAAATCAATGTCATATAGAATGCCTTACATATTTAAGTTAGAGAGTATCCATACATTTTAACATTACATGATAAGTTTGTTTAAAAAACCATTTAAAGAATATCCATCTACATTCATGTATGAGAAGATAAGATGTAGAAGGTAGATAAAAAAATGTTGGATAAACTGTGGAGATATTTTTAAATCATCGATTTTCTTGAAAAAAATGTCAGTTGTCCAAAGAAGCTACCACAATGAAGGAAGTTGGATCAATGTTGAAAATAGACTAATATAGAAAAGAAATCTGAACCATTACAACACCTAATGAAAATCAATCAAAAATCATTCTATAATCCAATCATGTCCTTCTCTTGTAATTATAATAGCTAAAGAATTGATGTACTATATTTCATGAAATGCAAAGAGTATTGCATATAATATGCAATTGATAACTTCTCATCTTATAATATATAATTCTATCAATAACTTAAAAGTGGTTTTATTGGTCAAGAGTTAAATAAAGCAATTGAATTATGTCAATTACTTTCAATTTTGGATTGTTGAAAAACAATAATCAATAAAAAATTATGTCATAGTGTTTATCTACTTTTAGAGTTGAGTTCATGTATGTTTCCATCACTATATTCTATCTAATTTAACCATTGGATGTTTGAAAAGTACAAAGATAAAGACATTAGCAGCCACAAGTTGAAAGTGGTTAGATCTAAATATTGATTCGGAAAACAATTTATCATCTAAACCAAGTGAATCATGTGTAGATGAAGGGACTCGAGCTCAAGGTAGAACTTCAAACTCCATTGTATATCACGCAGTAGGACGATGCATGATGACAACTAATTTTCAATGTAGGACGATGCATGAGACAACTACTTTTCAATATTTTTATCTCAGTCTAAGAGTTTTACCATTTGTGCAACTAGGTTGTATCATGAGAGTCACATCTTTTTCAATCTATACTAGCAAACAACAATTTTAAATCTTTGCTATACTTCTACATACAAAATCAAAGTTAATTTTGAATCTTTTACACTACATTAACTAAAAACCTAATTATGATGATATGTATTGTTTAAGTGAGGAAATCAAAGATATAATAACAGATGAAGCCAATACTAAATTGACAAGAATCATCAACATGTAACTCTAGTCTAGAATCTACAAAACAACATCTTTAGATGCCATCGGCCAAAATGAGCCTATATAATCATAACAATCATAGAATATTATTGTGCTATTGCACCTTCAATACCTTTCCTAAGGAGAACAGAAGAAGAAAAGAAACCAAATATTGTGTGTTTTGTGTAATTTCAACGGGGTCTTTTCTGACACTTTGAAGCCGCAAGGTTCTCTTGTATTTTGTGTCTATATTTGGTAAAAACTCTCCGGCAATACAAAAGAACAAAACATCTAATGCACCGGCCGGGAATTGAACCCGGGTCTGTACCGTGGCAGGATTTTCTACCACTAGACCACCGGTGCACCAATCGATTGATATCCAGATGGGGATCACCCAAAGCAGGTATCTGAAGCGGGTATGCACATCAAGGATCCAATGGCGTTACAATACAGCGCACCGAATTCAAATTTTTCCAATTTTCAACTGTGCTTGACCATGATTTGTTAATATCAAATAATCATTTCTAGAAATTTTCTTTCCCACGCATGATCAATGGGAAAAATGCTACTTGAATGTGATTTAAAAATGTAATTTACTTCTAAATTTAGTGGTGGAAACTCAACATTGCTCCAAATATTCTTCAAACATTTAGATTTCTCTTCTAAGGATTAACCCCTGAACGTCCTGAAGGCCCTTTGTGGCCCTATGCGGGGTTTTCTTGGTATTTGAGCGGCCTGCACTCTTCAAATGAACCGGACCTCAAAAGGGAAATTGTGTGCCTCGAGAAGACGCATCCATCGGTGTATGGTGCATCCCGTACGGTGGCGCCATCTGGCAGATACGAGGCTTTGTATTCGAAGTGGGGTACGGTACGAGGTAGTGTACATGGGCGGAGCACCCAACAGTCTCAACGCGATCGATTGCAGAGGTAGGCGAGTTGTGCTTTGCTTCCATCGTTACGGTTAGAATTCGCAAATCGCTGCAGATTTGAAGTCAAGTGGGGACTTCTACCGAGTGTAGAGCTAGGGCCGCAGGTAGTATCTCGGGACCTCAACAAACGTTCAGGGGTTAAAGTTGCAGCAACACAAGGAATTGTGTGCAACACTAATTCCTTGGCGGTTTTAGAGGTGCATAAACCAATAAGGATGCCACTATGTTTTGGCATGTGTCAGCAGTTGCTAGATTTGGTCCGCTTACCACGATTTCTAATTCTATAGTACTTGGTTTTGATGGCAAATTAGTTTTGGTTCTACGGACCTCCTACTATGGATAAGGTTTTTTTGCTTTTAGATCATTGAATATTGAATACAACTCCAAGAATTTTGAGTTAATTAAAAAATAAAAATAAAACATATTCACTATCATTGCTTGACGTTCGGATATTTGGGTTTGCAATAAAAGTTGCCATGCAAGCACTAAGATTGGAAGTGAAGATGTCGACATGAAATTGCATTTAGTTGCAATGGTACGTTTTCTGGTTAATATGATTGTAGTGTATGATTCTTGTTGGTAGGAAAGGAATCTTCTTTTCTATTTTATATTGTTGGATGTTTGTTAAGTGGTGGACTATGAAGTGTTTCTTTTAAAGAGGATGGTTTAGTTATGATGGCATTTCACCATAAGAAGTGTTTGATTCAAAACACAACGGGTTTGATCTGAAGTTATTTATGAAAATGGTTAATTATAGTGAAGCTTAGGTTGTATTTTGGTATTTGTTAAGATTTTGTAATCAAAATGTGTAAGTATAATTAATTGTGAACCATACCAGAGTGGGTCTCTTTTTTCGTTGACACAACATATATTTGAGAGTTGTTCATACACAATATATTTGTCAGTACTAGGTTTGTTACATGATCAACTCAATATAAGAACAATCCAAGGGCAAATACGCTACCTAGTATTTTTTGGTGACAAGCTGGATTTGTCATTCCTAAATGCTAACCCATCAATGTTGTGTGCCTTGTGTGGAGCTTCTAGGCAAAATTAAAATATGTCCTAGCTGTGATGGTGAGAAGGCCTTAGATAAAATTCTATAGCCTTAACCCAATTCACATGCCTTTCAAAATTGGTGTATGATATCCACAAACTTGGATTAACTTGTTCCATAAATTGGTGTGTGGTGATATCTCCCAACCTTCTATCAATATGCAGAAAAATAACCATTTGAGGCTTCATTCAAGTTCCCAAACACTATTTCTTCAGCACACATACCATTTACGTATACACAACTGGTAGCTACATAATTTTCCCACAGAAATCTATGGAATCAGCTCAAGGCCATCTAAAGTAAACATTAAAGTAAGCAGACTAGGTACTCATTAACTTCTGTCACGTAACCAATATAATTTAGTAAGCATTACTTCTTCTTTTCGTTTTTTTGGACGCAAACAAAAAGAATTTATTGCAAGAAAAGCAGAAGAAACAACCCTCATCAGCATCAATAAGCATTCCCTTTGCTCACCGAAGTTCACAGAATCAGAAATGTAAAACGCCTTAGGAGGAGGATTGGACGAAAACCGATACTCGGCACTGACAGCCTCGCACAAGGTTTCATAGTTGATGTCATCTCATCACCTAAAACTGAATTCTACCTGCATACCAACATAAGAAACACGGTGTGTTGAAAAAACTAGGAGGGCAGATAGTATTCTTTTACATGTAAGAGTGTCTATTGTAGAACTTCGTGAAAGAACCAAAGTCTCAACCTCATGAATAGTCCATGGCTCGTGCTGAAAGGATCCCCACCAGGTCATGCAGCTCGTGAGTTTATGTAAATGAACACAGCGATCTATGCCAAATCTCTAGTTACATGAAAGCTAAAAGATGGTAGGATCTAGGTGCAACATAACGTTTTTCAATGAAAAAAGAAATCGTTTTCTGAAGTTAAACTTCTATTTGATTCTGTCAATTCGAACTCACCTTTTACCTCTACAGTGCCGCACTCCCTTCTCCTTGTCCAGCACCGCTCTGATGGCCGTTGGTCCCTGCTTTGAAGTGATCATAACAAAATGTTTGCAGCCTGAAGCACGGAGAAGCCTTCAAGGGGAGATACCGATCTGAATGATCACTAACCTTTTAAGAGGCCAAAGTCCATTAGAGTCCGATAAGGTAGAGCTGAAACGAGTGCCTAAAGGAAAACAAACTACTCATACTCCGCCTTATATCTGTGGTCATATTTTAAAATGCCCAGGTCGCATACTCACTAGTCATTGTCTAAAGAAAAGAATATCATTCCTCAGAACATATCAAGTATTAAAACTCGGAAGATCGACATAAAAACAGCGTATTAATATCAAAGAGCACCTCTTAAACTTCACACACAGCCAAATTTCACGAGGAACCAACAAAAGCATTCTCACAAGGATGATTGACCCCACACTACAATCTTACTCCGTGACATCTGAAGAAACATTACTGTAGATACAGAGAATTTTCCAGATCCTGTTAGAAATTAACTTAGACATCAATGACAGCCGCCTGAGTCCTGCCGAGCACAGGGTGAAATCAGAGATTAGCCGTCGAAGACTGAAGACATCAATGGTGGGAATTTGGAAACATGGTGCAACCAGACCTACAGGAGGAGTCGGCTACATAACACTGTAGAGAAAGCGTCTCCCTCTGTACATGAAGAGTTTGCTTGTCCTCCGCACTTCAATGTGGAGTGCAGTAACCGAAAGCAAATAGCAAGCCATGCAGGATACAAAAACTCATAAGAGCACAGTGAAACTATGTCCTCAACAAAATCAACAGTACCACCACCAAGATACACAACTCTCAACACATGCACGTCCCCCAATGCTCGCACAGACACTCGTGAACTTTGCACCACCCTACCATAAGCGATTAAAAAAGTTTCTCTTTACATGCCGAAGCGTGAGAAAATAATTGGTTTCTCGTATTCGAAACACTAGGTTGTTTGTTGCATAGTTCTACAAAATTAGGAATGTCCTTATGGAATGCCCACCCTGTGCAACTGAGCCTCAGGACACACTGTTCTGCGTCCTTCGCGATCGTTAATTACACCGGCCGGCATGCAGAACAGAGCCTCAATTCCATCCAAAAGGAGCATCATAGCTCTCTCCGCACGCAGGCCTTCCGTCCGTCACCACCTTCACCGTCTCCCGCTACTAATTCTCGCCCTCGTCGACATCAATTCTCCCGTTCTTGCTCCCATGGCCATGGCCGAGCTTGGACAAGCTCTTGCCAAACTTGCGCCAGTAGAGCCCAGACTGGAACGCCGGCTGGTTGTGCGCCGCCGCGGACACGCTCTCCGGGACCGCCTCCAGGTACGAAGCCGCCTCCATCTCTATCTGCGCTATTCGCACCGCTCCTAGCAGCTTCTCCGGCAACTCCTCATCCGTCTGGCTCTCGATCAGAAACGCCATATCCACAGACACAGTCGTCACATACCCGAGCGCCAAATGCAAGATCGCATTCGCCACCGTCGACGACCCTATATCAACATCAATTTCCAGATAGTTCCCTCCCTTGATGTACCGGCACGTGAGCGCCTTCCCCAGCAAGCACGCCGCGTGGTTCCCCGCCGCGGCCTTCACGATCCACGGCCCCTTCACAATCCGATTGATCAGCTTAAACCTGCTGTTCCGGAACGCATCGTCCTCGTGAATAAACCGGTACAACAGCGACCCCTCGGCGATATGCTCGTCCGTCACGAAGTAAAACACCGCGCTGTGATGCTCCTTCCCCGGCACCTGCAAGTTAATCGCCATGATGAACGAGCTCTTCCTCGCCTCCCCGCTCGCCTTCTCCTCGAACGCCTGCATGACGCGATTCTCCGGATGCGCCAGCACATGATCCAGCCGCCCGTTCGACCTCAACCAGTCCACCCCGAGCGGCTTCATCAACGTCCCCTCGCACGGCGTCTTCACCTTCTTCTGGAAGTAATTCACCCCCCTCGCCATGAACAACCCCGCCCCCGGCGACGCCCACCCGTGCTCCCCCTCGCTCTCGAGCTCCACATTCCGCAACGACCCCCCCTCCCTCACCTCCCGCACCCACTCCTCCCTCTCCCTCCCCTTCCCCTCCATCCCCTCCTCCCCCCGCACCGGCACCACCGCATGCATCCTCTCCCCACTCCCCTCCCTCATCTCTCACTCCTCCCCCCTCCCCTCCACCATCGCCCCTCCCCCAAACTCCTCCCTAGCTAATATTCTACCACCTCTCACAACCTCTATAATTTACACAGCAACAACACTAAAATTTAGAGAAAATCAAGTCCGCTGTTGTTCAACTAGTCAAGTCTAAAGTTGTTCTACTAAATAAGCCACCTGAGACATAGATACTGCTCTTAATTCTTTGAAGCTAGACAATTGACAGAAGAAGAATGTCTTTTCTTAAAGCTAGACAATTGATAGAAGACTGACTCTGGTCTATTCATGAGTCATAAGTAATGTTAGTTACTGACTCCGACCGCGCGCACGGACTAGGACTGAGATAGCACATGCTACTCTTAATGCAGAGACAGCAATTGAGAAAGAGCAAAGGGAGAGAATTGCCAAGCAGCAAGAGAGAGAATTGCCAAGCAGCAAGAGGGAGAGTTGCCGAGCGAGCACAGCAGCAGCCGTGCAGGCTGTGCGCACAGAGGTGTGCTCCGGGATGGGGAGGAGTGGAGTGGAGTGGTGTGTTGGGGCGAGAGAGGTGGAGTTGGAGAGGTCGTTGCTTTGAATGTTTTGTTTTTTGGGGAGGTTTTTGCCTGCGATCCTTCCTTCCTTCGTTTTTGTTTTTTTGTTTTTTATTTTGGGGTGATGGGGAATTTTGTGTGTTGGTGTTGGATTTTTGGGTTCATGGTTTTGCGGGGGCGACACTGGCACCGTCCGCCGCATGTGCGTGAGAAGCTGCGAGCGACGGAGTGGAGTTGTGCTGTACTTGAATAC
The DNA here is from genome assembly GCA_014871385.1 of Ceratodon purpureus. Classification (NCBI taxonomy): domain Eukaryota; kingdom Viridiplantae; phylum Streptophyta; class Bryopsida; order Pseudoditrichales; family Ditrichaceae; genus Ceratodon; species Ceratodon purpureus. Next base: position 9,160,016 of record CM026424.1, on the reverse strand, counting down.
AGTGAATTGGTTCAACTGAACAGGGGCTTGGTCGCCGATATTTTCGAGGGGGACGAGATTGGAACCATTCTTGGACCGTCGTCCTTTCCTTGCGCCTTGAGGAGGAGAAGGGCGCTCGTTGTTTCAACCGATCGGCGTGAATACGGTAAAGAGTCCATTTGTCCATTTGTCTATCCCATGATATGTTACTCACTTTTATTATGTGATGCTACCGTACGTTGGTAGCAGCTTTGGTCATAAATAATTCAGAAACAAAAATTGAAAAAAATGAAAAAATACAAATACAAAAAAATATTTCATATGATATTTGTTCATTTTAAATCCATCTTAGGTTTATAGTGATTTTTTTTTAAAATAAATTAAAAAAATAAATTACTGAGAAACAAAATTTATTTTTCAAATATTATATATATATATAATATATATGTATAATATTTTCCATTTTTTTTCATTAAATATCTAAATTGAAAAAGTCAAGGAAAAGTGTTTTTCATCCGTAATAATCCTACACAATAGTCTTATAATCTAAAGCCAATCCAAAGCCAGTTTCAATGAACTCTAGGGATTAATGAATTTTTATACATATGATTTTAGTATCTTAGGTTAAGAGACTACAATTGGAGATGCTAAGAAAGTCTTTGCTTTGGTGTTTTTACTCTTTTGAAAATTGTGGTAAGAAATGGCAAAAAGAATTTAGAGGTTAAGGTCAATAGCTAAAGTATTTTCCAAACATCACCTACATATCACTATATTATCATGTCAATATTGACATATTATATGTCGATAGCAGGTTTGTTCACCCTCAAAAATAAATGAAAAATATTATATTTAATATTTAATATATAAATTCTTTCCTAAGCGTGCAATCATGTTACGTGCCCCAAAGCAAACCTAACCAAGATTATCCTATTCAACTAAACAGGCACTGACAAGTTGAGAGCCTCACAAGAAATGACATTCTGAAACCTGGACCGGAATGATGCTGAAATAGAATAGGTTAGGGGCTGGGGCTACTGGCTTGTGCAGCGTACTCTGTATCATGTCATTACCATGAGTGCATGCAGGGGTGGAATGGGGCAGGTCATCAAAGAGCCCGGAAAGCCTGTTGGGCTGAGACACCACTATCAGTTTATCAGTGACCAGGTGGTCAGGTTGGGCATGGTACAAAGACCAGGAAGTTTGGGAATGATGATTGGGAAGTGCTGCTCCTGTTCAGTTTTCGTATGCGCCCAATGTGGCCGTGACTGCTGGGAAACCTCCCGCTCACAAGACCACCAATGACCATGGCTTGTGTTGAATGATAACTTGAGTCTTGATATTGTGTTTTTAATTATAGTATGTATGTTGAAACATGAAGTATAGGGTGTATAGAATGCTTCTTATAGCAATGGCCCAGATGACTTTGGGCTTGGTCTATATTTGGTCACGTAGTGATATATTCCAAAATACTGGAAAAGTTATGTGAGGACAAGTACTCCAGACTCCAGTTGTTCGTCCAGTAGCGCTGGCTGTCCACTCACATCCTGAGTTGCCCACAATTCATGGCATTTTGTGTTGAGTTCGTGGATTTGGACGGCCCTGGAGTTCGTGGACTGCTTCTTGGTGTTGAGAACTGAATAGCCTTTGACTGCGTGCTGTTGAACATTGAGTTATGTAGAAATTTGTGAAGTGGGTGTGATTGATTTGTGGAAGGAGTTACATCATGGAAATTCTACCTCACATAATATGTAAGCATCAGTGTACAGTAGAGGAGGAATAACTAACCTTATAAATCAACAGAGCACTAGGGTTTGAAGATCTTGGAAAAAGGTTGTTTAAATTTCAGAAATTAAACTATGTCCAAATTTCTGTAATTTGTTGGCTTACATTTGCAAATTATGAGCAATTGAGTGAACTAATAGGAGGTAGACTGCTGCAAAATATCAATAGCTTGCCCCATGTCATGCACATCTCATTTGCTAAACTCGTATTAGTCATCAACAGACCAGGCCTGCATTCCCTAGAAAAATCTTAACCCTTAACCCCTAAAGTTCCTCGACTATGTTTTACCCAAAAATGCTTCAAAACTGCCATTTTTAATGTACAAACCATGAATGACTAAAAAACATGATTTTTTTTAATTCTAACCATAAGATCTTCAACTAGATTATTGTAGTAGATAGCTCAATAAATTTCATCATAATCGACCATAGAGATTAGAAGATTATAACGATTGAAATTTAAAAACAAACATTTTTTACACAGTTTTTGACTAGGTCAACACACTCTAACTTTTTTTACAAAAAATTACACACAAAAGACAAGTGTAGCATGTTGAAACAATATTTTTATTAAGTTGAATACACAAGAATGCTAAGTCTTATTTCTTTTCTAGAAATTCCATTATGTTATGAAGTCCCAATCCAAACGGTCAATGTAAAGATTGATGTTGATATTTTAAGTGAAAAAAAAGAAAAAACCTAAAATAATATTTTTTCTAACTTTTATGAAGGAAAGAAGAAGTTTTTTTTAGTACACTTCCTGAAACTGTGAGAAAACTTTGATATTTTGTGGAGTGAACATTATGCACTCAAAGTTGCTTTCTTTTGGAAACCTCAAAGATGACAACATGAAGTATTTATAGAAACATTCTGAGAATTAACTGATACATTTAGCATGGCTGCCCAAATTGCCCCTCGAACAGTTTTTTCCACTTGGGTACTATAACTATTTTTATAAATGTCTGATTGAAAAAAAAATAGATTCCTTCAAAGTCTTTGTTACGGCATATGTTCACAAAAAAATCCAAAAATCTCAACTTAAATTGAAGTCACATGTACATGTCCAAACTCTAAAAAAGCCTGATTTTGCCACTTTGTCCTTTAGGGGTTAAAGGCCAAATCAACCCGTTTTGGATCAATGACATTTTTCAGAGAGCAAATATTCCCTAATCAAGAGTTTTTTAGGCTGGTTTTTTTATAAAGTACCTTGACAAGTTTATTTCACTAATCGACGGTTGGATTTGATATTGCTTTATTGCATAATTCTATAAAATTTTGAGAATAGATGTAAGTTAGAGGTTGAGTTCGTTGATTTTTAGTTCAAAATGGCCATCAAAATAATGAGATTTTAGTTCGAGTTAATGAAAAAATTCTCCAAAAATATAGGTGTGAGATCACTACATTCCAAATCCATTCCATGAATATTCATCAAAAATCATGAATATTCTCTTCATAACTTAATTAAGAAAAAAATTGAATTTTTTGTTTCAAATTTTATGGAAAAAATTTAGTGACAATAATAGTAAATCCAACCGTACGGATTTGACTTAAAAATATGAAGCTCTAACTTTTATTAATCATCAAGACCTAAGTATGTCTTCGTCCTCAATTTTATAATAATTCTTTGAAAATGGTTCAAATCCAACAAACTTGGCGCCTTTACGGGTTAAGTTATGCAAAATCCAACCCCTCACGGATATAATTAATGGGAACAAGTCAAAGTGAGGGGAGGAATTCAAAGTTAAAATTTTTTGAGTACAGAACCCCATGCAAGTATTCTGATATTTGAAGAAATTAAAATTTAGTGCAGCAAAATTGACACGTTTTGTAAGATATCATTGTATTTACATTGATTATCTACCTTTGAGTGCGATCCGTGCCGGTGATCACGAAAGAAAAGGGACATTACGATTCTCTTTGGCAAGGAATTGAAGCCAAATTCTTCAAATGATCAACAAGTCAATTTGTCAATTTGTCTTCACAAAGTGTTCAAGGATCAAGTAGCACTTGTGATTTGAATGAAAAATAGAAGAAGAGACGTAAGTATTGTAGTTGAAATTCAAATGCAAGTGTTGTAGTTTTAGTTTTACAATTTCTGATGTGTTGAAGTTCTCCAATCTGGAAATGGCTAACTTACACGCTGTACATCTCAAAAAATCACAATGAGCTCAACAAATCCGAGGATTAATAAAGCATTCTTATTAAAAGTGTGTTTTAATAAATATTGCAATTCAAAAATCATTTAGAATCAAGTAATGCGGTAAAATGACCATTGTCACTAGTTGATTCTCTTATTGGTCTCTCAAAACTTCCCACATCATCAACATTTACAAGATTACCAAATGCTTCATTCATTTCATCTAGTTTTATTATAAGTTTATCTTTTTTTGTTTACCTCGTTTAGTACTCTTTAGCTCTTTTGCTTCAAATTGTGCTTCTTTGGAGCTTCACGGCAACTTCCATGCAATTTTTGTCGACCAATGGATATAGGTCTAACAAACGAGGGTTTTGTTGAGCCTTAAGAAATCAATATGAAAAGAGGTTTGAATTTTGAAGACTACCAACAAGGAATTATAGACGTTCAAGATAAAAGAATTCACTTTGCTTTAAAGAAGGACCTTATTGAACATAGAGAGGCGCTTAGGGGCAATACAGCAGTTTGAAAATTCATATTTATTTTAAATATTTATTACAATAATATATGTTTTTATTATTTATATTGTAATTTTTTTTTAAAATTATTGCAAATTTTTAGTATAGCCAAGTCTGCACTAAATTTTGAGATTGGTGTATTGCAAGTATATGAAAGAATATAGAATTGTCTTTGCCAATTGGTACTTTTTGAAGGAACCTCTTAAAATTTTAATTTATTGATAGTCAATTCCAGACATATTGTCACGTAGATAATCCAAATGGTCGTGGTGTAGTGGTTTGAGACATGGCACACGGTCGAGGTGGTTGTGAGTTTGAATTCCAATGCCAACGTAGTGCCTACTACCATAGTCCATCCAATTGTGGTGGGGGTTCTTGAGACCTCGTTGTATGGGTATCCAAAAGACCTTGGGGGGATGACAAGTCGATTGTCTTCAAGGCACTTAGTCTAGAGGCACTTAGTGTAGAAAAGTGTTTACTTTTGAAACGGATGAGTTGCTCGAAATTCATTATCTTTTGTCTAGTGACCATTGGATTAGTGAATAGAATGAACAAACACTATATTCACATGGGCCCCTTCAAGGGCCGGAGTTCTTCTCCTTCTTTAATTGAAGTCCAACCACTCTTTCCTAAGCTTGAAAAATACATTATCTATGAATGAATTATGGCATACAAGTTACAACTTACATGTAGTTGGAAACTTTCTATTACCAAAAAATTACAACTCTGGAGCTCTATCCTAAGATAATGAAAAATTCATTGGCTTAGGTAACCAAAGGTACAAGACACTTTGATTTACTTGCACTTTAATATACAACTTAGGCAATGTCCAAGTCCATCTGTTTTACCTTACTTAAAACTACTCAAACAACTAATGGAAGAAGTCTTTTTTATTCCACATAATTGGAGTTAGGTCAACAACCTAGGAGCTCTTGCAACCCAAAATGAGAAATTTATGGAAGTTAATGGAGTTTGTGAACAAGTTGAGTCTCTAGTTCCTTCTTTTGTTTATACATGTCTTAATGGAAAATACTTGTGAAGAGAATTTCAATAAAAAAAAGTAGAGTAGGAAGTGCACAAATGAAGTAACTTCATTCACTTTCCATATCTAAAAGTAAAGGACACTTTTCAGCAATTTTATATCATTGGAATACAAAACATGCTCCATCAACATCCATAGAAGTGAGCACTCAATAGAAAATTGACAACTTTCGCAGCATAGGTTGTTTTTAGTATGAAATGAACTCAATAGAAAAAACTTTCTAAACCACAAGGAACGTAAGTTGGATACATGTGCAAAAGCTGCACATACACCCACCTTAAACAAAGTTGTTATAGTATCAAATGAACATTACTCCAAAACAACGTGATGATGAACATTTACAAAAATCAACTAAAAGGGTAAATGGTGCCTAGTTTTTCACCTCCTCTTAGTCAATGATCTTTTTATTCCGGAAGAATGCACTGGCTCTTGACATAAGGTGCACAACATCTTCCTTAATGGACTCATCATGTTCATTCAATAATATCAATAAGTCTTCCTCGGCATGAGTCAACAACTCTAAGCAATAAATCACAATCTTTTGCAAACAATAAATATTACAAAAGGTGAGAATTCCAAAAAAAATGGAACTAGTTTTCATTTGAAAAAAAGAGAGCTCAATCGTCTTACAAAGCTTTTGATCTATACCATGCAATGATGTAAAATATTCCACATAATTGAGTTATTTGTAAAGGCATCCAGTCTTTTGTCCTCCTTTTTTCATGGACCAGAGCTAAGGTGGTTTCCCATTCCCAACTGAATAAGAAATACAGATATGAGCCATTGATATTATTTGGTGTTGTTATTTTTTAGAGGTACGCAAGAAAAATGGAATCCAACAAAAGTTGAAACATAATTTTTGGATGAAGAATGAATTAGTTATAAATTTTCAGAGTTGTAGTATGACCCATTTCATTCACATCATATAAGTACACCTCTTTCTGTGTACTACAGATGCTTAAACCAACTACAACAAATCCATAACCACACTTACATGTGCTAAAACCAACAAAAGAAAACCCACTACCAACTGGAACTCATGCTACAACCAACATCATTAGAGCATTGATTGCGGAAAATACTCCTAACTGTTGGTGAAAGGAGCCAGTTGGTGATGGGGTAACCACCTTAGTACCATTCCTCCTCCTCCTCACGGTCCCACCCCTCTACCCAATTCTACTCCCTCCCTCCAAATTTTTATGAATAAAAATTCCAATCTATCCAATATTCTATTTTGGGTCTACAGCCGATCCGGTCCTTTTCAAATTATAGGTCGAAAACTCAGGTTTTGAGGGACTTTACAAATAACTCTAATAGTGTCCATGAACTGTGGTTGATTTAGAAGATTTAATTGATACTGACAAAAAATATTGGCAAAGAATATTGGCAATTGCATTTTCTATTTTGAAGTAGCTACAAATGTTGAGGAGACTGCTTTTCTATACAATATAAAGCCTGAACAAACAAGTTCAAAGAGTTAAAAACACAGTTACAAGAGGTCTGATTGAAGTTTTTATCATTTTATATCGTCATTATCAGCTCACCCAGCTTAGATATTATTCATGACGAAATACTCCCTTTGATACTTGCCAATAGTTTAGGCTAATACAATTTGATCGGTTTGTAATGGTTAGCAATTCTCTATAACTTTGAAAGTTCAAAATCAGATTCAATCTTTGTCAAATCTTTTTGAAATAATATGTCTTCAGAAAATCATCAGAATGATAATTTTTATATTTAGTATATTATTGTGGTACAATGGATTGAAATCATAAACTGCATCAAAAAAAAAAAAAAAACTTTGTGTAACATCATATTTAAAACATCATTTGAATTTTGGAAATAATGAGTTATTGAACACTACAAAAATAAGGGCTAGTTTTTATTTTAAAAAATTCAATTTGATAAAAAAAATTAATTAGTCTTCTTTTGAAATACTTCACTTTCACAATAGATTATAAATCTTTTTCTCATCCTTAAAAAATCATCTAAAATAGTGATACAAATAAAAACATGTTTCAAGGATCTTGGGTTAATTGCCTCTCCCCGCCTCCCTCTCAAATCATTTCTTAAAGATGAATTCGACAAGATAAGTGGGACTCTTTGAAAGTCGTGGACCCCTATGTGCTCCTTACGGTGCCAAATTTGACTCACCAAGGGAACTTGCAATATGAGTTTCAAAAATTGCCTTCAACTGTTATAACTTCTCTCATTCCATGCAATGAAATCACGACTAAGGTAGACAGTGCTAAATCCGTGCGTCTCCTTAATCCGTGCATGTGGTTTGAGCAGAAAAACCATGCACTGCAAGACTAAGAACCAACCTAGTAGTGTTTGTAAGTTGGATACACTCGCAGTTGCATGTAGGAAACAAAGTGGGTGGATTTGGATGCAAAGTGGGTGGATTTGGATGCAAAGTGGGTGGATTTGGATGCAAAGTGGGTGGATTTGGATGCAAAGTGGGTGGATTTGGATACAAAGTGGGTGGATTTGTATACCAAGATGGCCAGTTCTCACCTTAGTCTTGACTGTCAATAGTAGCATTAGGGCATGTCTATGGGGGATTTTGTTGATTTCTTTTTGAACATTTTTCATTATTTGAGGTGGTTTGATATGCTCATGTAAACACTGCCTAATGAATCGTCTTTTTCTTGCAAGTATGTGAATTTTTTGCAATTATTTATGCTTGATTCAAGCTGCTCAAATCCCTTAAGTCCACGGTTTAAGCACCATCTTCCTTATTTCAAGCAACTAAAGCCACAAAAACAACAAACCAAAAGTTAAAACCATAACGACTTTACCCAGATTTTAAAATTTACAAACTCCCATAATAATAGTACAAAATATGGAATCCTTTACCGCATGGTATCAAAAGCAAACAAACCACCATTAACCCATCGCCAAGTGGCCCCCATGGAAAATAATTAGGAATCCAGGCTGCAGTTTCCCATGAACTTGAACGCCTTTCAAAGGAACACAAAGGGGCCCCCAACCTAGCAAGCTCCCGGAGGAAGCGCCCGGTCCCACCATACCCAACCGATACCCGGACCTACCCGACCCGGTCTTACGTCGCCACCAGGCCAACCCTCCAGTCTTCCTTCCCACGTCGACTCCTGACATGATCATCCGACCAGTCACTCCACCCGGTTCCGACACACACCTAACTCCGCCCAAAACCTATTAAAAATCAAGAATCTCATCACAATATCTACATCCTGAAGATATCAAACACATTTGGGTTCCCTACTTTGAAGCCTCATTTCGTCGCTCTGACGTCCTTCACGTCAAGCTCCTGTAACCAGACCCAAAACCGTCATGTCACCTAATACCACCAAAATATAATTCCTGCGTACATAACCTCCTCTGAATGTTCAAAATGAGAAGAAAAAGGTCTTTAATGGCGGCTTTCCGGCAGCTGTGTCGAAGACGAGAAGTGGGCGGGATTGTCTTCGGGGTTGTCATGTCGGTGTACAAAGTGGGCGGAGATTCGGGACACGGTGAATTTGGTTCTTGTGGTTGTGATGTGTTGGATGTGAGTTGATTCTTTCGTGAGGGTTGGTGATTTTGGAGTGGCTTTTTGATTGGGGGTTGTGTTTGTTAACCCTTGGGTGTGTGGGGGTTTAGTGTTGTGCATCTTGTTGAATTGGAGGGGTTGGATGTTAGGGGGCTTGTGGGTTGTTGCATGGTGAGGAGGCGGATGAACGAGTTGTCAGGGTTCTGCTAGGCGTTACGTTTAGGACGGTAGATAGTGGGATTTCTGGGCAGCATTTTGGTTGTGTGAGTATCAGTTTTTAGAAATCGTGGTTTCTCAATTGAAGTTTGTGAGCCTTTCTCCGATGATCAAGGCTTGCGCAGACGAATTCTCTGATCTTTTTGATTATATACGAGGAGAAGCATGATCTGGTAATGAAATTTCATTGTCGTGCACAGGATTTGGAGATTTTCTATAATTTTTGTAATTTTGGGAAGAGTTTTGTGAGCTGAGGAAATTGTTCTCAATTTCATGTCTTTGTCATGTTTGTGTGGTCGGTGCAGTTTGATGTTCTCGTCTGCTTGGTTGAGTATGTGGGTAAGTGTAGTCGATGGGAAAAGGAGAGTAGAACAGAGGCTATGAGTAGTCCAATTCAACGGAGATTATGATGAGGTGATGATGGTTGAAGGTTTTGATGGGCTTGGATTCTCAGGGAGTTTGTTTAGGGTTTATTACCGAAGGGTTTTACTGAGAATTGGGGTTTTCTTAAACCCTAATTGGTGATGAATCTCTGGGTGTTGTTTGGTTTAGCTCAGTTGTGGCAAGTCTGAGCTCTAGAATGGAAGTTGAATGAGATTTGGTTTTGAGGTTTCAAGGAGTGGGATTGGAAGCTTTGTTTATATGATTTTCGTCCATTATGGAGGTGCATATTTTATTTGGATTTTTGTTTTTTGATGTTCTGATGTGATTGGGCTTTGGCTGAGACAGGTACCATGTGGAATAGGATGGGGCATGCTAGTGTACATCATATTCTGTGCATTAGCATGGTTGTGCTCTTCGTCAAGGTGACTCTGGTAGGGGCTGTGAGTTTGGAGCTCTCTACCACTACACTGACATCCTCCGGGGCCACCGTGAACATTTCCTGGAATGACCTTGAATCTCTGACGAAGTATGACTGGCTCGGAATCTATACACCACCAGAGTCCTTGGATAATCACTATATAGGATACATCAATTTGTCGGAGCACACTAGCGATGGAAAAGGCTTCTTCTCGTTTCCTGCTGGTAAGTTTACTCAGCTCTGAGTACTTTTCCTCTCATTTGAAACCTAGTTTGAAACCTAGTACGTGCATGGATGTGTAGATGATGTGGGTTTGAAGATGATTGTAGTCTGAGGGTTAGGTTTTTAGAGCTTGTAGTAGTGCGTGTAAGATCAAACTAGTGTGTGATTATTGGATAAGTTTGGTATATGTTAATGATAGATTTTAGTGTACATAGTTTTATTATGCTGTGAGCCTGGTTACTGAGGAGTAATATGCATTGTTATTGATTTTTTATTCGTGTGGATCAGTGAATATGCGAGCTCCATACGAGTTTCGTCTGTTCCGAGGCTACCCACCCACTGCAGACACCGCTCTGGACGAAGATTCATTGCCAATACCGAGCACGGTAACGCGTCTGGCCGTCAGCCATGTGGTTGAGTTTTCGAATTACAACGAACCCACGCAAGTGCATCTTTCGCTCACCTCGAATCCGACAGAGATGGCCGTCATGTATGTGACGAAGGAGCCTGTAAAGACCTCTGTGAGATATGGAAAAGAGAGCGACAATTTGTCACATACTAGCATTGCATCTGCACACACGTACGAGCAGAAAGACATGTGCCATGCACCGGCTAACTCTTCTCTTGGCTGGCGAGACCCGGGGTACACGCATTTTTCCAAGATGATTGAACTGGAACCTGGAGTTAGATACTTCTACCAGGCACGTCATTCTCTCCTCATTTTACAAACTTTCACCATTCGGTAATTTATGTGCACCTCTGCGACGATTGCGCATCCATTTCAGTGCTCCGGAACTCATTCTCATGTCGCTGATGTCCGTTTGGAATTGAGAGACATTCTGTATATTGATGTGTATTCTGGGGAGGTGTTTGCTGGGCTTACACTGGCAGTTTTAGATGTGGTAACTGTATGTATACCTGTTAGCTTTGATAGAATCTCTTCCTTAATTGCATCTGTAGGGTTGTAATTAGATCGTTAAGATTTGTAGACTTGGTTCGTTTCTTGCAGTTCCCCTAGTGATAGCTGTATTTTGCTTGTCCGTTTTCTTGGAGCAGCTAATGGTGTAGAGCTTCGACATCGACGCTGTTTTCTTCGTCTGTGCAAGGCCTGGTCCTCTTTGCTTCACTTGGTGAATTGTCTGGTGATCGTAGAAGGCCTCCTGGATCCTGATCAGTTGAATGCTGGAAAATGTCGGGCCACCTCATGAGGGTTGTTATGAGGAGTCTGATAGTACGTGTTTCGTCGATAGTGGGGATGACTTTGCACGGTGATGGGCAAAAGATACACAATCTGCCAGCTTCATCTCGTACTTATCATTGTCATACTGGTGCTAAGAAATGGGTGCTTGTGCAGGTAGGCAGTACGGAATCCGGGTGGAGCAAGATCTTCAGTTTTGTGGCCCCCGAGATCAACGGAGCTGAGACCAATGCCCTTCTATTCGGCGACATGGGCACATACGTCCCATACAAGACCTTCAACTGGGTGCAATACGAAAGCGTGAACACCATGAAATGGTTGCAACGTGACCTCGAGGAGCTTGGCACAAAACCTACCCTGGTGTCCCATATCGGTGACATCGCCTACGCAAGAGGCTACTCCTGGCTCTGGGACAGCTTCTTCCAGCAGGTGGAGCCTGTTGCAGCGAGCACACCATGGCATGTCTGCATCGGCAACCACGAGTACAACTTTCCTTCACAGCCTTTCAAGCCTGACTGGGCACCATACGGGAAAGATGGCGGTGGAGAATGTGGAGTCCCTTACAGCATGCGTTTTGCAATGCCCGGCTGGACATTGCCTGCGAAGACTTCCAACGTCCCAGACACGAAGAACTTGTACTACTCTCTAGACTCTGGGGTAGTACACTTTGTCTGGATCTCCACCGAGACAGACTTCACTCCAGGTAGCGACCAATACAACTGGATTGCCGAAGACTTGAAGAACACAAATCGGCAGAAGACGCCATTTATTGTGTTGCAAGGACACAGGCCCATGTACTCTACTGACAACAAGGCGATGAGGATAATGTTTACTACAAAACTGATCGAGTATCTGGAGCCCCTGTTGGTGGAACACAAAGTGAGCCTCGCCCTTTGGGGCCATGTGCACAAGTACGAGCGCACATGCCCATTGCAGAACAAGATATGCATGGACAAAGGAGTTTTTCCTGTTCACTTGGTGATTGGAATGGGAGGTCAGGATTGGCAACCTATAGACCAGCCCCGCTCAGATCGGCCCTCGGCACCTATCTTTCCACAACCACCTTGGTCCATGTTCCGCAGCTTCGAATTTGGCTACATCAAACTGCATGCAAACAAGACCTTGATGACGGTTCGGTACATTGGTAGCCACGATGGGCAAGTGCACGATGTGGTTGAGTTCAGCTCCCCAATTTTGGAGGATCATGAAAGTGCTGATCCAGATCTTGGTGCAAGGGAGAGCTTTGGAGAAGCATCTCATTCGGTGCAAGCTGATTCAATGTTTACTGGAATCAGTATGTTTCCTCTTACTGTTGCATTTGTTCTTGGTGGAGCAGTGACTGGAGTTGCTCTTTGGATGTATTCGCGCCAGCCTCTCTACGTGAGAGTGCAAGGATAACTCTACTGTCTTATTACAAGTTCAGAAACTTTTCAAAATTGAGTTGAATTCCTCGATCAGAGAACAATTTCTCTGATTTGAACATTATTCCCCTGATTTGAGGGGCTTGCATACTACAGTCATTGAAAAGCTAGGAGCTAGATAACTTAAGATTCTGAAATGGAGGCCCCTTGTCGGAAAATACGATGTAAGAAGTATCTTGGTTATGGACTAATCTCCTGAACGGAGACACTCGTCACTCTGTATTATCACATTTCTACCTTGTACACATGGCTGCACAAGAATCCAACTACACGTCTCTTCAGGAGCGTGTGCATTTTCAGGAAGAGTTCTCTCAGGAACAAGCTTCGACAAGAAAGAGTCCCAAGGTTTTTCTTGATGCCATTAAGAGCCAGCTCCAGGGCTAGGAGAAGTGCTGCATCCATGTTCAATACACTGCACAGAACAATCCACATTCAATTCAATTGCAATGTTTACCAACAGATCTGAAGTAGAGAAAATCTGTAGATGTGCAAAATAATATCTGCCCTTTGTGAGTACTCGGGCTAGCCAGAAGACCAGATCCGCATTCTAAATTTTGAAGACTGCGCTATTAGACAACTAGATCTGGTTGGCCAGTCACTGCTTGGCAGCCTGCCCTACTAGCATAATTGGTTGAAGTTAATCACATGCGTTTGAATGGACTGTGTAACAATGAGATGTCAACACATTTCAAATCAATATTATCATGCAAAGATATTGTAAGAGATCTAGATTTTACACTGATTTATTGCAGGAGAATGCATTTTAGGTGAAAGCAAATACCTCTAGGAGGTAGCTATGCAACCAATCCAGTGTTTGTGGAAAAGTTGTAGCTGATAGATTTACCACCGTCATGCCCTGCATTACAGCAATAACCCAGTTTCATGTCAAACGGGACCGGAGTACTTCGTGTCAAAATGAGGCAGATACGAAGCAACATACTCACAGGTCTGAGCAAAATTCTTTACTTGACAGACTATCTCACTTCCTTTGAAGCACAGGAATGTGACGGCTCTGCCAATTATAACATTTTCAAGCAACCAAAAGCCATCCTTTTGTTCAATCTCAAAGAATGATTATTGGAACTTCAAGTTAGAACTATGAATTGATAACAAGACTTCATAACACCATCCGCTTGCCCTCCTCTGAGAAGCTTCAGAGTTCCCACGAGTATATACTACTTCTAGACCTACTAGTTCTCTAAGATCAAAAGGGCATTATTACGGTTTGGTATATTGAGCTAGTCAAAGAAGCTATAAGTACTTGACAGAATTGCACCTAATATTGCAAGCGCACCCGTTTGTGAGGACTCTAAACAGGTACCCCAAGTTAGACTGTTTAATAAAATTTCAGCTCTTGAAGACACTGTATTACAAAATTTTCAACAAAGTGTGAGATAGATGCATTACTTCATGATCCACGTCTGCCACTTTGAGCACAATAGGCACAACAATGCATTTCGGTGCGGCTTGTTCTGCAGGTTTCGCTCTCTCATCCTTTCCTACAACATCTGTCGAATTCTCTGAATGATCAATGAACTCTCCGATTAGAATTCTCCGCTATCTGCTTAATTATTATCTCAGTCCAAAAAAATGCAATGACACATTATCCGTCAGATTCGTATTACCTGCTTGCACGTTGGAATCCTTGCCAGCATCAGGGTTTTGGTTTATTTTACTTTTTTTACTTTTTTTAATTTAATTTATTTTTTATTTTTTTTTTGATTTTTTTTTTTGAGTGAAATGGTGAACTTCCATTGCAATAGGTTTTGGTTTATTTTCATATTAGCCAGTTCTTTGGGCGCTACGGGAACTGCACCAACCCAAACCCAGCTCCGCTTTCTTCAGTCATGAGGTAAATTGACGGATCCAAGTGCAAACCCTGTTTACACCAAAAAAAATAAAAAATCACATGATTCCAATGAGATACACCAAAAAACCTCCTGAAGAACCAACGTACCTATGAAGGTCAACTTACTGCAAAACAATAATGCATGAAGTGATTGATATAGAGAAATATTTCCTCCAAGTGATGATATTGTTGTTATCAAGATAACCATATTTGTTTAACCCTTTAGTGCCCAGCGACTTTTGGGGGAAAAGCTCTGTTTCGAGACCCCAGCGTGATCACGATTGAACTGCTGGCGGAGTTAGATGAATTTCCAGAATCGGAATGTTGGAAACGGAAGCCAACTAGAATTGCTTCCCAATGCTTGACTTCGTAGGTGAATCTAAGCATTGTATTAGGAGTTTTTGGCATGTATTTGAGCATGTTTACTATCCTGAAATTCAGAATACAGTGACGGTGCTCCCGGGCCATGCAACGAAATCGAGTTCTAAAAAAGCCGTAAAATCATGAGGCACTTGGACCGGACTCTGAACATGTATAGAGATCTGTGGCAAAAAGAATAAGCTCAAATTTTTATTTTTTTGAATTGATATACAATTATTCACACCGAAGACATCCATCCCGATACGATCCAGCCAACACAGTTCACGGCGGATTTCAATGCCTTCGGAGAGGTGATCACGAAATTGCAACGGCTACTGTGGACTAAATCACACCTACAACAAAAGGGATCCCAAACTTCAAGCTAATACACCGCAAAGTTCACCAAAATTGAAAAAATACCGAACAGGCTCTATACACTTCGGACCGCCAGTGTATTTCCTTCCACCTTCATGGCCCACGAAACAACTGCAGACACCTGGCATATCTTTCCCGCAGAGAATGAAATTGCTTACGGATGCCCTTTGGGGAGCGACCACGGCCAGGAGGGTTCGGATGGGAGCGACCAAGTGGAGTTGTAGGGAGCCAGCGGGAACTCGAACAAGTCAGGTCGGGTACCCGGGGTAGAGCAGGGCCGTGGCGGTTGGGGAGGTGATGTCCCCTTCAGCAGACCCGGGCTGGAAGAAAAGCGGTTGGTCGCTTGGGAACTCGCACTGTTCACGTGCGACCACCTTCCGAAATGATCACTACGTGGGGGATGAAAACTTGAGGAGAGAAAGAGTAGATTCGGGGAGTGTAGGGGCTGTCTGCGGAGAGAATGTGAGCCGTGGGGCGAGGATCCTCAGCAACCGCGGGAGGGCCGGCGAGAATCTGCAAGGGAGGACGAAGCACTATTAGTGTCAGGGTGCCGAGGTATAGGGTTTAGGGTACTTGCAATTCAGCATGAATGCACAAGAATAGAGTAAGATCAGCTTGGGGGGGGGGGGGGGGGGAGGGGGGGGGGGGGGGGCGGGGGTGTTCGATGGGCACTCACTTCCTGCCTTCTGTCTAGCGAGGTACGCGAAGACGGCCTCCATGCCATCACGGTAGTCATAGGAGTTGCTGTTGTCAGTATCGCCTCTCGGTGGGAAAGAAGAGTGTTCGGAGTCGAGCGTGGCACTGGAGGTAGAACGGTGGGAGGTGCTCGCAGTAGGAGGTGAATCGGAGTGTGCCGGCCGCGTGAAGGCAGTAGACTGCAAATCGGATGTATACCTGTCCGGCGGCGAGTTGAGCATGCCCTCCTCCACTATGCGCACCCACTCAGAAGTTTGGGCAGACCGCGGGGGGGATGACGGTGGCAGGTTGGGGTGGGCGCGCGCCTCGCTCTCCGAGGAAGCCTTCTGGTCCGGGCCGTCGTTGGTATCTGCGACAAGTAGCGGAGCGGCAGGTAGCGGATATGGGATGCCCGAGTACCACTCCATCTCGAGGCGCTCTACTTCTGCACCAACGGTCCACCACCAAGCAGCGCCGGGGACAACGAGGTCAGGGAGGAGGGTCGGGGGAGGCACCGCACGCACGGTGCTGTGACGCCAATCCTCAATGGCGGAGAGCTATGGGGCGAGTTCAGAGGCGGACCTCGGGTGCTGGGGCTTGCGGCTTCGGGAGTGACCCCCACGCACCATTGCAGCTGCCAACTTCAACCGACGAGGGGAACTTCGATAGGGTCTTCACGGCCGGAGTTGCGCCGTCCGTCGTAGTTGTTGACCGCAGAAGAAGAAGTGCGCATTGAGCGCCAAGTCGTGGACCGAGAAGTCGCTCCCCGACGTACTCTGCAGGCACACGATACTAAAGCAAGCACAAATGCCCCACAGCTTCGGTTAGTATTAGGGCAATGGTAAAGCACTACCGTGATGGGCGCTAGGGCTGTTGGGGGGAGGGGGGGGTTGAAGTACCAGCATTAGGGGGGACACAATCATTGCCTACATGGTACGCAATTGTACTTTCATAATTACACACATCCACATCAAGATCAAGGCGACATCATTGTGAAACACTCGACTTTATTGACAATTAGCCCTTGCCTGAAGGTACACATGGGGTGGGATATAAGGTGTACTACGCATGAAGGGGCCGCTAAACAAATTCCATCTCCATCGGACCCCCCCTCAGTACGAACTGGTACTCCCTCCGAAGGAAGAGGGTCAAGACGAACCGAGTGCCCCACATTCGAACACTTACACAGAGGAGGCGAAAAAAAAACAACAACAACATAAAGGATCCCCGTGTTGTACTCAGCACATCATGTACAAACGGAGAGAACATGAGAAGCCCAAACAGAGGGTAAAAGAACCAGGAATTCGCCCAGCAGAGGCTATGGGAAGTAAGGGCTTCTCTCTAGAAGCAACGGCCGTAGATGCCGAGTATGGCAAGGATTGGGCCGGGCCAAAATTAAAAAAAAAAAACACAAAGACAGAAAGGCTACATTCCGAGAAGAAGAATTAGACCACCAAAAAAAACACATGGACTCTCCGACAATCCAATCGAGGTAAGGGCATGAACCCGAACACCAAGTTCCAACCATAAAGTCCAGTACCACAAGACTGTGGAGAACACGCTGAAGGCCCTGTCAGTTTAACCCGGCGTTATCAGTCCCATGCGCCGGATGCAGTACAGCACGCCGGGCTCTCTCCACCGACGCGTCATAAATTGCCCACGTTTTCTGTCTGCAAGGGTGGAACCAGAGGTTAGGAAGATAATCGAGCAACAAGAAAATGATAACGACCAGCATTGCCACTGCCAAAAACCGCACATCAACAGGTAGAATGTAGGAAATGAATGCGGCCATTGGTAAATTGTCTTGCCTCCAGCGGTGCATCCAGCGCCGGAATCCTGGCTGGTCCAGCAGCCGCTTCCACTCTGCACACAGTAGACCAAGGAGGAGTCATAAGGTGGTGCTCCCGTGGAATTCAAGGAAACAATGCCCAGGGCACATGGACTGAAGCTTGCAGCCCAGGCATATCCAGTAGGTTCGGATCTTGCATACTCGGCATCGTCGACGGAGTGTTCCCTTAACACTATGGCAAGGAGGCGACCTCTTTGGGGTGGTTGAGGCAGCGTTGCGACTCTCCCTTCCGCTGGAAGACCCCCTTCCGGTTGAGAGAGCCTAATGCAGCCCCGGCTGAGAGCGTTATGGCGTTCCGGGGGGCGTGAGTGGGTAGACGCCCTCTGCCCGGAACAGGGGTCTCGGGGGCTCGGGCGTCACTAACGCCTAAAGCCGGGGCACCTCCGTCATCCGGGCCTTCCACGGGTACTTGGTTCACCGAATCTTGTGAGAGGATGAAGTCCTCAAGCTCCTGCTCGGGGCCCCCCTCCGCTATGGTCGGGCTGTCTTCACCCTGAGTACCGCCTCCCATGTCCCCCATGCTGGACCGCCTGGTACTAGGCATGGAACTGAGCTCCCCTACAAGGGGACACTCCATTAACCCGTGAGCCAGCAAGAGCATAAACCTTTCGTGATCCACTGGCTTCTTTCCGAACTGAAAACAAATGTGTTTGTACCTGAGGTACGCGTTGGTAGTAGCTGAGTCCATTCCAAAAAAAAACAGTCTGTGCCACCACTTCTTGGTGAATATTTGTGTTGTATAACTTGCCCGAAGCTGGTCTTGGGTGTCGACACCCCTCATCGTGGCACTGTACAACATCGGGATAGGGCTAGTAGGTATCTCGGACTTCCCCCCTCGGTGATGGCGTGTCACAGTGATGCCTCCCCTTACCATGGGGTCCGCAGCAGTAGACAAAAAACTGACTCCCTTCGTGTCTTGCCAGTGAATGGCTGCCATGGTCCGTTTTCTGTGGACGCGCATCTCCAGGCAGCCCCTGGGCACATTGTCAGGAACCTTCAAGCTCGTGGGGAAGCCCACCCGCCCCTGCCTTGCGGTCCCGACTGCATAGAATCCCCTGCCCAGCAAATTCTCAAACAACATTGGGCTGGTGAAGTAATTGTCCATCGCCACTGTATACCAATGGCCTTCCCAGCCATTTGTTAGCCTCGACACTTCTCCTGCTCCTGCCCCACAAGCGTGCTGCGGTAGATTGGCATTGGCCTCGTTTGCAGCTCCAACATACACCTCGAGGTTGAGAACATATTTCGTGACTGAACAGCACATACACCACATTTTGATCCCATGCGTTATGGGCTTCAGAGGGAGATATTGCTTGAAGCTGCAGTACCGTCCATTGTACGGGACCATTGACTCGTCCACACAGAGGTAAGGTGACGCGTTCCATAGAGACTGGAAGTTCTGCACGAGTGTCTCTAGAAGCCACCTGATCTGCACAATGGGGTCGTACCTGGGATCCGGTTTCTTATACTTCAGGGCGCTCTTGGAGGTCACATGTAGGCACTGCAACATGTAAAGGAATCGGTTTCTTCTCATTGTACCTGCCACTGGCTGACAGTGAAGGGCATCACTTTGCTGTCCCCAAAAATCCCGTACCCTCGGCTGGTTCCTTACTGCCATTAGGATACAGATTCCTAAGAACTGTCGATGCTCTTTCAAAGTTATCTTCGGCTGCACTTCCTGCCCTCCCTTTCTCTTTCCTGTCTTCGGGTCGATCCAATCCGCGTATGCATTGGATTCTTTGACAATTCTCCGATGAATAACGTCCGTCCAGATGTGGAGGAAACTGTCCAGAGGGGTAATAGGCTCCGAGTATTCAATCTTTGAGCCGTGTGGCGGTCCACTGAACTCATTCCGTGGGAGTAGATTCCACGTCTTCTCATGCCAGTTCGTCTCCTCGTATCGCACTTCAAAGCGCTCCTCCTCCTCGGTTCTTGGTCCGGCCCCGTACTGACCCAGCCCGGCCAGCAATGTGTGCCTCGCCTCCGGTCCCTCTTCGTCGTCGTCTTCGTTGGAGGGGTCATAGCCTGGACGGGGCACTCCGCCATCTCCTCCACCCGCGCCCCCTGCCCCAACGCACGCAGATGTCGGGATCCACTCCGGGTCTGACTCCTCATCTTGGGCAGTCCCGGCTTGGTGGAAATCGGGCCCCCTCGTAGCCCCGCCAACATGGTCTTCCGTTGACACACCATCCCATTGGATTCTTGGATCCACGCTCAAGTCCTCCATGGTGCAAGGCTTCGCTACCGCAGTGGCCACCCGTTTCTCAAGTGCCGCGATTTCCAGCTGGCTCGGCGGGACTGCTACCTATGCACTGCAGTCCGCTCTCTTGACTGTCTGCACTCCAAAGTCGCCTCCAAAGTCCACCTCATAGCATGGAGATCCCTCGGCATCTGTGCAGATGCCAATGACATACCCGAAGACCCTTTGACATGGAGCAGCTATGAACTCCCCCCCCCCACTGCATGTCTACAATTCTTATTGAGATTTTTCGAAGATCATTACCTTCAAGAGACATTTCTGTCAAGTCGTCCATGACTAATCTCTCCGGAGATGGCTCTGCGATACTGGCTGCCGGGTCCAGGAAGTCTGACGGCTGCAAGTCTCCCTCCAACTGCCCACGACGTTGTGGTACCTGGAGAACCTCTTCCGAGGATTGGCCCTCCCTTGGTCGAGTCCCGGCCGTGCTGAGTACAGCATCCCCCTCGGCAAGCAGCTCGGCCTCAATCTCCGAAGGGGCGATGACTCCTGAGGAATGCCACAACATCCGGGCACATGTGGCGTTATGCTGTATTTCCTACATCCGGAACCAGCCTAAGACAATGCTGGAAAATAAAAAATCCTGTCATTTCTGCATGGTAGGGCAGTACCTGGTAGGGGATGTTCGAAGCCCACTCCTCCTTTGCCTGCCTCCTCGCATTCCGGAACTCCCTTCGTCCCAAACAAGCAGCGACGTAGCGGATGTATGGGCTGCCCATTCCGAGCCGCACTCCTCCGTGTGATTGGGGGGCTGTAAGGACAGTAGTCCATCGGAACCTCCACTTGCCCTTCAGGTTCAACATGCACCGGAGTATTATCTTCGTCAGCAACTTCCACCGCCGGGACATCCAGTCGGCCCATCCCTCGCCCCCCCAATGCTGAACCCCCTCGTCCCCTGGAGCTGGATGGTTTACGCAATGTAAATCGCCTCTCTTTTGTAGAGGGCTCTCCCACTCCATCCCCCCCGTCAAGGACGACCGCATCCACATGATGGTACGCAGTCGCTGTCTTCAGCTTGGCTTTTGTTCCGCCAAGAGCTCCCTTCGTATCTCTGACTCCCACTGTGGCATGCAGTCCTTTCCCTCCCCGGTTCACAGATGCAGCACTCCCATCTTGCAGCCCCCCTTCTCCCACCTTGCGCTTTCCCTTCCACGTGCTTTTTTCCGCGGAATTGTTGCCCCCTACTTGCTGCAGAGCCGAGTTAGGCGGGACATGTTCCCCTATCACCCCTTCCAGAGCTTCCTCCATGACACCGTGAGTAATCTTCTCGATCATGGCCGTCACTTCGCCAACAAACGACATACCCTTGCCCTTGCTGTCAATTACCTGGGACCCTTTTTTTTCCTTTCTCTCGTATTTTCTCACTGGCTTTCCAGTACGTTTGCTAATCCTCACATCCGATGCTGACCCTGGCGGCCCATTCTCTTGCCCTGCAACCCTTGCGGTGCTTGCCAAAGTGCCCTCCCCCTTCGCAGTGGTCTCTGCCATAGCAGTGAATGCACCCTCCGAAGCCTGTGCATCGGGTTGTCTTTGAAGCGTGCTGCACTCCAAGTCCTTTCCAGGCATTCCTCCATCGCGTACCGCCACAAGATGAGGCTCCAGCCCATACACCCTCGGGTCGCATGCATGTCCCCGCCCTTCTCGTTCAAGTCCTATACAGTTCCCCATCTGCCCCCCATTAGTGTCATGTAGGGGGGCCTGAACATTGCCCCCATCTATCAAGTTCCCCATCCCCTCTGCAGCGACCTTCTCCCTCTTCACCTGAAAGGAAGACTTGTGCTGCGTTCCAGGCACACTGCACGGCACTGCATGAACAGAGTCACATTCTGGGGCTGCGTCTCCCAATGCACATTCTCCCACCATCCCGACGGGCTGATCACGGAATGAGCTATGGCTCCGGCATTGGCAATCCCCATCATGGCCACATTTCTCCCCATGCCCACAAGAACAGACTTCTCCATTGTAGCACAAACTACACATCCGGGTATACCTCCTCCCGGATGGCCCGATTGAGTGGGGCACTGAATCCATTCTGATCCCCTTCCTGAATTCGATCCCGCCAACCCGGAATCCGGGCCGCTTGTCTTCAAAATAAATACCGCAGCTGCCGAGGCTCTAGGGAATTTGGATCCGAGTGTCACGGACGTGCCATACCGGACTTCATCCACGCCCCACGAGTTTACCGTGGGACCTATACCGAATCCGCAACACGGAAGCTTCTCAAGAGCTTTCCCAAACTGCGGTGGCTAAGCGTGCTTAAATGCTATTATTTTCTAGAAGGTTCTACATGCTTCTACTACTTTCTAGAACCTTCCAGTAGTTTCCGGAAGCTTCCACAAGCTTCCTTGTAGTTCTAGTAGTTTCTAGAAGCTTCTACAAGCTTCCTTATAGTTCTAGCAGTTTCCGGAAGCTTCTACAAGCTTCCGGAAGCTTCTACAAGCTTCCGGAAGGTTCCATACAGATCCAATTGTTTCCGGAAGCTTCCATAAGCTTCCAGAAGGTTCCGCTTGACCTTCTTAGATTCCGGAAGCTCCCATAAGCTTCCGGAAGGTCCTATGGATGCTTCCCAAGGTCTCTAGGACCTTTCTTCGGAAGTTTCCTCTAGCCTAGTATAAATAGAGAGTCGAGGGCCATTGCTCCTCACTCTCTTCAACACCAGTTGTACATACTCTTTCAGTTATCAATATCACTTCTAGTTTTCCCACTTCAAGTGTTATTCTGAGTCTTGTGTGAGGAATCCCCTCACTTCTAGTCTATTCTTGTCTCCCTTTGAGGTATCCCCTCAATTTAGTCTCTTGCTCTATCTTAGAGTTGCCGTCCGCAACAGTTTGAAGAGAGTGAATTCCTAGTTCTGTCTCGGGTTCTTCCTGATATCAGAGTCTGCTCTTGTAAGATAGAGTGTGGATTACCCCTCTTCTTCAGGAGAGTCGTGACGCCTTAAGGGTTGCGGATTTCCCTCCCTTAAGCTGATATTCGTCATATAGTCATCCCTATGAGAGTTTTTTCCTGGACTTGAACCGACTTCCTATTTCGTCAAGTCCAGTTACTTTAGAAATACGTATTTTCTTTAGGCTAAAGACCGAACTTAGAGATATCATCATTCGAGAGAAGAGCGAAGAGTTTTATTTGAATTTCTTGAGGTCTTCAGTTCTTATAGTCGTTCCGAAAGTACACGATGCGAAACTCTGCTTCTTTATTTACTTGTGAGACCTATCGAATTCAAGATGGGTGACGTTCCGAACATTGAGATGCATGACATGTTTGCCATGCTACAGCACTTACAGCAGGAGAATGCCAACCTACGAAGTGCCATGGAACAGCTTCAAGTTGCTCCAACTCCAATCCCTGTTCCAACCAGTGTAGTAGATCCTGCTCCACATGCGCCAAAGGAACCTCGAGTAGCCTTGCCGGATAAATTTGAGGGAGATCGTACGAAACTCCGGGATTTTATCAACAAGATTCGGCTCATCTTCCGTCTCCAACCTTAGAGGTATTCAACAGGAGAAATACAAGTCGGATTCATTGGAACGTTGCTCACAGGAGCCGCGTCATCTTGGTTTTCTTCCTTGTTGGAGAAGAATTCTCCGCTTCTAGCACATCTTGACCAATTCCTGGAAGAACTCAACCGAACCTTTGGAGAGAGAGATCGAGCCCTTATAGCAACAACAAAACTTCGAACACTGCAACAGCGATCGCGCCCAGCTTCAGCGTACGTTGCAGAATTCCAACAACTTGCATGTGACCTCAGTTGGAACGATGCGGCTCTCATCACCATGTTTCGATGGGGACTCCGCGACGATATCAAGACCTTGTTGCTGAATTTGCCCAAGCCAACTACTCTGTCTGAAGCCATTACTCAAGCAATCGACTGCGACAATCGGTTGTTTGAGCAGCGACTAGAGCAACGATTGCTCTTCGGATCATATCGAGCGGATTACGCAACTCCAATCCATCAGACATCTTCGAACACTTCGACCGCAGAGCCGATGCAAATTGACACCTCTAAAGTTAGAAAGTTGAGCGAAGAAGAGAAAGAGTGGCGTCGCAAGGAGCAGTTGCGTTTATATTGTGGAGGGAAGGACCATAGCGTAAAGAACTGCCCTGTGAAACCTCAGGGACCAAAGCCACACAAGTTTCGGAGCACCTCAAGCACTTCTGAGCCAAACCATGAGGAAGTCGAGTCGGAAAACGACAGCTGCCAGCCACATTAGGGACCGTGCGGCTGACAAGTGTTGCCACGTCATCAGGTCCTATCTTATCCTATGAACCCTCTCGTTGTTTTCATATCCCGCTTAAGATAGATTGTCATCCACATCACGTAAAAGTTAAAGCCTTGTTAGATTCCGGAGCCTCTGCTTGTTTTATTGATAGGGGTCTTGTAAAACGTCATAATCTCCCTGTAGTCTCCAAAAAATACCCTGTAGCAGTAGAGGTTATCGACGGTAGACCCTTGATTTCAGGAGATGTCACCCACGAAACCAAACCCTTAGACATTATCCTAGAAGGGCAACGCAGTATTATCGTATTCAATATCATTAGTTCTCCCTCTAATCCTCTCGTCTTAGGTCTCTCCTGGTTAGAGGTGGTCAATCCAGATATAGATTGGAAAAATCGAAGGTTAACATATCCAACCGTAGTTTCTCATATTCCTTTTAAAAACCCTAAAAATAGTCCAAATCTATACCCTTACCAAATCCAAAAGTCTGAGGTCAAGGTTCCGTTGATGGTCGGTGGTCGAGCCTTTATGAAGGCGGCTAAGAATGGGAGTGTCTTTGCAATTTATGCAACTCCAACATCTCAACCGGCTCAAGAATCAATCAAGTTACCAGCAAAGTATGAGGAGTATCGAGATGTGTTTGAGAAGAAGAACGCCGATACACTCCCCCAACATCGACCTTATGACTGCGGCATCGAACTTCAAGAAGGTGCGCAACCTCCATTTGGTCCAATCTATAGCCTCTCACAGAATGAGCTTGCTGCGTTGCGAGAGTACCTTGATGAAAATCTTGCAAAGAACTTCATTCGACATTCCAAGTCACCTGCCGGAGCTCCTATCCTATTTGTCAAGAAGAAAGACGGCTCCCTTCGGATGTGCGTGGACTATCGTGGACTAAACAAGGTCACAATCAAGAACCGGTACCTATTGCCGCTTATCTCAGGACTTCTTGACCAACTCGGTCAAGCAAAGATCTACACCAAGATCGATCTTCGTGGAGCGTACAACCTAGTACGTATCAAGGAAGGTGACGAATGGAAGACGGCATTCCGAACTAGGTATGGACACTTTGAATACAATGTCATGCCTTTTGGTCTTACCAACGCACCTGCCATCTTTCAACACCTAATGAACGACATATTCCGCGAGTTTCTAGATGATTTTGTTGTCTGTTACCTCGATGACATACTGGTTTTCTCCAAGAATGAAGAAGACCACATCAAACATGTCCGACTGGTATTGGAAAAGTTACGCGCTGCAGGACTCTACGCCAAGCTGGAGAAGTGCGTTTTCCACCAACTCCAAGTTGAATTTCTGGGCTACATCATTTCTGGAGAGGGTTTATCGATGGACCCTAAGAAGATTCAGACAATCATTGATTGGAAGAAGCCGATCACCGTTCGAGACGTACAGTGCTTCCTCGGTTTTGCAAACTTCTATCGAATCTTCATCCAAGACTATTCCAAGATTGCAGCTCCGTTGACACGATTAACTTGCAAGGAAAAGCTCGAGTGGAATGCGGAAGCAAGCCAAGCCTTTGAATTTTTGAAGAAGGCGTTTACAACAGCGCCTATTCTGACACACCCTGACTTTCAGGAGCCGTTCTTCCTAGAAACGGATGCTTCTGACTTTGCCCTTGGAGCGGCCCTCTCACAACCCGACAAAGAAGGACGCCTTCATCCCGTCGCGTTCCACTCGCGAAAATTCACAGCCGCCGAGATCAATTACGAGATTCACGACAAGGAGCTTTTAGCCATTGTCGACTCTTTCCAAGAGTGGCGTCACTTCCTCGAAGGAGCTCAATATCCAGTTGTCTACTCCCAGTTCACGGATTTCTAGATCGCGTGAGACTCCCCAAGACGATGCTGATCCAAGATTCGAGTTCAAAGATGGGCTATTATACTATCAGGGATTACTTTATGTCCCTGAAGGCCCCTGCCGACTTCAAGTGCTCCAGTCCCGACACGACTTTCCATCGGCGGGACATTTTGGCTACAACAAGACCATGGAGCTGATATCTAGAGACTTTTGGTGGCCACAAATGTGGAAAACCGTGAAGGATTATGTCACAACGTGTGACACCTGCTCTAGATCCAAGATCCCTCGTCATCGGCCATATGGGTTACTTCAACCGTTGCCGATTCCAGAAGCCCCATGGACATCCATATCCATGGATTTTATTGTGGATCTCCCACCATCCAAGACCTTTGATTCAATCTTTGTTGTTGTTGACCAGCTCACCAAGATGGCACACTTCATTCCGTGCCACAAGACTGTGACCGGTGAAGAGACAGCAAGACTTTTTGTAAACAACGTCTACAGACTCCATGGCCTGCCTAACGACATCATCTCTGACCGCGGTACGCAATTCACATCCAAGTTTTGGCAATCATTATTCAAGATTCTAGGAGTTGAGATCAAGTTGTCTTCAGCATACCATCCTCAGACCGATGGCCAAACCGAGCGCGTCAATCAAGTGTTGGAGCAGTACTTGCGTTGCACCATCAACTATCATCAAGATAACTGGGTGGACTTGTTGCCGCTTGCCGAGTTTGCTTACAACAACACATTACAAGGGTCTACTCAACAGACCCCCTTCTTTGCAAACCACGGTCGTCATCCAAGGTTTGATCAATTCAACTTGAACATTTCTGAAAATCCCGCTGCTGCTGAGCTTGCTACCCGATTATTTGATATTCAGAAAGAGATGAAGCAGAGCCTCATTCAAGCCCAACAACATCAGAAGACCAACGCCGACAAGTCTCGCAAGGATCATCCTCAGATCTCTGTTGGAGACAAGGTATGGCTACTTCGTCGGAACTTGAAGACTCGACGGCCATCTGACAAACTTGACTACCGTCGCCTTGGACCATTCCCAGTGGTCAAGCAAATCAATAAGGTGGCCTACCGGTTGGAGTTACCTGCCTCTATGAAGATCCACCCCGTATTCCATGTCTCTATCCTCGAGCCATATAAAGAGTCAACATTACCAGGTAGAGTTCAAGAACCCCCTCATGCAATTGAAATTGAAGGAGATGAAGAATTTGAAGTCTCGGAGATTCTGGACTCTCGCATCCACCGTCGACGGCTAGAATACCTTGTGCATTGGCATGGCTATGACATCAGCGAAAGAACCTGGGAGCCTGTCTCAAACCTTCAGAATGCCCCTGAAATGATTCAGGAGTTTCATCGGCAGTATCCTCAAAAACCAAGAAACATTTGAGTTCAATGCGTCTGGACCGCCACCAGCACCAAGCTCTGTGCCTTTCCATTGGTGCAGGTGCAGATGCAGAGACTTTGAACTCAAACGGTGGTGGTATCGACGAGGCGACGACGCACTTGTCTAGCTCAGTTTTGCGGGGACAGGCCTTCGAACTCACGTCGGCCGAAAGTATGATAGGATTGCGATCGCCACCTCGCCGATGTCTCATGTTGCCAGCCCAAGGGTCTTATACCAGTCCGCAACTCTCTTGCCCGACGACGACCGCATGACTTTCTCGTCGCCAGCGCCGACATTTGATTTAACGGTATTCCGTACCATGTAAATTCTTCTTTTTTGTCCTATTCACGTGAATCCCACGTGAACATTCTTGTTTCCTGTGTTATTAATGGTTTCCAGAGAAACTCGTAGAACTCGTTCCTTGAAGGGGGGTGATGTCACGGACGTGCCATACCGGACTTCATCCACGCCCCACGAGTTTACCGTGGGACCTATACCGAATCCGCAACACGGAAGCTTCTCAAGAGCTTTCCCAAACTGCGGTGGCTAAGCGTGCTTAAATGCTATTATTTTCTAGAAGGTTCTACATGCTTCTACTACTTTCTAGAACCTTCCAGTAGTTTCCGGAAGCTTCCACAAGCTTCCTTGTAGTTCTAGTAGTTTCTAGAAGCTTCTACAAGCTTCCTTATAGTTCTAGCAGTTTCCGGAAGCTTCTACAAGCTTCCGGAAGCTTCTACAAGCTTCCGGAAGGTTCCATACGGATCCAATTGTTTCCGGAAGCTTCCATAAGCTTCCAGAAGGTTCCGCTTGACCTTCTTAGATTCCGGAAGCTCCCATAAGCTTCCGGAAGGTCCTATGGATGCTTCCCAAGGTCTCTAGGACCTTTCTTCGGAAGTTTCCTCTAGCCTAGTATAAATAGAGAGTCGAGGGCCATTGCTCCTCACTCTCTTCAACACCAGTTGTACATACTCTTTCAGTTATCAATATCACTTCTAGTTTTCCCACTTCAAGTGTTATTCTGAGTCTTGTGTGAGGAATCCCCTCACTTCTAGTCTATTCTTGTCTCCCTTTGAGGTATCCCCTCAATTTAGTCCCTTGCTCTATCTTAGAGATGCCGTCCGCAACACCGAGCATCCTTTGCACCCTCGGGGCAGCGGCAATCGTGAGAGGTACTCCCTCCGAAGCAGTGCTCCCAATACCTCCTGCGCATGTCCTCTCGCACCTTGCTCCTGTCCCCACTCCAGCAGGATCCGGTGGGCGTCGGGGAAGGGGGGGGGGGGGGGGGACTTGATGGTGGGGGCGGCCACTGCATTGCACGCCTCGATTGCCTGGGAGGTCGCCTAGTAGTGCACCTTGCCGTGACGCCGCCTTCGATTGCATGCCCTATCAATATTTCCCCCCGTAGATCAGCGAATTCCGTAGCTAACTCTAAGATTACCCTCACTCCTAGTCCTTCCTCCCCTCTGCCACAGCCGCCAACTTCAAGCATGAATTGAACACATAAAACAACTGCATACAGCACGCAACATACCTGGGCTTTAGTGTTTGTAGCTGAGTAGGCTGATGTAGCCGACTGGCCTGATAAATTCCCTGAGTCTGCGCAGCCCGCTTACGATCTCCTCCACTGGCGTAACACACCCATTCACTGCCCCCTTCACCATGCCCATACGCAATCGTCCAAATGCCGCAGCGTCTCTCTCCCAATCCCCTTCCGCCTCCTAATCCCATCGCTCCGCCCTAAACCTCGAACCACAGGAATCCCCTGCAAATACCTGACACGACCCGAAAACTTACGCAACGCAATTAAATGCACCCACACCTCGGTCGCGACGCAACCTCCTGAACCCATATCCCTCAAAACCCTTCTGTGAACCAGCTGTGGTCGCGACACCGCTCAGGGTTTCAACGCAGGCCCGCGAACGGAAGAAAAGCTCTCTCGTCGGGTGCCCCCGGTCCACCCGCGAATACGAGGGGACGGTTATGGTGAACTCTTGTTCCCACCGAATGAGAACGCCTCCCCTTACCACGTGGGAACACTGAAGTCCACTTTGGAAACCCAAGCACTTGTTTAGCGCAAATTATACGTAGGGGGTTCTTCTTTTCCCTTCCACGCTAGTTTTCTTTCTTACGGTGTTCCAGTATAATCATGTATTTGAGGGGTCTCTCATGATCCGATTCGAAATTTTTTTTTCCAACTTGCAGATAATGTTCACGCCCTGGTCCGTCCCGGTATACACTTTTGCTGTCCCGGAATAGCGTCACCGGAATTCCAGTTTCCGATGCCCCAGCGACCACAAATGGGTCTGCTGGGCACTAAAGGGTTAATAAACATTTAGCGAATTTGCCAGCACTAAATGTAGCACTGCATGATTTTAGTACAAAATATGGAATCCTTTACCGCATGGTATCAAAAGCAAACAAACCACCATTAACCCATCGCCAAGTGGCCCCCATGGAAAATAATTAGGAATCCAGGCTGCAGTTTCCCATGAACTTGAACGCCTTTCAAAGGAACACAAAGGGGCCCCCAACCTAGCAAGCTCCCGGAGGAAGCGCCCGGTCCCACCATACCCAACCGATACCCGGACCTACCCGACCCGGTCTTACGTCGCCACCAGGCCAACCCTCCAGTCTTCCTTCCCACGTCGACTCCTGACATGATCATCCGACCAGTCACTCCACCCGGTTCCGACGCACACCTAAGTCCGCCCAAATTCTACAAAAAGCCAAGAATCTCATCACAATATCTAGACCCTGAAGATATCAAACACATTTGGGTTCCCTACTTTGAAGCCTCACTTCGTCGCTCTGACTTCCTTCACGTCAAGCTCCTGTAACCAGACCCAAAACCGTCATGTCACCTAATACCACCAAAATCTAACGTCCGCGTACATAATCTCCTCTGAATGTTCAAAAAGAGAAGAAACAGGTCTTAAATGGTGGCTTTCCGGTAGCTGTGTCGAAGCAGAGCGAAGGTGGCAATAGCTCGCAGAGAACAGAGCTCGAAGAAACCTCGAAGCGGAGACGAAGCGAGGCGAGGCGGTTTGAGCGAAGGGAGTGGGAGCGAGAGAGAGAGAGGAAGAGTGAGGAGGAGAAGGAGGAGGAGCAGGAGGAGGAGCAGGAGGTGAAGAGCATTGGGAGTTTGCGCTTTGGTTGATTGATTGCAGAGTTTGGAGCTGAGAGATTGGGGTTGGAGAGTTTGGAGGTCAGTTGTGGGGTTTTTGTTGCGGTAGGTCGTTGCAATGGCGTACGTAGACCATACGTTTTCAATCCGGGACGACGTGAGCGGGGGGACGTTCATTGTTCACAACGGGCCGCCTGTGAAGGAAATTGCGCTGGCCGTGACGCTGCTGGCGCTCGGCACGCTGGGGATTGTCTTCGGGGTTGTCATGTCGGTGTACAAAGTGGGCGGAGATTCGGGTCACGGTGAGCTTGGTTGTTGTGGTTGTGATGTGTTCATTCTTTCGTGAGGGTTGGTGATTTTGGAGTGGCTTTTTGATTGGGGGTTGTGTTTGTTAACCCTTGGGTGTGTGAAGTGAGGTATTGGGGGTTTAGTGTTGTGGATCTTGTTGAATTTGAGGGGTTGGATGAGTTTGATGTCGTGGAATGAGTAGATAGGGTTTGGGGGCTTGTGGGTTGTTGAATGGTGAGGAGGCGGATGAACGAGTTGTCAGGGTTCTGCCAGGCGTTACGTTTAGGACGGTAGATAGTGGGATTTCTGGGCAGCGTTTTGGTTGTGTGAGTATCAGTTTTTAGAAATCGTGGTTTCTCAATTGAAGTTTGTGAGCCTTCCTCTGATGATCAGGGCTTGCGCAGACTAATTCTCTGATCTTTTTGATTACATACGAGGAGAAGCATGATCTGGTAGTGGAATTTCATTGTCGTGCACAGGATTTGGAGATTTTCTATAATTTTTCGTGCTTTAGGGATCTGACTGGTCACGCCCCTTTGGTTATTTTAATGAGCCGCATTATTCACACGTCGTTGATTGACATCCTACTGCGTGTAGATAGATTGGTTACTGTTGGATGAAAGTACATTACATGTATATGCATGCCGAACATATGCATACATGAGGAAGTTTGTTATTAATGACCATTGCGTGGCTGGTACGTTTATGGGAGCGTACGGTATAATTCTAAATTAACCCTATCTTTGTTATGTAATCTGCCTGCTCACGTCTCCTTGGACGACCTAGTTGGTGTCTATAGAGTTCGGCTAACTAGTGAAGTCGTAAAACCTTTATGATATTTTGATAATATTATGGATGGATTCGGATAATGTCAGGTTTTCCATGATCCAGTTTTTTTCATAGTTTCTCCGAATTGTGCTTTTCCTATCTGGTATTTCATCAGTGGCAGTTTGGATGTGTTAGCAGCATCTTGTTGGGCAAGACTACGGTTCACACGGCACAACGCTGATTCTTCGTTTCTTTGTGTGGTGTGTGACAGGCATCGCCTTTGCCATTCTTGGAACACTTCTGTTTATGCCAGGGTTTTACTACACTAGGATTGCGTACTATGCATATAAGGGTTACAAGGGTTTCTCATTTTCTAACATCCCAGCTGTTTGAAATGAATCTGGAGTGGCCGCAAGCTAGACTGCTTCTCGTGCATCTCTGGATCCGAAGGGAGATTCCGAGGAGTCACTGCAGCAGTACAACTGTACCAAAAATGTAAATAAGAACAAAAGCCTTACACCAGGTGGGCGCAGGGCACTCGCAATAATCTTGGATTGGCTTTGATTGATTCAGTCATGCATGGAACTTCAAGAATCAGGACGTATATCACTGCTGCAGCATCCTCTGCTCGTTTCAAGTTTTTTACGGAAGGAAAGGTGCGAGGGCTTGGACACATTGAGTTCTCCAATTGGGCATTAATTTTCACTGTATCTACATGTATAATCCTTTTCCAAATTCTTGGAGTACAAAAATAAAATGGTTTAAGGCATGAGCCTCTAGGTACAAATTTAGACTTATTTGTGATGTTTATGAGCTCCTTGCATACCTTTTGGCTTTTCTAACACGAAGTACGGAGTGGAGTGCTGCTAGTGCTGATAAATTTGTCAGTCTGGTAGAATTTGATGTAGTTTCTTCAATCTTTTACTCTCTAGTGTTCCAGTTTCTTCGGCTTTCAACGTCCAACACCATGCTCAGCTTAACTCAGGACAAGGTTTTGGGACTTCTGCACGCATGATGTCAACTGTGAACAATCAGCCATTACTAACGTCCCATATTCTTGGAACTCATTTTGACCTAACTCATAATCAAAATCCACTGGAAAAACTGTGAGGCTTTACTACTTAGTGATGATATTTCTCGCCATGAAGACCTGTCCACGCCCAACAACAGCACACCACTGAGGTTTTAAGTGGTTGCCTTTCTGAGAGATTCAACGATTTCCTAAAATTTTTGTGACGTTGCAGGATTCCTAAGTGAATATGGACAGGAGAATCAGCAACGGAGAGCAGAGTTACCTGCGAATCTGTTCGAGGAGCATAAGGAATGCGATCTGGTGATGCGCACCATGGTAGACTGCTTCACGCTCACAGTTGCCCTTTCACGAACCTGTGGCCTATGCCCATGTGATCCTCTTCTGCAAATCACAACTACACTAGCCCCTTGCATCAATCGACTTATATCTTGACAGAAATAAATCAACATAGATGTCCAAGAAGTTAACCAATCTGCATAAAAATCGACGGTGAGAAGACAACGCTCACCCACAGTTTCTCCGGCATGTCACCAACTTCATTACCAACGGACTCTATAAAGCTTCAAGAGGATTAAGCCTTCATATTACATGCTCAAATCTAATGTTCTTTCGCTAATTAAAGATCGTAGTTACCGACTTTACTTTTCCAAGTAGAACGACAAATACTTTTAAGGCAGGACCGCTACGAGAACGCCCAGAATGCAGCAACAGAATGCTGCAACAGCAATTAGAATTAAGACATAGATTGAAACTGAGTCATTGGAGGACACGACCCGGGAGATAATTCTTACAAAGCTAAGGAGTTTGCTGCACATGGTCTCTCTCTGTTCCACCTCAAATCACAGGATTGAACATGCGAATCGAAAGACAAGAATGGTATGAACTTCAAGTTCAGAGAAAAACCAGGAAGTGCATCATTTCTGCTAACTTTCTAACGTGAAATCTCTCAATGAACCATACCTGCAAACACCACCTGCTGTTGCACCAACATTACATCCATACCGCAAAAGATGCCCTGCAGGAACGACAGACACCATTTTTTTTGTCTGAATCCACCTCCAGGTTCACTTCAGCATATGACAACGACTTGACACTCTTCGTCATCACCATTCTCGGACCAGTTGCTGAGTGTGAGTGATCTGTGAACCGGTCGGGGAGTCACAGTAGGCGAAACACATTCTCAAATTAAACCTGAAGAAGGTACTGCAACTACATGATCTTTGAATTGAGCTTCCACATGTTGGTGAACTCATTGACATCACGTGCAACAGTGTTTGACAGGAAAGCGCGTGAACAATTGCGTTTTATGAAGATGCAGCTGCCGTGCATTGACCTCTCCTCACCAAGTGCGAAATTACTCGCTCCCGGATTCTTGCTCCCCCGGAATCTCGTGTTTAGCTTCAAGTGGGTGAGTGAAGCTCAGATCCTTTGATTCTCCAAGTTAATCTGGGTGTTGCGTTTAAGTTGTTGCAGGTTTTTCATTTGGGTGAGTGAAGTTGAGATCCTAAGTTAGTCTGAGTGTTTCGTTTAAGTTGTCATTTGGGTGAGTTTTATCTGCCATGTGTGAGTTGTTGTTTTGAAACAGGGCAAAGCTAGGGCTTTCTGTTGGATTTTTATTGTTCCTTGGAGGTCTTCGCTGAGGGAAGTGCATTGGTTTATTTTACTCTGGGTTCGCAGGGACAGAGGATCTAAGTTGCGACCATGGCGGTGAGAGGGGTGCTAGTGGAGAGTTCGTTGCTGGAGGGGTCATCGTCTGTGGAGAAGCTGTTGTTCCGGTTGGGCTTGTCGAATCTCCATGTTGTGAGTTTTCTCTGCTTTGTGGCTCTGTTTGTGAGGCATTCGCGTTCTCTACGCGGTCTTTGCAGAAATGTCGGATACTGGGTTGCTGCGCGAGATCAGAAACAGAAGTGATAATCTTAGATCCCATTGAGTCTACTCTTCTGATGAGTCACTCGAGAAGATTTGGCAAGTGGTGGAATCCGTGCTTGGACTAGATCGTCCGGTGACTTCGACTTACATTTTGAATTACGCGTGAGGATGTTAAAAATTCTGCCTTGCCTTTCTCCGCCAGTGCCACAGCTTTCACCGTTACGAATGTAGGGGTTTTAAGAATGTTCAATTTTTTTGATGTTTAGGGCCTGTCAGTGAGGGTAGCGTAATTTTTTGTCTTCAGTTTTCTTGCCAACTCTCCCAGTAGACTGAACCCGGAGTTTTCTTATTGTCATACACTCTAAGTTCCCTGAGCGGCGAATTTGAGCGTTGCTTCGAAAAGTAGAAGTTTTGGTTTGATCCTGGTCAAAATGTCTACGGAGGCTCGTGACGAATTTTTTTGGAGCTGTTGTTGGCTTTTACTGTGCTTGTGATGGCTCTTATAATTCGTTGACAAGAAACGTGTTGTGTGCTGTGCAGGGTCTGCTGTTTACCGCTGGACAGAATTCCACCGAAAAGGTTTGTCAAATGTTTTCCGAGTTTCTTTCTGAGCGACATTATCTGAAAGACGCGTGCTCGTGGTTTTCGAACGAAATCTAGATACGAACATCAATATTATCGATTTTCGATTTTCGATTTTCGATTTGGCACAAAGAACACCAATAAATCTGAGGTTGGAGTGTTGGAATGTGCAGGAAGAGCTACTGAAGAAATGGGGCTTATCAGACGTTGTGAAGGTAGTAGCTGCGAACACAGATGAGGATGTAGTCGAGGTTATCAACAAGGCTTGGCCAGTGCAGGCCTCTCAGTCTGTATTTGTGTCTCCAGATGATCAAGACACTGTTACCAAATTGGCTGAGTCAGGCTGGAATATCATTTACTCAGGTATGAATTTGATTCTTGGTCGAAAGCTGGTTTCATTATTTTAAGAATCCCTAACGAGGCATTTGAGTTTTTTGGGGTCATATGGTCGTTAGGGATTGTCTTTTCACTCTAGATATTTCTAGACTAGAACTTAAAAGTAATGCATGTTTTATGCTGTTGTCATGGATGGCTGTTTGCTAGTTGCCCTCCATTGTGACTGAAGTATGTCTTAATGATGTGCAGGGCAAGGGGGTATCATTAAAGAAGCGCCCATTATTGAACAGATTGATGACTTGTTTGCAGCTGTAGCAACATTGAACAAGAAGGTAATAACTTAGCTCAATATCTTGTCCTCTAGAATGCACTATATTCTAACTCTTTACTTTATGTGTGTGTGAGGTCTTTGAGAGTTCAGTGGTCCTACACTTTATTTCAATCTTGATGAATGTTCGTCTTTGAGCTGGGGGAGTGTTCGAGTAGTTAAGCATGGTTCTCTCAGTTGCAGCTGGATTGCTCTCTTGTTAACATATTTGACCGATGAGCAGGCTTGTGGAGAGAGGCTACTTGTTGTCGGCCATGTAATGAAGTGGAGCCGAGAAAAGGACTTCTTGAAGGTAATCTGTTGTTTGATACACTCGCCATTCTTTGGTCATATAGAGGGTTTTAATGAAGTCTTGCAAATCATCTTCCGCTGTAAAATGACCGCTATGTCAGAGGGTTTCCTTTTCAGGAATTAGAATACTTCACTCTCACCTGAATGTTGTAACATAGTAGGAGGTTGCATGATATTTCCAGTCAGCTTGCAGAAGCCTGCATCGCTGGTACGATGCCATGTGTCTGGTGTTTCTTATCTTTTTAATTGGCATGTTTGTATCATTGATATCTCTCTTTCTTCGTATTTATTTTGCAGAGGCGTGCATTACCAGCCTTACCAACAAGCAATGATTTGACTTTCATCGCACTTCAGACAGAGAAACCATTGGAGCCGCAGCTAACTGTTGTGGATATTGTTCTGCACAAAGCGACGGACGAAATCGTTAGTGTTGCCATGATACAGACTTCAACACCTGCAGATCGTATCCAGTATTCAGATGGCATTCAAAAACTTCAGAGGTCACTATCTCAAAATTTCCATGCTTGACTGAACTACTCCCTTGTGTAGGTTACAATGGAACCCTTTCAGTTCCTTGTGAAAATATGGATCATTACATACAGACATAAATAAAGTGTCTCATATGAAAATCATGTAAAAAAATTAAAAAATATGAGAGTGACAGACTTCAAATATATGGACGGGTATGGATAATTCTTACTAGCTCTGTTTGTGTAGATATCTTGCAGCGAATCCAGATATGTGTGTGGTCGACCCGATCAGCAGACTCACGCCTCTACTAGACCGGTCTCTTACCCGTGATCTCTTGGAGGACTTGGAAGATGCCAAAGTTAGTGAGACTACAGTTGTTCGAGCACCTCGTTCTGTGGAGGTATGATAATGGCCATCTGAAATCGTTTCATTTGGTGGAGGTGGTATTCACAGTTACAGATCTTTTAGCTTTGCTCCTTCCTCTGAGTGTTCTTGTACCTTTTAAACAAGATGAATTTTGTTTTTTTGAAGTGAACCATTTATTTTTTTATTTACTTAAATGATCCTTTACATGCTACGTGCACACATCCTCTAGCTCCTATTAATGTTTCGTCTCAATGGTCTACTCACATAAGCATTTATGTTTTCGAATTGGGTAGTCAGTTGTAACATGTGGCTGCAAACCAGATAAAAGTGTGCAGTGACGAAAACTTGAGACCTATCGTTGTATTGATGTTTATCGGTGTATTTGTGGAGATGAATACTGTAATATGACAATGTTGTACTTGATCGATTTTATTTCAGGTGAAGGATCTTGAGGAACCTCATTTAACGCAGGCAGTTAGTGTGGGTTTCCCGACAATTGTGAAGACCATGATGGCTTGTGGGACCGCTGATGCGCACACAATGGTAATTCGGACCTACCAGGACGCTTTTATTGTTTTTGTTTTATCGCCACTACATTATTTCCTTACTATTTTTCAGCAATTTGTGGTATACCTACGTGGTTTGTGATCCAGATAAAGCTTGAAGTAGAATAATTGGTGCATACAATTTCAATGTAGATTGCTTACGCTTGTTGTATAAATGCAGGCAGTGGTGTTCAAGAAGGAGGGTTACGTAAATCTCCAAGTGCCTCTTCCAGCCGTGGTTCAGGTTTGGCCTCAAAATTAACCTGTACTTAATTGTTATATCTGTTGTTGGCTAATACGCAAGTATATTTTCCGCTTGAAGACTACCTTTTGGAAACAATCTCGAGCAAGTCTTACATTCAGATAGTAGAGATATCTACTGAAAGTACTTCATACGCACTCAAGCTCACACTGCATACACAAAACAATAACGTAGAATCTAATGATTTTTGGAGATAATATTGATGTTACTGTTGTATTTCCGTTGGATTTTATCTGGTCTGCGAATTTTAATGGTTCCAAAATTGGGTGATAATGATTTGAGAGCACTGATCTCTGTTAATGTCTTGCTGATTCACGCAGGAGTACGTTGATCATGGTTCATGCGTTTATAAGTTTTATATCATTGGCGAGAAGGTATATCATTCTTGCCGAAGATCTATGCCAAACGCGGCCTCTCTAGCTGTATCAGGTGGATCTTCTGTCGGATTGCCAGCACTTGTCTTCGACAGGTATATCTCCTCAAGATACATGTTGATAAGGAGGATAATTTTTCATTTTATTGATGTTCTAATTTTATATTCCTTATTCAATGTGTATCTATTGGGTCTACAGAGACCAACCGCATCACGTAGACAAGAACAGAGTTGAAATTTTTAGTGCTCGCGTTATCACAATCTGACATCTTGTTTTATGACCATGTCAGCCTGAAATCAATGCCTTCAAGTTTTGAGGGAGATGGTAAGCCACTGGAGAATACCGTGGTGGAGGGAGATGGAAGCCTGGACGTAGAAGCTGTTGGAAAAGCAGCGGTATGGCTGCGCAAGAAACTCGGCCTTACAATCATAGGCTTTGACATTGTGGTAAGAGCACATTTCATGACCCGGTCTGACTGCTCTTTTAGATGATTCGGAAGATCAGATATGTTTTCCGAAATTCACATCTGACTTCGTCATGGTTTAGCAATATGCTGATATTTTATGACACTGGGATCCCTTTGAATCCGAAACAAATGCTACCATCGTCCTAAATTGTCTTCTAAACGATCAGTACTTTGCCATGGTCTATTATTTTATTGCACTGGAACATCTTAAGTGTTGAAACAGGCTTCGGTACTCGAGTGACTGTAATTGGAGCGTGACGTTGTTTCAGGTGCAAGTGGGAACGAAGGATCACGTAATGGTTGATGTGAATTACTTCCCATCATTCAAGGATGTCTCTGACAAGGAAGCCCTTCCTGCCTTCTGGGATGCTCTTCGCAGTGCTCACGCAAACAAGGATGGATCTGTCCTCTAAAATGCATCAGTAAATCTTTCAAAGTTCTTATTTATCTTGTAGATTTGCTTCCAAAATTTGTCTAGGGCCACATCAGTTGTACACCAGTGGTTGAAGTTTTTTCAGTAGAACAGATGCATTGTCGATTTCAAGAAGATGCTTCTTACTTGACTGGGATATCTCTCGGTCATGATGTAACTTTCAGGCTCTATGAATATCTTTCAAGTGCATTACTTGCTTTTCCCACTTGTCTCTTCTAGGATTGTGCCATATATCCGCTCCCAGGTTGTGCCATTCATTTTCCACTCGTGAGGATTTTGACAAAACTTTTGTTCATCAATATTCTTGATCGCCATTGCACGCAAGAGCTTATTCTTCGGCTTGACCTGTACGATTGAACCTTTCATAAAACGCAGAATGAGTTGAACGTCTGAGACCTACACCATCTGTGCATTTAGCTATAAAACCACAGTTGTATCCATTTACTTGAAGCATAACTTCGGTCAAATTCGTACAAAGTTCCGTGATCTTTTCTTTGTGAGCTTGACATATACTAAGATTCGGATGGATATCATAACTCAATGGACGCTTGTGAGCATTTGGTATCCTTACCCATTCTGCTATGTAATCCGTTAACCAATAGTTGGAAAACTCTACCCACAGATGCATTTAGTAATTCTAGTAACCACATGGACGGAGAGGTGTAGTCAATCCCATTAACCAGTTTGATATCTACTTCAATAATGTATCCAATCTGATTGTCTCATCACATTGTACTGGTATACAATTCAGTATAAAATTATCATTCTGGACGCTAGATCATTGACGCCATTTCATTTTTGTCTCCAACATGGGTTCACATCAACAACTAACGCCTTCTTCAAAGTCAGTTAATGTTTCAAAGCAGTCTTCATCCTGCTGTGCCCCTGGCAAGAGTAACAAAATCTAATAACTTGGGAAACAATTATCTTACAAAAAATCAGTTGCCATGACTTGCTAAACCATGCACTGAAGGCTGGCATGACGTAATTCATGCATGTGCTGAAGTATGCAACCAGTTTCCTGCCAGAGTCTCTTCAA
Source organism: Ceratodon purpureus (assembly GCA_014871385.1). NCBI lineage: Eukaryota > Viridiplantae > Streptophyta > Bryopsida > Pseudoditrichales > Ditrichaceae > Ceratodon > Ceratodon purpureus. The sequence continues at coordinate 9,119,813 of CM026424.1, read as the reverse complement.
AATCGATGAACATAGGTGAATCCCCAGCTACCACATCGTTAAGAGCCCCCAACAGTCTGGCTCTTCCTGATCCTTCCAAGCGTAACCCACCCCGAACTCGACCCCTGCCGTGATCCCGCTGCTTTCGTTGAAGTGCTTGCCACTACTTCAGGTCGCCTTTGACTGATCGCACCTCTGGTTAATTCAGAACTGAGTGGCTTCTGATCTACAGCAGGCGCTTGAACTGCCTGTTTCCTACGACGACTACGCTGGCTGTTTCTTCTAGATGCCTGAATACTACGCTCGATCTCGATGGCCTGCGAAAAGTCCCAAATGCGCACCATCATCTCGTCCCCCCCACTCACTACACGATCTGCACCTAGGTCTACACTAAATAAACACTGATGAGTGCCAGGCACCAAAAATCGCTGCACGGTTTCTTCGCCCGTCTTCCCAACTGAAACTTGGGATGCGGAAGTAGAAGTCCTTGATCTTAACATAGAACTTGAGGGAAGCCTCTTCCCACTTGCACTGGCTTTCTCCATGATCTGTCTCACATCCATCATGGCTACACTACCATCTGCCGAGGCAGCAACCAGCCATGGATCCTCGAAAGCCAAAGAATGAATAGCCCCTCTCTGAGGCATCCAAACAGCAAGAGCTGATGAATCTCCTGTAGCACCACTACTCTTGGACCCACCTGCACGCTTTTGCCGTGACATGAGCCGATCATCGAACATGCGCACAGCCCCATCCTCACCCCCTGTGAAGACGAAGTCGCCGGAGCGGCTGCCCTGAACTGCATATGCTTGTCCTACATGTGCCCCTGCACGCATTCGGTGGTGCCCTGTCTCGATGTCCCAGCTATATACATGACTGCCGGCAGTGGAAAGAATCCGGCGTCCTCGAGGTACCAATGCCCACACCCAATCGTTATGCAAGAGCTGGTTCCCGCTGCGGAGAGTAACACGATCCCACACGCGAATGGACATGTCCCATGAGCCGCTGTAGATATTGGTAGCATCGAGACCGAGGCATGTGATGGGACCCGTGTGCCCATAAAGACACGTTTCAGCGCCCTTGCTGTTGGGTCCGCCCCAAATCCCTGCCACGTCGAAGAGCTGAGGACATTCAGGAATCGCACGCCAGATGCGTATTACGGCGTTGCTGCCTGCTACTGCAAGGAGCTCCATGTCCACTGCAATGGCGCGCAGGGTTTCCTCCAAAGGACGAGAGCACACCAAGGGCAACCCTTCCTCCAAATTCCACACGCGTACCACCTGGTCATACCCTGCGGTGATTACAAGGTTGGCGGCCGGAAGGAGGCGGATGCAACGCACAGCGGCCGTGTGGCCGTGGAGCATGTCCATCTGGAAGCGCCCCATCAAGACCTTGCATCTCTCTTCGCGTGCCATGTAAAGCTCTCGCCATGATTTCTCAGGCGAGGTTGACAGCGCCCCTGTGGTTGGGCTCGCCGGAAGGCCCCAACGCTCGCAGTAGAAATTCTTCCATCCATGGCTATCTGATGCCAGACGCCTGAATAGGACACAGGCGCACGAAAGGAGGCACAACGCACGCGCATCTAGATGTTGGAAAATCTCCAGAATCAGAGCAGGTGGCAACTCCAGAAAGTGGCAGCGATCAGCATCAGCTTCGGAGAGATTCGAATTCTTGTTCACAAAAGTGTCTGCCTTGACAACTTTGGAATAACTCAGCTTGGTGGCAATGATAGTGGCCGGTGCGGGTACACTCGCAGGAACAGGGGTGTTGTCGTTCCAAGCATCGTCTGCTGCTCCATCTTCAGCTTTCCAACCGACTTGAGAGCCCAAGGCCATAAATCAAGCTGCCCTTTTCTTACGGTTGATATGTGCACTGCCTCCAACCCTAAAGCAGGCGTTTCTACTCGCTAGACTCCTCTTCCCAAATTGCGTTTCTGTGGAAACCAAATTGGCAGACGGGGTCAGTTCTTATACCAACATCCCAAACATTTCTAGTATACCACTGCATATGCTAACATCGGAGCCACTTTGAAGGCTGATATTTCAGTAGCCACTTGTGCCTCAATGACGGCCAACACTCGTTATGCTTCCAGGGCGTTATCAAGACCTAGCTTCTGCCCGTCAAAGCTCCGAATTCAACGTTAGGGTTTCTCCTCAGAGCGAGGACGAGAGAGAGACGAGTCTCTGCATCTCTACCCTGCACTATTCAAAGACCTTCCTTCCATCTATCCCATGTCCCTAATCACAAAAAACCCTCTCAACAATTCTGATGTCACGCTTCCAGTCACTATGATACAAGTAAATCCCGACGTGCACAGAAATTTCAAGCAACCACAGCTTCCAGCTGGATGAGTCACCTACCTACTCCAAACCTCAAAACCCTGCCTCGCGAGAAAAAATCACTCACCACATCCTGTATAACTAAAAAAACTGCTCCAAAGAAAACCACAAAAAAAACTGCCTAAACGCCCTGATTCTCATCTCATCATATCAACCTCCATGAGTAACCCAACATACACTTATCCAGGAAAAACTAACCCCCTCAAACTCAAAAAACTACACAAATTCACCACTACCCTCGTCAATCAAACTCAACTCTCACGTCAAACCCACCCATCGAAATTTCGCACAAATTTCAGACAAAGCTCGTTGCACGAAATTAAGAACAATGAGAGATGCGAGGAAACCCCAGGAAGGAGATTAGGCACCTTCAAGAGACACGCAGAGCCGCTGCTCCTGCGACGAAAGGGCGTCGACAAGACGAGAACGCCGCCGGCAGCAAATGTGGGTACGAGAAGAATCAGTCACGGCGACATGGCTACTGCATCAACAATGCGCACACAACCCTCCTTCCGAATGACGAAGAAGAAGAGCGCAAGGGGAACAGGGGAGCCTCTCAAGAAGGAGAGCGGCACAGCACCGCACAGCCTGCTTTCCTCATACCTGCCCAAAACCCAAGTGACACCACTCCGTTACTTGGTGATATCCTCCCATGTCCGGATCGATGGTGCTGGATTGCGAGCCTGCATGGCTACAGTGAGCCTGACTCATGGCCCAGATGGGCGCCTGGAGCGCACATGGCTATGACGGAGCGTCTGCACGTCTGCACACATGAGAGAGTGGTGAACGTTTTTGCGTGGAACAAGTTTTGATGTTTGTGATGTTGGAAACTTGAGGTTCTGCCGTTTGAGAGTCAAGCTGTAGAATGTGTTTGATTTTGTAGTTTCCCCATGTCAACGATGTTTTTGGAATTGCGGGTGTTTTTGTAATTTGGTGCTGTGATATTTTATGATTTTTTTGGAGATGACCCGGTGATTGTCACTTGGATATGGTATCAATGTTGCATGAGTACTGTCTATGTATCAATCGAAGTGTGTCTGTATGTGTGTGTGTGTGTTGATGAGCTCTCGTGGAGTTCTTTTTGAAACTTGTTGAAGCAGATTTTTTCGATCGAATTAACTCTGAAGCATGCAGTGGTGTGCGAGGGATTGCACTACAGTTTCTGTAGAAGTTGCATAAAATTACATGATTATGATTAGCAAGGTAAACACAGCAGAGATGGATGCGGTGTGCAAACCCAGGTGGCCATTTGTATGACGATTTCATGTGAATATTAGGCAACGCTCATGCCGCTTTTAGCAGCTCAAGGCCCCGAGAGCAGTTTCAAGCTTCAAAGCATGCTCCACATCGCGAAACTCCTCGAGACCACTCTGCAAGCTGTTCGTTAAGCCCACATCATCGCAAGAGAGTATGTCCCAAAATCTAATCTACCTTTTGATGGTTTTGCTTTCGATGGAGCAGGGTAAACCCTAGGATTGGGCATGCGGCCCCTTCCAGTTCAATTGCTTGTGGCACTAAGCAATAAAAAGCTTTCCACAACCATCTGTGAGTGAGCATGCCAAGTGATCTATTCATAAGTCTCTTGAGTGACAACCCATTTCTTAGTCTGTGATAGCTTACGAATTCCACATCAAAGATTTTTGCCTCAGAAGTTTACATGTGCTGCCTGAATTGTAAGTTTACAGCAGCTCAATTGCCGAATAACATGCCATGTTTTGAGTAACTCAATCAGCATTAAATTGCATTTTCCAATGGTTCAATCAGATGGGCATTTGCAAAATTGAAATCATGTAATATACAGTAAATTAATCTCAGCTAGTCTTTGCCAACCAGTGTGCAGAAACTACAGCACCACGAAAATACAAGTATTCGTAAAACCTGAGGATTAAAACCTTCCAGTGCCGAAGCGGCGCACTTCTCTGCATGTACGTCCGCAGGTCGTCTGTCAAGGATATGCATCGTGTCCGTCGGGTTTGAGGCGTTGGCTGGGATCGAGGATGTGAATATGCGGAAGAACAGGACTAGTCTTGGACCTTGAACAGATTTGTGCTTCTGGACGCCATCGTGCTAGATGAGTTTCAACCCAAGCTACATTAACCTACATGAGCAGGAGGAGAGCAAGAGCCATGTGCAGATGCGCAGTCTTTGGTCCCTCTGATAGTACTCGAACAGCTTGTTATAAGCCTCCTGCAGTGGGATTTTGAGGTACTGCTTCAATGGCAAGTTCATGTTTCCACTTGAGCCTCATGTACCAGTTGGGTGACTCTCAGGCTCATGCATTCGAAGTTATAGATTTGATGCTAGCTGAAGTGTTGAGGTTATTGTTCCTGATGTGGTAGTGATGGAATTTCCCATGCCTTCGAGCTTGTAGCTCTTCAGAGGATTCAATGTGTCTGTAGAATGTGTTGTGTATGTTTCTAGGAATTGGCAGGGTGGTAGCAAGTCACTGGTGACTGTGGAGTTGAATGCTTGGACGGGGTTGCTTTGCTTCTGGAAGTAGAGCCTTGGAGGTTGTCTCATATGAAGCCCTCGACTTCTATTACGAGAGGTGTTTGATGAAGCATGGCATAGAATGTGGAGGAAATTTTGAGAATAACCCTAGACTTTGTGCCCAAATTCTGCGTTTAATGCAGAAAGGCATGGAAGAACATCCATCCGCACTGGTCCTGTCAAGATGCTGACGCCATTTGATGAGGATTCTTTGAGTACGTTTGCCATGACTAGCACAATCTATCCTCCCTTTTGATACAACCCAGGAGTTCGCACTGCTCTGAAGCAATGGCCTCTCCTCCACCTGGGAGAAAACCTGGGCAGCGACCTCGCATGCTTGTCTGCTACCTCTGTAGTCGGGAATTTGGTAGTAAGAGGTTATTATCCTCCTTGCAACCACCATATTAGGGTTTGACATAGGCATTAGGAGGACCATCATCACTGAGTGGCAGAGTGGCATGTGAGCTCTAATAGCCATCGTGTTCAGCGCAGTTTACCAATCCACATTCCACAATGCCAGAAGAAGTGGCTGCAGGAAGAAGAGCAGAAACCCAAAAAGGATCGTCGTCCTCTGCCACTTCCGCCTGCTGCTGAGCAGCCTATCACGACTGGTGGCGGTGCTCCGAGCGCTCAAGCGATCGACGACTTCAACGACGAGTAAGTAGAAGCAGTGCCTTTCCTTATATCACGTTTCCTCATTGTCATTTCTGGGTCAGATCGAGTCATCGGCTCACCTAAACGGTTCTTGCTATCAAGTCATGTTTGTTCTTTCTTGAAACTCTCATTCAATTCTGATCATGTTGTCGCTTCATCACGCTAGTATTTAAAGGTAACGGACATTCAAGGGATACACCAACTCATCAATGATTCTCTCAAGTTTCAACTCGGTTATCTAAACTGTGTTCTGAAGAAAAGCTGGATGAAAGATCATAACCACTTGGGTGACACGATGCAGAGCCCGAGCAGCGTTTGAGGCGAGTTTGGAACAATGCCCTAATTGCCAGCGACGTTTTGTTCCCAAGGCCTTGACGCATCACTCCAAAGCATGCACTTCCAAAAATCCGGCTAAGCCGGCCGGCACTGGCCTCACTCCCATGTCATTGACAAACAGATTAGTTCCCGGTGCAATTGCTGGATCGCAGCATGGAAAAGCAAGTGAGTGATGGTTTCGTTTCTTCACAATTTCAGATGGATTTTGCCCTCCGCTTAAGCCAAACGTCATGTCTGTGGTCGAACTCTGGTTATGTGTTATTCAAAACCCTTTAGTTTGTTCCAATCTAATAAATGATTTACAGAGTTCCAAACTGGGGTGACACAGCTGAACAGCCTCCACCACTCTACAAAATGACGGGTAAATACCTGAAGTTGCAGTTGAAACAAGGAGCGGCAGGTACGAGACCAGCACCTGGGGGTAAAGATTATTCGTCACCTGTTCGCAAGGACCCTGTAAGATCAGAGTAAACAATCTCGTCCTTTCAATGAATCCAGCCTTGATGGTTTTGTAGGTGATCTGAGGCATTTGATAGGAGCTAACTCCACCCTACTGTTGAGATTTATGCTCACAGATCTTTCACTTGCTCTCAGGGTCAATCCTCAAGGTCGGCTGAGACCAAGCCATGGCTTGCCAAAAATAAGGACAAAGTCGTCGTCAACACACCTGTTGAAATCAGAACCAAATGAAGTAAAGACACGAAAGCTGCCCATCCTTGGTAGATCAATATCGAAGATTGTTGATTAGATAGCCTCGTGAGCGTCATGCTGCCTCTCGATCGTCATCATATCATCGAATTTTGACAGTAACAGCGAGTATATCTAAGTCTAATTAATTGGCTCAACTGTTTCTCAATTCTCACCGAATATGTTTTCCAACTCTAGTAATCAGTGGGCAGAAGTGCTCTGTCTGTGTCATTTGGCAGAAACGGCTAGCAAGGATTGCGATGTATTCAGAGAAGATTGACAGTACCTGAAAGCATGTGCTCTTGCTTTACAGCCACCAGCTTTGCGAGAAAATGATAATAGCTCAAGCGACATGAAACTACAAATGACAAAACCTCGCATCACAAGAATATCATGGAAATGGATCACAATTAAGGTTGTTAAACGCGCCAAATGTTGGATAACTGAACCGGTACATCTACATTTCCAGAATCGAACTGTGAGAGTCGTTGATCAAGAACTCTGTATTTTTTTAATCAATAAAATGCAGGGTAAACATCTGATCTGTCAAAGCTATGGTTGCTAAGTCTAGGAAACTTGAGGTTGCTACGCAAATTGGTTTGCTTGCAGATCACAACTCTGACATCACGGCATCTCACGTTCGTATGGCATATACGAGCCTTGTGCCTCTCGCTCTTTTCGTTCACATGTCACCTGCGCACACAATCAGAACAGCACACAGATACTCCGGTGTCTCCGAAATTACTCCTCAACAAGATGGGTAATTTTTATCAAATTATACACAGACATAACTCACCAAATGTTTTAATATTCTCTTAATTTGTGTGAAACTCAAGAGTCTACTACAATTTTAAATTCGTGATCATCAGCTAGAGGTGCAAGAAAATGATCACCGACCTGTGCCAACATGTCTTGTATGTAAAATTCATACGGAGTCTGCTTAGCCTGCACTCCAGAAATCATAATTTTTCATTTTTTCCTAATTCAAATAAAGACCGAAGTGACATAATTCTCACTGACGCTACTGCAAATAAACACTATTCAATCATACGGGTTGCTCTGTATGATTACCAAAATATTCCACTCTTTGCACAGATCTACTACCTCCACATTTATTGTCAAACTAAAAAGTGAATATTCATGTCATCAAAATTCCAGAACCAAACACTATGCCATAAATATATGTGCTTTCAAACCTGCATTTCTTTGTCCAGGTAGCTGTGCTTGTACCCGCAATCCATCGCCCGCTTCAACCGCTGATTACGAAGGTCTTGAACTTGTTGAGGCAAGCGGTGTAATGCCTCCATGATATCAAAATCATACATCTCGTCATACAGATCATCGTAACGCAAACCTAACGACACCAAATATTCTTCTAAGACATATCACCAAAAATCCAATTCCACGCTGTTGTATGAACACCAACCCTAACTAAAAAATTGCCCAAACTCGCATATTTGAAAACTACCGAGCATACATGACAATCAAAATGCATCACCCATTAGATAAATTTATATATCAACTACTCTAGCATGCATTCGATTCAATGCAGTCATGAAGTGACAACAACATCCCATTCTCAGCTTTTTTGAAGAACAACATTATTATGACATAATCTCTACATGACGACTGCGAATCATTTTACCGTATTTCTTGAGCTCTTTGGCAACCTTGGCTCGGTACCAATTGGAGCACCATCCGAAACTGTTTCCCATGGACTTCTGAATCATCTCAGCACATTTCTCTGCCCACACGAACTTCGGCATGGTTCACAACAACAACTGATTGCAACCCAAATCTCTTCCTGCTTGTAGAGCCGTGCTCACTTGTGAAGATTATCCGCCGAAATGTGATCTGATCCTTCCTGAGCGAAGCCTTCAATTCATACAGTTTGCATGCTTACAGTTTCACATTTCACTTGAATGTGATGGCAATGCTCGGAACCTGTCCCCGTTATTGTATTATCTACAGTAAGAGAACATTTTTGTTTTTGAATCTAAGTGTTGTGTAGGGGATGTCGGTTTTGGGTGTTGGGGGTGGGCATGGGCTGTGCATGGCTGAGTTGTGTTGGGCAGAAACAATTTTATGGTTGCCCTTAGGAAAAACATCTATTACAACATCAGTAGATGTTTCCATTGGTAATTATAAAAATGTTCATTAATCTAACAAATTCATTTTCATTATAGTGCTATAAGTTAGTTTAAGACATTTCCTTCAAATCTTCTTCAAACTGCACATCTGAGACATGTATCTTATGTTATTTTTTACATGATTCAAACTGTAGAAAACTCTCCTCGTTCTTAGTAAATCTCAAATTACGAATGAAAAAGTGAACGGGGACTGAGTTTTGTTGTATATTTTGTATGATTTTAACGTAATTTAAGATTTTGAAACAAAAATTTGTTTATCTTTGATGCTAAATCCATAGATAATTCAGCCACCTCCTAATTAATTATCACACACAAAATCATAAATGACAGCGTCGCTTCACTTTGAAATGAAATATCTATTGCATTTGTTAGTTATTATGAAAATTTGTGACAGTATTGAACTCACTATTTCATGCTAATTCCAGAAGCAGTTCACTCATCTCTTCATTCGTCAAAGAACTCAAGGTATGATAAAAATTACAATAGAACATGATAGTCAAAGCAACATTTTTCAAATTGAGAGTTTTTTTGCACATTAATATAAATGTTGATCTGGTGTGTTTTCGAGAACCAGAGTACAGGGATGGAAACTATTGTTGCACAAAATGTCTGTGCACGGTGACCTAAAAGCCTAATTGAGAGTAGCATTGATACAATCTACTTGCCTGCTCCACCTAATCTGAGAGCCTGCAGAATTCGTTCACCTCCAGGAGATGGGTGCGGACCTTTGTACTTTCCAAGCTGCAAAGACACAGCATTGCCACCATGTTAGAAGCAGAAGCAAAATGAAACTGACACACTCAAAGAAACTCTTGTTGTAAGAGACTTGATCTACCCAGATTATGGCAAAGACTTGCCTGAGCTTCGGAGTTGGCTTTGGCGAGCGCCACAAGCCTCTCCTGAGCTGCATCCCAGTTCTCCTCCTAGAACAGAATGCGCAAACACAAGCAATGTCAATATGAAGCGAAGTCCGGCACTAGTAGTTTTTATTTCCTATTTTGAACCATTGCAAACGTTGGTGAGTCGGGACGGACACAGCAGATAAGGAAAAGCGATCCTTTTCTGCATTTTCAGTCAATAAAAAGCAACAACTTTACAATCACAAACAGCAGGTTAGCTACCAGGGCGGATATACAGAAGATTAGTTGTCTCATTGTAGTTTGGATCCAACAACTTAGAAGGTTTCGAGTGAGGTTAATCAATGTCCGGATCATAAGGAGGCGTAGTCAGAAAAGCAATGCATACCTTCCCTGACCATGTTTTGAGAGTGCTAGATTGCAGCGCTCTTCCGTAGGAGAATGTTAGAGACCACGGCGTGGGTCCGAAGGCCTGAGCATAGAAGAGGAGTGAGGGTCAAAACTAATTTCTGTCATGATACAATGCGGACAAGCAGTCAAAACGTTGATGGTGTGCAGAACCATATCCATTAACAAAGTACCTGGAGAGCCTGCAAATTCAAAGTTGCCTCTTCTTCACTCATGCCACCAGACAGGAAGTGGATACCTGTGAACATCGTTCCATCCCACAAGCTCTTGTTCGTCAGTGCAGGCGAGAGGTGATCGAATTTTAAACGTGAAATTCTGAAATTCTGAGTGCATTAGGTTGAACTGAAACACTGGGGTTTTTAAACTGAAGGACCATACCGGGAACAGCCCCTGGGACGGACCGAAGCATCGTGCGTACAGTGTAACGCGCCACTTCCTCAGGAGCAGGCGTAGGCACATCCAAACCTGTTTTCGGTGACAACAACATTTCAGACTGTAAGTTCCGCAGTTTACACATCGAGGGCATGTTCTACTTTTTCTAGAGCATGGTTATGGCTTTGTCTATTCTGCAACACCCTAAAATTCGATCAGCTCTGGCCTAGGTCTCGTACCTGGAAGAATCATGTTGGGTTTCAGCAAGATACCCTCGAGAATCACACTGCAGCACGTTTAGAACAAACAGAAGTCAGAACAAAGTTCACGACAATTTGATTCAGATCGACAGCATCTGATCACTGCACGAAAGTAAAGCTCAGATCTGTTTGAAGAAAGCTTACTTGTACTCGTTCAGCAGCCGGAAGACGTGAGAGTTAACCTTCTCAGAAATGTAGGCTGTTCGCTCAATGCTGCACACAAGATGTTCGTAAATTTCAGATGCTGCAGAGTCTCGTCAAAGTAGACTATAAAAGATAGCAAAATTGGAGACCCTGAGAGCTTCCGTGTCCAAAAAAATGTACCTGTAGTCACCCTCACCAAGAGTCACTTCGGGCTCCACGATGGGGACGAGGCCGTTAGCCTACACTCGATTTCCAAAACTTGGTATCAGCTGATTATTCAAGCTCAAATGCAGAGCCTAAGTTTCTACCAATCCTACATTCTGGCTGATTGTGAGCTGGTAAAATAGCACACGCAGAAGCCGATACCTGACAGATTTGAGCGTAGCGAGCAAGCCCGTGGGCGTTTTCCAGGATAGCTGTGGAGGAGGGAAGCACTTCGTTGTCGACCCTCAACACGGCACGCCATTTGGCGAAGCGAGCTCCCTGCTGGTAGTACCTAATTCGACGATCAAGAGATACGATACCACATCGTCAACCCTTGAGCCCTTCAATCTGATTCTCTGGTGTGACCTGAATTGTGTGCATCCAAACTGCACAGAAGTGAGGGCAGGGGGTGATTTGACTTACTTCTGGCAGCGCTCTGCAAGACCGTCCAGACCTTGAGTGGCGGTCTCTCCGTCCGTGCCATCGATGGGCTGCAGGCCGGTGTCCACTTTAATTCCTGGCAAGATGCCCTGTTTCTTCAGGATGTCGACGAATGGCACTCCTGCCCTCGAATCCTGAAATAGAGTCTCGTCGAACATGATTGTGCCGCTAATATACTGCACGGGGCCACACAAGGGGAGACGGCATTCAGCATTCACGGTCTCTCAAATTGCCAGTTGAATTCAACTTCAGGAACAAAACCATTCACCGCATGTAACGTGCTAGCTCTCGTGAGTTCACTCGAACATTCAATTCCTAGTGCGCACCCAGATCATGACATCGAAGAATCAGATTCCTCCCAGAGAGATGATTGCGAGAAGGGCAAAAATGGAGTCGGTATGAGATGATCACATTGCCAAGACCAGGAGCTGAGTAGAGCAGCTCACGCCAAGCCTGTCGATTCTCTACCGTGTTGTCCATGCCTACCGTCGCCAACCTGCAATTCATCATCCACTATCCCCATCACTTCCTTTCCATCTCACAAACTCACACCTCACAAACTCCCTCCCTCATGCCCAATTCTCCCAAACCTACCCAATTCTAAACCACTCAAATCACAACCAGATCACTTCGATCACTTACCTCAAACAAAAATCAAGCAATGTACACAAAAACAGCCGAATGAACAATCACTAGATGTCATGAGACTGTCTCTAAACTGCACAGCTAAGTGAATTGGGCTGCACTACTACACATGTGAATTGGTGAATTACCGTTTGCCAGTGGTGGCATTGCTCTCATCAGAGGCCAAGATGCCCTTCCCAGGAGCCGAGATGAAAGCTGCAGTCTGCTTGAGCTCATCCGCATACCGGTTGGTCTTCTCGAAATTGGAGGTCATGACAATATGTCCCCTCACCGGGACCACGCTAGTGGACTTGAACATGGTGGACTCGGCCACACCAGTGCCGAGAAACACACTCTTCGACAACGCAACTGCTGCCATCGTTGCGACTGTCTGCCTGCTAATCGACTACCTGCTCCCCGTATATTCTCTGTCTGTGTGTACTAACTTTATTGAATGCTAGCTGCTGGTTGCTATGTGTGATGTGATATATATCTGTCTGAAGTGGCATCTAGATTGAAATTGTGTGCAACAACAGAGGCAGGAGCAGTTCTAGATGAGCTCCGAGCTCAGAACTGACTGAATGTGTGTGCGTTTCTGATGAATGAGTAGTACAGACTCCACTGAGTGAGTGAAGCAGCCTGAGACTTCGGAGGCTGCAGATGTGGCTGAGGGCAGGCAGTCAGGATTGCTGTTGTGTGGACTCAGGAACAACTTACTTCTCTTGGATGGATCATGGATGTGGCTTTCTCTTCGTCGCTCACCAAGGCAATTTTCTCTTTTCGTTTTCAGACATGACCACAATGTGTGGAATTTATGAGGGATGTGGAATTTGAAATTGTACCAGTTCCTTTCCACTTTTGACCTGAAATCCCTAAAAAATATTTTCCATCCTTACCTTAACTGTGACCGGAAGACACTGGAGTGGAGATATATGGATGGCTAAGTAACTCAAGTGATAAGTTGATATATGGATGACTATAACATGCTACCCAATCATACATTCTAAAGCACGCTAGAATTTATCTTCTCTTCAGGATCCATCTGAATAAGAAAATAGCCATTTAGTGCAGAGATAACATTTGGATTTTGTATCCATTTAGTGTTGAATGTACTGTATGAGATTTTTACCATGGATTCAAGTTTTACATGATTTGCATCTTATTTTGTGAAATATGAAAGGAGAGATGAAAGGTTGAGCTAACAAGTAGGTAGTGAAATTTGTAAGTTTCAAGATTTTTTATAGTGTAAAGATTCTAATGTTTGCAAGTAGAGAGATTATTGAAGCTCTACAACACTTGATATTAGAAAGGATGAGTAATAATGTAAATCTAAAAAGAAAATTTTATAATGTGTATGAAAGGCGAGATGGAAGGTTGATCTAACAACTAGGTAGTGAAATTTGTAAGTTTCAAGATTTTTCATAGTGTAAAGATTCTAAGATTTGCAAGTAGAGTGATTATTGAAGCTCTGCAACACTTGATATTAGAAAGGATGAGTAATAATGTAAATCTAAAAAGAAAATTTCATAATTTGTATAAAAGTCTCGAGGGGTAGCGGAGGAGGGAAAGAAGGCACTTCTTAAAAATTGTATACACGTACAATAATCTACTATTTATTTGAAGGCTATTTACCATCAAGAATGAATTATTAGGCATGGTATTATTTTAAATGATGGTAATAGTTGTGATTGTTTGCACCTTATAACTAATTATAAAAAAAATTAGTGGATGATGTTATGGTACCATGTATTATATATACATATAATTTTTTTCCTAGTTAGACACCTCTCTTACATCAAAGGATAAACTATAAGCCTTACTTTTAAAACACATGTATAGCAAAATTGAAGTCTATGATAAACTAAAAACATCTATATAGAAAATAGGGCGTGTTTTTTTCTATAATATGCAATTAAAAACATATTGAAATCAAATGCTATGCAACATACTAAAAAACAACAACTACAATTGTTGCATAAACATAACAATACAAATTCTGCACATATATAACATTAACAAACTCAGGAGCCAAGAATTCAAAGTTCAATGCTGAAAAACATAATTCTTTTCAACATTGAGACATTTCTTGCTAAAAGTTCAACCGTAGGATCTTATAGTTAACGTAGTAAAAAATCCCTCTTCAAAATTTAGAATTAGAAACAAAACATATTGCAAGATCTTAGCCTCTAAACATGAAGAACAAGTTATTTTCAATCATATATGAAGCTAAAAATTCAAATGTCTTTAATTTTTTTTAAAAAGGCTTTGTGTTTTCAATTGAAGAATTTGATATTGTAATAGGTAAATGACTTGAGGATTCACCAAAAAAAATTCAAAATAAGAAACTTCAATATTTGCCTCTCAAAAGAATATAAAGTGATAAAGGTATAAAATGATAGTTAAACCTAAATCATTATTTTTCTTGACATGAAATATAGTATTGTAAATTCCAATAGTGAGAGTATTATATGATTCAAATATAATTTTCCATTTTTTATTATTTGAAAATTGTTAAAATTGAATTCAAGATGAGACTTTAAAGTTTATTTTTGTTAATATTTTTGATAAGTGTCTGCAAAAAAATGATTTTTGTATCATTTGCTTGTCTTATCAAAATGCAATGAATCAAAGCTTCATATATTTATAAAAACCTACAGAGTATGATTCTTTTTTTTTAAATAATTAAAAAATAATTTGAGATTTTTTTAGCCTTGCACTTGATGCCTTGGTTTAAGCTGAAATCTTAAAAACCTCATAACTTTCACAATTTTTATCAAACTTTGATGAAAAATGTTTTGTTTGGAAGGTCTTATAAACATCTATTTTTGCCAAAAATTTTAGAAAAAAGAATTTTTTTATTGCAATCATATATACATGCCTAAAATTACTACTGACCCGTTTTGGGTCTATTAGTCCAATAGGGGTTAGAATTGTTCCATTACGTGGCTTGATGTATACACCATAGTATATTAGAAAAAATTCACTGCCCTTTCTTCTTCAAAATTAATGAAGACATTTTCTACAAGTAACTTGATGCATGAATTCTGAAATTATTATTTATCTTTACTTTTTGTAAGAATCTATGCATTAAAATGATTGTTTACTTTCATGCATAACAATAGCATCTGCTTTTTTGGCCTTGTTATTGCCTTTAGATTGGGCATATTTGGAAATAACTATATATAAATTTAGTGCTTCAAAACTTAAATAACTTTGAATGCCAATTTTTGTTAAACCACTATTTTATAGTGCTTATGTATTTTATATTATCATTTATTACATAACTAAAGTAACTTACATGCATGGCTTGTGGAGAACCTTTGTTGTGACACCAGCCACACATTATCATGTTTCTACCAACCTTAGCTTTCCTTTTAAACACAAATCTTCCTTCATCATAAAAGGAAAATTGAAATTAAAGTTTTGAAACAATATTGTCTTTCTTCTCTAGAATATAGTCATGGCACAATATGCCAATGTTTTCCTCTCCATCCATCAAAACGCATAAGCTCAATATCTCTTTATATTTTGTGATGTCCAATGTGCTAGTAGGTTGAGAAAAGATTGTGCACTTCATTACTTGATTGATTTGGTGAGGAATAAAAAGGTCATTTGCATAAACACTCTCTAAAGAACTAGGCTGCTCTAAAGGTCATTTGCATAAACACTCTCTAAAGAACTAGGCTGCTCTAAAGGTCCATTTAGAGGTTTGAAAATAAATATAACAACATTAAAGAAAACTTCAAAATTAGACATGATATCATAATTAGAAACAACCAATAAAAATAAATAAAACAAGAAAAATCTATACAAGATATAGCATAGAATTTTTGGATGGATAAATTGTAGAAGTCTTACTAGAATGGAAGTTCGCAGGTGAAGATTGTTGGAAAACTTGTTTCTCCATTGATGACCACATGTTTTGTTTTACACATGTCACATACTTTATCAAATTTGTGAATTGGGGTCATCTTTGTCAAATGAGAAAAACAATTTAGTACTTTGAAGTAACAAATAAATCCTCTAAGGAAAAATAATGTTAGGAATTGTGGGAACATGGTTAATAATAGGAACAACGGGAATAAGATTAATGGGCAGTTAGGTAGTTAGTGGCGACTGGGCGGTTGTGCCAGTAATTATGCCAACTATTGGCCTCTTTGATTGCTATTTAAGCACAGTGAGGGGATTTGTCTCTCAATATGCATTTTTTTAAGTGATGAATTGGTCGTTATGATATACTTGGTCTTTGTCTCCTAAGTTTGGTCTAACAAATAAGTCTCAAAATAAATTTATTGAAATAAATCTAAATACAAAACTTGAAATAATCTTGAAATAAAACTTGAAATAATTTCTTGAACTAATTCTTCAAATACTTTCTTGCTACTTTGTAACAATTCTAAGGATTAAACAATTGCAAGAAATTGTAATTGGGAAGAAATCCTTGACAGAACCAATTCTTCAAATATTTTCTTGAAACATATTGTTAAATAAATATCAGATAGATTTAGAAACAAACCTATGTATTCAAAATTAAATTTCAATATACTAATGTTCAATTAAATAATCTACAAAACAAAAAATTAATGTGAATCTTAATAACCTTCTACAAATTATTTGTATATTTTTTGTGGTATCTCTTCATGGATGGTACCTCTCTATTGAAAGATACGTCCATTCCCTTTCACTTCAATCTTTACCAATTAATTACCTTGTTTATTTCCCTTCGTTTACAATGTAATCTACCTTTTCAAAAGTGCCTTTTCAGCACATGTTGCCTTCTTCATCAATTTGCCATTCAAATTCAATCATTTTTTTTTTCAAACCTATAAAGTCAAAAGAGGCCTGAAATTGATTTTTATTAATTATTTATTTTTGTTGAAGATGATATGGTTCCAAATGGATGTCAAAACACCAATTTATTGATTGTTTTGCACTTTGATGACATTAATGTTATTACAGCTATGAAGAACTTGAAAAATATTAAGTTTCAACTTTGTTTCCTTCTTTGAAATCACTTGGTCAAATCCAGCCATTTCAATTGCGGATGCTCAAAATTATCCAACAATGAGTCATCAAAATTATGAAGACAATAAAAGATTAAACATAATACTTGAATTTCACTAATATGATCTATTTAAGAATCATTAAAGGTCAATTTTAGCTTACAAAGTACTTTTTTGTAAAAATAAATAATTTATAAAATTAGTTTTTGACGT
Organism: Ceratodon purpureus; assembly: GCA_014871385.1. Lineage (NCBI taxonomy): Eukaryota > Viridiplantae > Streptophyta > Bryopsida > Pseudoditrichales > Ditrichaceae > Ceratodon > Ceratodon purpureus. The sequence continues at coordinate 9,102,652 of CM026424.1, read as the reverse complement.
GTAAACCTTATCTATTATCAAAAAGATAAATAATCAACACAAAGCAAATAACTACAATAATATTAATCAATATGGATTTTTATGAAATAACAAATTAGATTAAGAGATTGCAAGAATAGAGCAATGTGATTTTTTCCAATTTAATGCACCAAAAGAAAATGATCCAAAATCAACAAGGTTTTCTATTTTTTTAAATAATGAATCTAAATAAATCGAATACCAAATATATTGTTGTTAAAAAAATGAATGTTATAATAGACTTTTACAAATAGTTCAATATGATTATTTATCTTTATTAAATATTTGCAATATTACTCACCATTATTATCCAATTCTCTATGTGAATAATCATTTTTTTCCTCGTCACTGCAGACTCTTTTGTAATTGATTTCTAATTCTAGTACTAAGTTCCTGCTTATTAACTAGTGCTACTTTTATTTTGTAAACATCAAGCTACAATGATTTTTCTTCAAACTTTAATGTTGTACATGTAATATATTTCCTACAAACAAATATTTGTACTCCATTAATTGTATCAAATTTTAGGCATTACTGAGATACTACACAGTTGCCTCCTTTCGGATTTTTTTTGTGAAACAAGATTTTAAAGAAGCATCTATATCATATTTATCTATGTAAGGTTTAATACATTTTTTTTTTTCGAAATGTGCATTTAATGCACTTTTGTGAAAAAATAATTTATTCCTATTAAAACAAAAGATATAGAAGTAAATAGGTCTTGAAAAAACTGTTGTTTTTGATCTCCAAATTGATTCAAGTGCTAATAAATTGAGGAGACAACACTAACACCAAGGTTGATAAAACTTTCTTGTACACTTTCTGGTAAATTTGCTTTAATAATACTTGACTACATTGTTTTTTGATCCTAAACCACCATATGCAAAGTAACAATGGCTAATGGATTTATATTTATCTTTATTTAGATCTTTTTTTATTATGTTTAACCTTATATGGAGATGTTTCATAATAATGATTGGCCTTTACTAAAGCATTTTTATTAAAAAGCTCATTTTGCCACATGTTGGCCACATATATTAATATAACTTGATTCAAATTTAAGGTTTCAATATCCAAGATGTTTTTTTGAATGATGTGAAGTTCATTTAATACCAATAAATTTTTGATTATCAATGGAAATAAATTATTATCCTCAAAAAGTTGTTGCCAATTCTCTTCAAGATGTTCCTTCTTTCCAAAAAATAATTCTTCAGTTAAATTAGACTTCACTTCATTTGGAATATTTGAATAAGTAATCATGACCTACATATTTTTATTAATACTAAATTTTTGCAATATTTGTTTATCACAACCTCAATTTTCTTCAAATTTGCAATTCAAGATCATGAATGCAGATTGCTTGGATTTAACTTTTGATGAAATAAAGAATAAGACTTTTATATAAATTATGAAAATCTTCAAAACTCTTTATTTTCAAATTTTGAGTGATTGATAAATTGTTTATTCACATTAAAAAAACATACTTGTTTGAGACTTGCAATGTCGCGTATTGGAAATAAAATATCACTTACTTTGGAAAGGGGCCACTTCAATCTTTCTTCTTCTCCATGCAAGTAGACTTGAATATAACCAATGATCTCTTTTGTTACTCACACTTACTAGTAAACTCATTCTATTTGCTACATGAAGTAGGTACTAGCTTGATACCAGCTACTTTAACCCCTACAACATCAACTCAACAGTTTTGGTATGATTTAGGGTCCGATCAAGCTCCCTTTGAGTCAAATTTTACCGGATGTGGTTGTAACTTTGGCACAACATGGTAAATTCTCACATGCATCTTTCTAACAAGACCATTCATGCTTCAAAATTCCTCATACATTAGAAGATATCCGCAATCAAAATTTGAAAACACTATTCGGACATGCTGAAATCTGTCCAAAACTGTAGTCACATGCTCAAAATCTGCCCAAAATGAATTAGATCATAGAAACTTCAAAAATTCACCAAAAATCGAGATTTTACTTTTTTTTCAATTTTTATTTTTTCTACACGTAAATACAATTTGAAGGCATGATCTCACCGCTCGGATTTTCAATCCAATATTTCTCCTCATGCCTTTTTTTTACTATCATAGACGGCCTTTGCATTTGAATTTTAGCATACCTCTATGATAGCATTTTTTTAGGTTTTGTAGGTCGTATGAGGGAAAAAAGTGCATGGACATACTCCGAACTCATCTAGGAACAAGAATTTGAAGAGCCTCACATTCATTTTGCTTTTGAAATTGGTTTTTTAGCTCACGAAACACTTGAAACCCATTTTGCAACAAGGAAAAAAAACTTTTCTTTCAACTTAGAACCTTATGATCTTACAAACGGTAAGAAGTTTGAATCTAAGTTTCAAGGTACATATACATGTACAAGTAAGGTACTAAATCCTATGGTTATTTCCCCCCAAAATATACCAAAACCTAAAAACTTACACCTTGTATTGAAAGAGTCCAATTTTGAGGGTTTTTTGGCAGTTTTGAGGCCTTTCAACTTTAGGGGTTAAACCAAGATTCATTCATTATTCCAATATGTAGAAATGAGATCAGAAGGAATTGGGATCATGACACTTGATGTGAGGTTTATAAATTAACTCTTGAGATTAGCCAATCACATCATCTGGAAATGGATTATGCAACCATAGCAGAAAGCATAAGAAGAGCCCCTTCCATTACCATGAATCTGTTCAAGGTGATCCCAGCGCTGAGTGGATGAGAGCCTCTGAAATTCGAACCTCATCAAAACAAATTACCGAACACTATTCCCTTTAACCAAGCCATGCAGCAGACTTACAGTATGATATTCTTGAAAGAAAAATATCCACGGATAGAACTTTGGGTGAGAAGCTCAAAACCGTTTTTTAATACAACAGTCTTCCTATAAATTGAAATAAATTGAAATAAATCTTTGTACACTCCATTCGTGTACACACCATCCAACACCCACCTACCACCACAGGAGAAATATTCCACTCCATAATCAAACATAAAAGTAAATGAATCAGGATGTTTGACTAGTATCTAAGATGATGATTCAGTAAAAAAATTATCGTTCCCCTCCATAATCTAATATAAAAACATTAATATAATATAAAAATGTTGGACTAGTATCTAAGATGTTCGACATAAGATGCATTTGCAGGAAACTGGCACAGATCCCCCACTGAGAATAATCTGCAATTTCTTAACAGATGATACACAGGCCAAGTGTAGAATAACTTAAGTTGCCGAAGCCTGTGCCGGAACGCACACAGAAGACCTGCAAAGTCAGTACCAAATGGGGTCCATCCAGCCTGAGAAAGATGCCCGGAAGACAACGCCTGATGTCATTCATGAGCTAACTTATCATAGAACCGAGGTCCACCACTGCCTAAAGGTGACTGCAACTTGTGCTACAGTTGCTAGCCTACAGTGGTGTACACCGCTGGCAATCCGTTGCCGATCGATCCTTTTTATTCATGCCAGGATACGTTGCAGGGAGCTGCAGAGCGAACGACACGGCGACGGTCAGGCTGTTGAAGCTGATGTCAACCAAAGCTGAGGTCGAAGCTTGGCCGAGGTGCCGGAGCGTTGAGCAATGGGATCGGCGTGCCTCGAAGCTGTCTCAGAAAGTGTCCGAATATTGTACTTTACTTGAGTTACTGGACCTGAGCGACCTGAGTGTGTGCTCCGTTAATCACTGGATTTGATAATCTAGGTTCTACAGTGCGTGGTTTCGGCTTCATGTGAAGGAATGTCAGAGACTGGTTTGGTTTCGTTTGTGGAATCAAGGTGTTAACTTATCATGAACTGATCTTGATTGTGGTAATCAAGGTTACAGCTTCAAGGTTTCATGTTGAGTTACTGTGTTCAGGTGAGGCTAGTAACTTCTTTCAGCTTGCAACGAGGGAGTGCAGTGTGTGTGAGGGTCTACAGTGGTTAGTGTTCACGTTTTTGGAGCTGCATTGATGGTTAGGATGTTTGGATATTTTGATGTCTGAGTATTGGATAGCGAGCCGAGTGGAAGGGTGTGAATCTCGCCTAGTAGGTTCGTGAGAAAGTGACCAGTGACTGTCATTGGGATGTTGTTCATGGGAGCTTTTGTGTTGAATCGATAGTAGGGTTCTCAGATTCGGAAATGTTTCCGGAGTGTGTTTTTGGTTTTGAGAAGGTGGGTTGGTAGTGGGTTAGTTGCTGCGTGAGTGTTAGAGTGATGGCGGTTTCAAGCAGGAACTGATATGCAATGTACTAGGTGATGTTGAAGTTGAATAGAAAACATTGCAGCACCTTAGTACTGCTTGGTGAAGGTCAAGCTTGAGGAGATGTGATTTTTAACCGAGTTTTCTGAAAGGAATTTTGTCGGGGTTGGTTTTTGTAGGGTTGAGGAGTGGGTGACGTATGCAGTGTTAGCTGCGATTTTTTAACGTGAAGACAGTTTTGATGCTGAATTTCTCCGAAGGAGAACCTTTGTTGGACTTTTTAATTTGAAGGTCCCATGAATTGTTGACAGCGTGTGTTGTGACAGATCGATTTCCGACACGGGTTTTGCTTGTGAAGCAGAACAGGAAGAGGTTCGAAGTTCCTGAAGGGAAGGCTCTGTTGTAGAAGGAGCGCGCTTGGGAAGAATGGAAATGAGTGGGTTCCGAGTAGAGAGGCAGGTTGTAGAAAAACTTGGAAACATGGTACCGTAACACTACTCTAGATGGGGCACTCTGTGGCTTGGGAATGGAGAATCTCGCGATTAATCCATGTGGGAAATCGCAGCTGATTCTTATTGTGATTTAGATGCGCCAAGGATGCTTGTGAAATAGCAGAGCGAATTCCAAGTCGGAGAAGTGGAAGGCAGGCTTGAAGCTATGGCGGACGAGGCTGCCGAGAAGGGGTTTACAGCAGCTATCTCGGCAGGGCCTTTAGGCACAATTGCCAGGCTACTATGGTTTATTACTTTGTGTGCGATCCTGCTCGTCATCGGACTTGTGAAAGGTAAATTTCATCTGCAAGTAGTGGTTTCCTGCATTTGATTTGAATGAATCGTTTCCTTACATGATTTTTGTTCATGCCCTCCCATTTCTCTAGCCTTTGTAACCTCTTTGCCTCCGTCCGCCACCAATCAGCTGATATAAACCACATCCTTGTAGTGTAGGGAAGCTTGCGCACAGACCCAGTAAGGCTTTACATACTTATTGATAATATTGTAGATGGCCTTCAAGTGTGTTTAAGCATAAGTACTAGTGACAAGACCATGTAGTGTTCGTGCAAGTTCTGCAGCGCAAACCTAAATTTCACAAACTTGATATCACAATCAAATGAAGTTCTCTATGAAAATGTGGTTTAATGTGTAAGATGGTTTTGCAGACAATGTCTGCAGTAGTTATGCGTTCGAAACCGTTTGATACACACTTAGTTCAATCACTGGAAGGGTATTTTCGAGGCCTTGAGGGTTTAGCACTAGCGAGTTCGTGATATGTAGAATTCGATGAGATTCTTAGATTCATAAATTCATACGTTTTAGCCTTGTCAAGAATCACGAGCCTGTCAGTAAGAAACCCATGCCTCGATTTTTTCTGTTCTGTTGAAGCGGGACGTTTATACTTAGGGTGACTGCATACTTCACATGTTTCTAATTGGAAGAGTTCTATAGTTTTAGATAGAAATCTGATCGCAGCGCTCATGCGAAATAGCATTTTGTACTCCAGTCGTTGAGCTGTTGCAATAATTTATTATAATTGACAGTGGACAAACTATCATAAGGGCTGAAGCTTCATTTCGTCAGATAGGTTTGCTAACTTAATTAGGTCATTATGTGACGCAAGCGTGCTTTGCTTGAGACTGATCGAACATTTCAAATCGGAGCTTACCAGTTGAGCACTTACGACATCGATTAAGCATGAGTCTGTTTTTCCTATCTTGCAAATGCCATACTAATCGATCATCTTTGTTGTAAAGTCAAGAGGTCGCATATTCGTATTCAGCTCTGAAATGCAGTATTCGGTAAATCCAGGACGCTTGTAACGTGTCTACATCTGAGTATTTTCTGAATCGGTTAAGGTACAGTCCTGGTGGATCTATGTCTCACGTCGTCCGTCGTCTGTCGTCCTTTGAAAATAATGTTTGCGAATCTTACTAATGTGTGTTCCCTCAATGTACAGGCGCCATTTTTGGACCACTGGCAACTTTGATATTCCTTTTCGGAATCATGGCAGTGGTGATTGTACTTTGGCCAGTACACGTGTTTTTCATTTCACGCGCTGCTCTAACGTAAGCTCTGCTACATTGCTATTCCAACTTCTTATATCTCTTGTTTCGGGGAACTTTGAGGAGTATAATCTAGGTTGGATAGTGTGAACGATCTTAAGCTCTATCACTTTCCATGATCAGAAAAACAAACAGGAACTTCTAACTGTGGGATTTGACATTTTCCAACTGTTGAAATCCATATATTGTTTGAGAGCAAGTTTTTGTTGGGACCACTTAAATAGGCATGCTAAAAAATTCTCCATTATCTGCTCTATTATAAGCATTACAGCAGCTTGTGCCTATTGCTAGTATAAGCTTTGGAAACCATTGACATTCTCTAGCATCAAGAGCCTGAAGTTAACATTTTCTTTTATTTTCACAATATGGCTGATTGACAGGAACAAAACTATGGGAGTTTCAGTGAAGATTCTTTTAATATTACTTCTACCCATCCCGATGCTGCTCTGGCCTTTTCTTGCAGCAATTGGTAGCATACTCGTGGGCTTGGGTTATGGAATCGGTCAGCCTTTAGTAGGAACTTTTGAAGCTGTGGGAGAAGGCAGAGAAAACAAGCTTTACCACGTCTTTGTGGTACGTAGCTTTTGATTTGCAATAGCTAGTTGCTTGGAATCTTAGCTAGGCGTTTGTTTGTTTTATTGAGCATCTTAGATTTCTGAGTTCCATCTATACTGTGCCTCCATCTTTGAAGAGAGTTCTCTAGATTGGGTGATTTGTTTGGATGCAAGATTCCGTTTCATATTTGGGGCTGCGATAGTGGATGATCTCGAGGTTGTGGCATCCACTCCACAAGGTATCTAGAAATATCCAAACTTCTTGCCTTTTTATATATACTGTTGAAGACTGATGTTACTTGGATATATATCTCAGGATGGCACTTGGAGCACTGAGAGGGGAGCCTGCACCTGTGTGCGGGACTTCTATGATTTTGTCTATCACTCCGTCCTTGATTTGGTCGAAGAGTTCCGTCTAGGGGAACCAAAAAGCGATAAACCCTACGAAATCAAGTAAAGTTATCCCCTCTTACCTCTGCCGTATGTATTTTGTCAAAATTAAATGGTACGGATCGATTACATACATTGTTGCTGTTATAAGATGTATCTTTGAGTTGGATAATTTAATCAGGAGCATGCATTAAGCAATCTGCAACTTTGTGTAGGTTGCACGAGCTTCCAGTATGTGCAATTGTTGGATTACTAGGAGTACTATTCGACACTCCAGCTATAAGTATTATGGCCTTTTGCAAAATGCCAATCATGCTCTACAAAGGATGGAGTCGATTACTTGAAGACTTATTGACCAGAAACGGTCCTTGCTTGGAGGCGGCCTGTGTTCCTTTTGCTGGGCTTGCGTTACTCTTATGGCCCTTCGTTGTTGTGATGTCTGCGCTTACTGCTTTAATATGCAGCCCTTTTCTTGGACTGTTTAGTGCCGTTGTGGTATACCAGGTTTGTGATTTCGTTTCCTTCACTCTTTCTGTTTTGTTCTAGTTCATAATTTTATGAAGGACCTATGTATTTTGGTGTCATTTGCTAAAATCTGCCAGAAAGTATTTCTCTTTCGGAAACTTATATTTTTTTCCATCAATTTAAACAAAATCTTTAGCATTATTGTCAAATATTGTCCCTTGTATCTTGAGAGTTTTCATCCTAATTGCAGGAAATGTCTTACAAATGTGGGCTAAAGTACATCGTCGCTATAGTAGCAGAGTTTGATGAATACTCCAATGACATCCTTCATGCGCAGGAAGGGTCATGTTTGCCCAGGTATTTGGCGTCAGGAATTTCTGGTGTTAAGAATTTTCTTTGGGCCCTAAGATTGTTTGTTGTTGAAAGATTGTTGGCTTAGAGTTGTATAAATACTATATCTTTTTTTTTAAAAGAAAGAACTGAAATCTAGATAAATGTTTCACTCAGTTATTCTTGAGACCCGCGCTTGTAAAGAGCGTATTAGTTGCCAAGTTACAACACAATTTCTCTGCCTTTTGGACAGCCAGGCCCAAGTATCGAAAGAATACGAGGAAGTCAAGAGTTGGTGCGTCAACTGTGAAATCGGATATGGGAATATCACGAAGGAAACCCGAACATAAACATACTCTGGAGATACCACAGCTCAACACTCAAAAGTCGCTCCGAAACACTATACAAGAAGTGCAGCTTGTGCATGTAAGAAAACTTCTGTCCATGACTCCATCTAGGAGTTCAGACCAAGATAACGGGGCATTAACTTGACGATGATACTGTCGACAAGTTTGGCGTCTTAAATAGATTGGATTCTCATGAAATTAATGATTTTCAATCCATAATTCATTTGTCGTTTTAAACATTTTAATTTTTCGAAGCAAATGGAAGCTTGGCATTTGAAGGTTTGTCTAAGAGGTTTTGCTCTGGGAAAAGTGTCATGTCAATGATTTCGATAATCTAGAGACTGACTGAGCGACGACTTTGAGCTAAAACTGAAGCAATAAATTGCTGTGTATCTAGTATGGGCTATGAGTACTTACTGAACACACAAGTGATAGTAGAGTTATTTTTTGAACTTAGTGAAGGGGCCGGTTAGCATGCTTCAATCTCAAATTTTTACAAGAATGTCTAGCTTGTCCATATTCTCCATCATGTGGATTGTTGCTAAAACAAGGACATGGACAAAAAAATATTGCTTTATGTAACTAGGTCTCACAGAAAATTTCCTTGATGCAGCTTATGGATTCGAAGTTTGAAAGCATGGAAACGCACGGGAAAAATTTGATAAGCGCTGGCGTTTTGAAACATTCAGATATTGATGCTGGGATGAAGGGTAACAAGGCTGAGGGCCAAATTGTGTTGGTTGGGTTACCCGCGCTTGCTCAAGTAATCGAGCTCATCCGCTCAGCTAAATCTAGTTCGCCGGGCATCACTTTAGGTAAAGTCATCAGGCAAGTACATTCTCTATTGAAAATAGCTCGTTCATTTTGTTTTTAAATAAGAGGTGTACTCAGAAGGATTTGATTGAAAAGTCATCGTTTCACCAAGTGTAACAACCATGGCACATCTTCTGGTTAATGTTCTTGCTACTAATCGGGTCTGTTCTTCCAGAACCGTTATTGTGTTCCATCGGTGTCCACCTTTTATTACTTATCCACTTTGGGTTAGTGCGTGTCGCTTGTCGTCTTGATCGCCCTGATCCAGGATTCTTTGTGGAGTTTCTTAGTGAGTCTTTTTCCGAGATCATTGATTAATGCAGCACTTGCCTGGGCAGGTGATGGAACGGTAGTCACCATGTCGAATAGACCCAGAGATCGCCTCTCGGATTGGTTCTTTGAGCCAATAATGACCATTAGAGATCAATTGCGGGCATGTAACCTTCAGGAAAGTGAGGAGCGTTATCTTGAAAAGCAATGTCTGATGATTGGTGACATTGAGCGCATGGAAAGCTGGCAAAATGGTGGTGTAGAACCCGAGGATGCAGTGAGGAGAGGAGAATTGCTAGCAGTGGCTCGTCGGTAAGCTCCATGTTCGTGCAAGTCACAAATCTTTTATCTAGCCCATGTAATTTCCTTAATAAGCGCACTTGGAACTTTGTCTGATGTGTGACTCACAAGTTCTTCATAATTTAGAGTTTCACTTTTAGCAACACCTGGAATGTTCATTCGGCACTTAGATTAACAGTTGAAATACATCGTGCATCTACGTCACAGGCTTCAGGGTATTTCGACCAGCATTTCACGAATGCCTACATACCGTCGGCGGATGGAGAATCTTTTGAAGAACTTACAAGCACACATAGAAACTATAGGCGGGAATCAAAAAGTTGGTCTGTCAGACAAAAGTAAGAGCATAAAGTTGAGAAGCAGGAGCTTCAATTTTCGAGGTTTGATGAAGGAGAGTTCCAATCGCTTCTTTCCACCTACAGTTCCAGCTGCTGAGAGGCGTGAAAACTCGAAGGAGATGATCCCTAACGTTGGGGATGAAGCTGTTTAGTTGCTACTCGTCGTTCTTTCCTATCAATTCATAGTAATCATGTTGTCAAGCCAGAGCGGTATTTATACCTTGTAACTTAGTTAACTAGGGTTGCTTGAGTAATATCCTGCTGAGGTTGTATTTACTGTTAGTAGCATTCCCTTCAGTAGTAAGAATTTGTGAATAGAAAATCGTCATTGTCAATGGTTTTCTTCTTTCATGTTTTACCATTTAATGATTTTATCACATGTGCACACAAATCGATATCTAATTCCATTTAGGATTGTGTGTAAATGAGTGTCAAGGAACAATACTGTACTGTACCAATGCTCATCAAAAGTGACAATATCAGCCAGCTGCGTCTAAATGAAGTGTACTAATCTCACTCTGGCCGGTTCACAAATAGTTTCGGAGGAATTTTTTTGGTCTCTAGGATTGACCTCAAGCAAATACTCAGGCTATCAATACAACTGCTTCATTCAGTGATGCACACTGAAGCTGTGATCACTTGGTTAAGACTACCTAGCTCCGGCATTGTTCAAGAGCTCTAGTAACTTCGAGACAGTTGCGCTCTCATTGCACCGTAGTAAGAAATACCACACGTATTTCCCAGGCCCTTATCACAATCCTTTCTGCAGAAATGCAGTCCACGGCAGTTATCAAGCAAGATATTCGGCACGCGATATCAATCTCAGCTACTTATCCGATTTCCCCCAATTCCTGGACTTGTGTCCCTAAGCAGGTGTATTCCCAAACCGCCAATGTACCCCAACACCATATCATCTACGATGTTTCTAGATGTCATGAGCTCGAGTCTACTAAAAACCTAGTTCCTGGGACTGTAGCTGCATCGACTGAGGTGCGCATCCATCAAAAGCTCAGTTCCGTATGATGCTAGAATCATCGTAAACTCTTCGTAGATGACGTCGGTATTAAGCATAGAAGCGCTCTTGGATGATGCGAGGGATCATCTCTCTATCCGCGATCATCTCTCTCTTCACGTCTGAGAATCAGCTCACATTACACATCAGCTGAGTCAGGTCCACACGTGAACGGGTATCATCTTCAGCTTCATTATGATCCTTGGCGGTGGCGAATGGTGGGAGAGTACTGCTCTAGCACTTGGGGTGTGCGCCTTAACAAATTATGCAAAGTGCTTCTACCTTTGCTAGCCTAAGTTTTGCAGTACCTCATGCTTGGAGTCTCATGGTGAAGCTGTCGCGTTAGACTCGCTTAGGGTGTGAGCATTCTGGTGGGCTCGAAACCTTTGTTTTGCAAACAAAAAGCACCGTGTAAGTGTGTTGGAGTAGTTAGAAAGGTCTTAAATTATTATCGTCTTGTGTCATGGTGAAACTCAGCTTTTAGGGCCGTGCTGTATGGTTCTCTAGTTTCCGTGCTTTTTTGGTTTACGGAATTCTTTTTCTGTTTGTGTATTTAATAGTTTCAGTTATTTTCTCCAGGGAAGCGATCGAGGGGGACTCGACGGAAGGACTAATGACCTTTCCGGAGTTGGACAAACTGTTCGGAGAGGTGGAGTTGAGTTCATCTGCCGACAGGGAGGATGGTTCCTCTCCGGGGTCGTCCATAAATTCATACTCACCAATCACGGGAGGAGACATGGCATTTTTAGATCGGAGCTTGCCGCTACTATGTTCTGGAGAGGACTCGTTGGTCGAAGCTGATGACTTGTTAGGCCAAAATGAAGGTGCGTGCTTCTCAGATGCCATGGAGGTCGGAATGGAGGTCTCAGACTACAAGTTCGAAGAGGATACTTTTGGCTTTAAGGACCAACAATTGTCGAGACCAGGACTTGTAGGTGACAGCGACAGTCATGAGGCAATGGACCCTGTTCTAGAGCATGCAAAGGATTTCGTGGTGCGTTTACCAGCCTTACCATGGCCAGTTGGTATCGAGAATGATACGCAAGTACACCCACCCCTAGAGAGTGCGAAGTATTTTGTCGGGGGTTTCTACAGGGAAGCGATCGAGGGTGACTTGACGGATGGGTTCATGACCTTTGCGGAGTTAGGTAAACTCTTGGGAGAGGCGGAGTTGAGCTCATGGGTCGACAGGGAGGGTGGCACCTCTTCGGACTCGTCCCTGAACTCCTCCTCGCAGATCACCGTAGGCGCTATAACATTCTTGGATCGGGGCTTGCCTCAACCACGTCCTGGAGAGGGCGCGCTGGTTGAAGCCGATGGCTCGTTAAGGTTTGGACAAAGCGAGGGCACGTGCTTCTCACGTGCATTGAAAATCTCAGACACCAAGTTCCAAGAGGAAGCTTTTGGGGTGGACAACTTCGCCCAGCAATTGTCGTCACCGGGACTTGAAGGCGGCAGCGACAATCATCATGATGAAACAGTGGACCCTCTTCCAAAGAATGCGAAGGACTTCGTGGTGCCTTTACCAGCCTTACCATGGCTAGTTGGGATCGAGGATGATATGCAAGTGCACCCACTCCTCGAGAATGCGAAGAATTTTGTAGCCGGTATCTGCAGCGAAGCGATCGAGGGAGACTCGATGGAAGGATTCATGACCTTTGCGGAGTTGAGGAAACTGTTGGGAGAGGTGGAGTTCAGTTCATCAGCCGACAGGGAGGATGGTTCCTCTTCGGGCACGTCCGCAAATTCATACGGTCCGCTGATCACGGAAAAAGATACGAAATTCTTGGATATTCCGGGCCTGCCGCCACCACGTTCTGGAGAGGGAGAGGACGCGTGGGTTGTAAACAATGACTTTTCAAGGTTCGGCCAAAGTGAAGGTGCGTGCTTCTCATATGCAACGGAGATCTCGAACGGCAAGTTCCAAGAGGATGCATCTGAAGTCGACGACTTCGTGACACCAGGACTTCGAGGCGAAATTCAGAAGGCGACGGACCATGTTCTAGAGGATGTGAAGGATTTCGTGGTGCGTTTACTGCCAGCCTTACCGTGGCTAGTTGGGGTAGAGGATTGTATGGAGGTAGACCCACTCCTCGAGGATGCGAAGTATTATGTCGGGGGCTTACCGTCGGCAGTTGAAGAGGAGAATTCTGTACACACTACTGATCAACAGACTGCGATGGAAGAGCTACATATAGAAGAGGCGGTGCAAGTCGAAACTCCAGGGCGCAGGTGGCCAGTCGTAGCGCCAGGGAACAGCATTGGTGTAAACCATAGGGGGCACGGAACGTGGGAGGCTCATATCTGGTTAAAAGATTTTAATCTGCATGACCGACTAAAACCGAGGAACGGTATGCAGTGCTTCTTGGGCAGCTTTAGCAGCAAGGAGGATGCCATGAAGGCGCATGACAAGGTGGCTATCAAGCTCAACATCCGTTCGAAGAAAGACGGGACTCTCTACTCCTTGAATCTTCCGGAGGAGCAATATGCAGAGTACATTGTGGATCATGCCCACTTTAGCCGCCGTGACTACCTCTGGAAGATCAGACGGGATAGTGAGAAGTTCAGCCACGGAGAGTGTAATCTCAAAGGGGTGAGATTGCAGAAACGTGGAGGTGTGTGGACTGGCAGGTACACAGCTACAACTACTCTTACCTCAAAAATTAATTCCTCCAAGCCAGATAAGAGTGTCACAGGTAAGACACTGATGATGAATAAGAGAGCAAATATGACACTGGGAACTTTCGACACCAAGGAGGAGGCTGGTCGGGAGTATGACAAAGCACTACTCTTCATCCATGGCATGTATTCCGGGTTCGTGACCAACTTTCAACCGAGTGGGTACTCTGAATTTGAGATTCTAGAAGCAGGCCAGAAGTTGGTTAAAGCATATCCTGGTACCAATTTCAAGGAACACCAGACTGTTATTCAATGTTTGCTTTAGTTGTGTACTTTTCATGTAAGATATGCATAAGGTGGTAGTGCTAGCTCCGCCTTGCGGCTTCATCAGGTTAAATGTTTTGCAGCTGGATCAGTGACAAGAATCATTTCTTCGCTGGTGTTTTGCAGTCCAGAATTGTAATTAGCATATACTGTAATTATCATATACTGTAATTAGCCATAATTGTAATTAGTAGCTTAATCCGTGAGTCACAATGACCAAATTACTAGCTGAAGGTCACAGACATGTTGAGTGAGCACACGCTGCTTACCAATACAAAGTTTATGGTGAACTCTGAGCTGATTCACCTCAATTTATAGAATCAGCAGGATCTAGATCATCGTACTGTTATGTTAACTTTACATGCACATCGCCACAAGACTGAATAGATCGAGACGGCCAGAAGCGACCAGCCCAGTGCTGAAGCGAGCTACCAGGCTGACTTCGCAATCGATAAGCAGTCGATTTCCGGGTTCTGGTGCTTGAAATCGCGTACACAGCCGAAGTGGTTTGCAGGGAGGGTTATAGCAGTCTCAGGATGAAATTCCTTGCACGGTGGGAACTCGCCTTGGACGCGAGCGCTCAGTATCTGAGAGCCGTGTCGAAGGGCCAAAAATTGAAGCAAAAGGGACAGAAGTAATAGCAAAGCATAAGGTGAGTCCGGTGAACCTGGTGCGTTGTTAAAGTTGTGTCACAATTGAAGAACGCCCCTAATGAAAACCAGTTGTACACCAATCCATTCATTACATGCTGTGAAGAGATGACTAGTGATAATGGCCAAACTGAAGTTAGCATGGGTTACTTTCCGTATGTGTTGGTCTTTGAACAGAAGTCTCAGAAACTCAGTGGAACTAAACAATTATTTTCTCGAGTAGTCTAGTAAAGGCTCCACACCAAATCTATTCAGAATATACACATGTAATTAGGGAAGAATTCTGTTGAAGATCCCGCATTCACTTGATACAGGACATTGAATTTTGTGTTGGCATCCACCTGTGAGATATTTACCTAACCTAGTGAATATGCATCCTTGAATATCTACTGCAACTTTATCTCCCAAACTCCTGATGTCACCAGTACTCGATGTATACAAATATTTACCAATCGATGTATTAAAAGTTTCAAAAATATGGAACTAATACCGTGTCTAAGTTCGTGGCTTTAAAAGATGTTAAAATCAGTGCTCCAACGACTTGCATTAGCTGTGATTATTGTGAATTGCCTATTGGTGTGGAAATTTTAGTATGATCACATTTGCCCTGACATCTCAGCCCCAATATGAGATGTTGGATAAGTTAGATCCCGACAAATGATTCAGTTTAGTCTTGCGGTTTTATCTGCTTAGATGATGTGAAACTATGCTTTGAAATCAGCTTTCAGTTTCATGTCTATTCATGAGAAGCCTAAGCTTACTATGGCTGCACTGCTGGAGTGGTAGCTGCCATAGTTCTGTGTAAGTTGGCCATAGAACTTGCCTGTGTTTGAAAATTTTGGGCTAGAGCTTCACCAAGTCAATTACATATGAAAGTACAAAGCACCATATATATATACCAAAGTGTCCAGTATATTACTTATAACCTCTACAGAAAAACTTGAAAGAAGAGTAACTCTGGTCAAGGTGACCAGTGTTCAAAGTCACATAGATAGCGCATGCTACCCTAATGCCCCCTCAAAGACTTGATACTATGTCCAGGAGTTGAGTACAACAAGCTTTCATCACCATAAATTTGGAAACCTACATGAAGAACCTGTGATATGCAATGTTGCAAGCAACAATTTCACAGCAGTTCAGAGCAATGGTTTGAGCCCAAGAATCTCCCAAATATTCCCAAAAGCCCTATTGGATCTTGGTGTAAAGCATTCACCCTGTTGAGCGGTGCAGCTGGACGTGCTTAAGCAGTGGCGAGCTTGGGAACCGATGCCTTGGCACGAAGTATCAAGAATATACCCCTGTCATAGACCCAAACAGATAAATAAGGTCAAAATCCAAAAATGCAAATTCCAAACAGTGCAAGAACTACAAGTTCTTGTACAAGGATGATTTCACAATATGCAAAAATCAAGTCAACCTGAAGATTAAAGCTCATTCAAAGAGGAAGCACACTTTAGTGATGTCCAGAAAGGTAGGCTTCATTCAAACATCACCTTGTTAAATGTATCTAGGTAGTGAACATTTAATCAGTGATTTGAGCAAAGCTTGTTCGGGCTACAATTTGGCAACGTTACAGTTGTTGGGAGGCTGGGGGCTCTTACCAGCATACAGCTGCCAAATTATGGAAAAGCACTCGGAGCTGAATGGGAAGGTACTTATAATTGATTAATCCAACCAAAGGCCAAAACTGCACCGACAAAATCACACATAAATACCGTTAGTGACTTCGACATGCGGTCCAGGTGGTCATTCGATTAATGAAGTTGAAATAATTGTCTGAAAGCTAAGAGTGCGTCAACCAAAAATAAATTAAATAAAACTCTAGGTGGTTTCGCCAGTATATGAAAATCATTGTCTATATTCGCTCACATCGTTACTGGTCATCGGTATTGCCGCACGAAAAAATTATCCCAGTTTGACTGTAACCATTCACTAGCACGTGTGAATATTGAAATGAGAATCCTTAGACATTAATAAAAAGCCTTATTAGATGGAAATTTGTACCCTCCAAGCATTCAGTTGCACTGATGGAAAATGTGTTTTGAGTTGACCCTTCACGGAGCTCCATGGTCGCCCTGAGAAGGTTTGCAACAAAATCAATTGTTAAGAACGCCTAACAAAAAGCAAACAAATTGTATTGTTGAAACATTCCGTACTGAACACCGAAACTTTAAAACTATCAGAGATTAGATTAGTTTGACCCTATCCCTCCTCCGTTATATTAAGGCGAATAGTGTTAAACAAGGTCATGCACCACGATATATGTACAGTACAACTATAGATATGACGCGAAGTGAAACGTTACCTTCAACCACCATGCCGAGGTATGTGATGAAGAGAAAGTTGTTCCATGGACCAGAGGTTAACTGCTCCACGATCACCTGACCTCCCACATTCACACAATTAATGAGAATTAATAAGCATTATAGTTACCAGACACTTAATCAAAGACATGCGGGTGAATACAACTCATATCAGAATACAAAGTTGTTGACAACCAGATAATCTTATATGTCAACGTTGAAACAGAACATTTGGAATAACCAAAAGTTTTCGGCTGCTATAATGATACTGTAGTAGCTTTGCTACGATTGGAAAGAAGGCACTGACCTTGCTGACTATAGTCTTGCTATCTTGAGATGGGGGAAAGAGTTTATTCATAAACTGGTGGAAGTAATGTCCGAACGGTCCTGAATAACAGAAACCGTAAAGCTGCAAACCAGAATCTCCCATTAGCGCCCCAACATCTGAGGGAAGGCAAGCCAAGCTCCAAGTCTTTAATGTCTCAAAACTGATTGAAAATAAATAGTCAAACAGCTGCAGACTCCTGAATCATACAAGATATGACTATTCGCACGATTAAGGTCATGGCATCCTGGTTAGATATTTATCATTTATTATCCTCTAGATAGTCAAACACACACACGAGTTTTGAAGGTTTGGATCACTACGTAATCCATAGCCATACCATGAGAAGAACAGAACGCCTCAGTTGCAAGTTCTTCGCTCCAGCCAGCTTTTGAGCAATCACATCAGCGCTTCCTGCCAACACTCCTGCTGTGATGGCCTGTACCAAAAACCACATGTTGATTAAAACAGGCAAAACAACCAGGGAAAGAAATACATACGGTTGATTGGACACCGACTAAAAAGTGATCCTAAAATGACCTCTCAAACCTGCAGATCAAATGTCATTTTTTTGAAAAGGAATGTTCATGCAAGTTCAACAATCAAAAATGAGTTCCTCTCACCAAAAACTATAATAACACCGAACAGATATCCGCTTGCACTAAAACTTGGTGCAAAGTTACCCTCCTGCTGAACGTAACCATATCTTCCTGACAACGAAAACTACTCTCACAACTACCGAATAAACCACACTTCTGAAATTTTGCATACAGCCATGCCCAGCAAGGGTTTAAACTGCAAACCCTCGAGCTGAGAACGCCACTCCACTATCAAAAGATCCAATCAATCAACCACTTCAACACGAAAGGAATGACACTGACGAAAGATCCACAAAACATAGACCCTCATTTCCACACTCCATCAACGACATGAAAAACCCTTGCTATCAAAAAAACATAACCCATCAATGATCCCCCTCCCCCTCGCCCCTCCAACCCTCATCAGCCATTCCTTCAATAACATCAAACCCATGCGATCAAAATTCCCAAGACACCAAACCCAATCGGCACCGATCGGAATCAATCACACCCCATACCTTCACAAACCCTGCCTAACCCTGCACAAGGTAATTACACCTTCTCTCCAACTAACCAACTAATCCACATGCTAAAGGGTAACGCAGATAAGAGAGAGATCATAAACAACATAGCCTTGTATGCTTACTTTGGTCCGCAACGGGTGCCGCTGCAAGTTACCCAAATACTGGCCCCATAAGGCCTTCACTTCGTCCGCCATCGCACCAACACCGTCACCTTCACTGCTTCTCTCTCTCTCAACTCAAAATCCCTGAAAACTAAACCTCAGTGACTCTTCTTAACGCCTCTTCTCGCGGTCTCCGCCCTCTCTCCGCTTCAAAAACGTCGGCCTTGTTAAAAAAACCAAAAGAGGATGGAGAAGCAGAGCAGCTGCCTTTAAACCTCAGGCGGAATCAGCATCACGCAGATGTCACGCTCCGCTGACCCACCATAGCCGATTGACCCACCAGTCCTCAGAATCCACTGTTCCACGTTTACTCCCAACAATCTTCACCAAAACACTCGCTTTTTTTATGTGTGCATATGTTTGAGGCTCTGAAATGGTGCAACTTGGTGCAAAGCCAGGATCATCGATGGATCCCAACTTCCATGAACTGCTCCCAAACTTCTCCAAACTGCTCTGAATTGCTGGAAATTGCTGGAAATTGCTGGAAATTGCTGGAAATTGCTCAGAATTGCTCTGAAAATTTAATTTAAAAATAATAATGGCTCCAGGTTTGGGGCGTCTCTAGTTCACTTTCACCCCAAGTTTATGCAGCTTACAAGAAACTGGCACAGCCCAGTATCTTCATTTTTAATATGTTACATGATGTGTTTGAGGCTCTGAAAATGGTGGAATTTGATACAAAGTCAGGATCATTGATGGATGCCAACTTCCATGAATTGCTCCAAACTTCTCCAAACTGCTCTGAATTGCTCTGAATTGCTGTAAATTGCTCAGAATTGCTCTGAAATTTTTATTTAAAAATTATTAATGGCTCCAGGTTTGGGGCGTCTCTGGGCAGCTTTCACCTTATTTTTGTGCAATTTACTAGAAACAGGCACAACTTTTGGTAATACAATATCCTCATTTTTTTATGTTTGCATGTGTTTAAGGCTCTGAAAATGGTGGAACTTGATCCAAGGTCAGGATCATAGATGAAGACCAACTTCCATGAAAGGCTCTAAACTGCTCTCAACTGCTGTAAATTGCTCCAAATTGCTCTGAAGTGAGCTGAAATTTCAATTTTGAAATGTTAATGGCTCCAGGTTTGGGGCGTCTCTGGTCCAGTTTCACCCCATTTGTATGCAGTTTTTGGTGTCTGTTTCAGATTGAGGGATTGGAATCCATGGATTTTGTTCGAGGTTTGCCCCAAAATAATCCTAAATTTTTTTAAAAATATATATATATATTAGAAAATCGTGAAGAAAAAAAAATAGAATAAATTAATTACTGTAATATTACTCAATATTCAATGTGACTTGGTGAAATGGAGTTGAAGTTTTATGGTTGATGGTGACATATTTCTAGTGAGATCAATTGTTTAAAGAGCTGCATTATTTTTGGTGATAAAAAGGAACTGGACTTTAAAAGTGTAGATTTTGGAGGTTTTTTTGTTTCTATTTTATTTGATTTTTAAGGTGGAGAAGGGAATCTCTTAATTTAGGGGAGGTGATGGTGCTCTTGGTTGAAAAGTTGGAAAGTCAAGCAAGGTGTGTGTGAGCAACATTTGAAAGTAGAAGCTCTTTGAAAATTGTAGTGGTGGTTGATTACAGAAAGAATTTTCTACAAATTATCCTGAAGATAGATAAATACATGTTATAAGGTATTGTAGAATGCAACATGTATGTAGATCAATTAATAATTGAAATTAAATAAGTTTGAATCAAATTCTAGTAGAAAATCAATTTTGAATGTTTTGAAAAGTTGTACTATGTTTTTATTGTCTTAAAAAGAACATTATGTCTATCCATTATTTTCTCCTCACAAACCAATTTAGATGAAATTCATAAGAAAACCTAATTTAATTGTTTTTTAATACCATATAATCTTTTCAACCATTTGGAATATTAATTATGCACCGTTAAATTTCTTAAATATCTTTTAAAATAATTAGATTATGTGCACACCTATTGGCCATCACAAATTATTAGTATTGTTGGTCTTAGTCAAGGTCTACATGTGTATAGAGTATTTTGCTTAAAGTATTATAGTTAGTTCGAGTTTTTATTTTTTTATTTTTTTATTTTTTATTTTTTTATTTTTTATTTTTTTTTGCAATTGACTTTCTTAACTCTCTTTTCTAATTTTAGTGCATAATAAATTAATGTAAATCTTCTATCGTGTAAAATAGTAGTATTTGCCCGTTAGTCAAAAGCCAATTTTACAAAAAACCTTACAAGATGCCTTGGGGGAAGAGTTTGCTGAGTGTTTGGTGAGAGTTTGCTGAGTTTGATGAGCACATTGGCTCATCGGAGTTATGGTTTTGTGATCTGTGTTGTGGGAGTGTGCTTGTGTGTTTTGTACTTTGGACTTCATGTGGGTCTAGTTGTGTCAGATTAAGTTCTTACCTGAGTGTCCGGAGAAGTGATTGTGAAGGTGATTGAAGTTTCTGTTCATGATTATCTGGATGTGTGCGCTTGCTGAATTGGTGATTTTTAGTAACTAGAAATGTTATGCTGCTTATACTTGCAAGACTAACATGGGTACTGTATGTGGGAAGGAAGGCGCAAGGAAATGCAGTGTGGCATTGAAGTTGTGGTTTTCTAGGTTTCTGTACTAGTAATGTTCATGTTGAAGTGTTTCCACAGTGCGTTTCACATTGTTCACGCTGCTTTCAGGAAGGGTTTCAGGCTTTGTTGAGTGATGTTGAATTCATGTTGTTGAACTTGTCTTGCCATCTGGCTAAAATAGAGGTCAAGTGGGGAGAGAGTTCAACATGAGACCATTATTCTTCTCTTGCAAGTGAGCCGAATAGAATTTTCTAATATTTTTTTTGAATTTTTTTTCCTATATGTTATAGATATGGAACATGATTAGATCATCAAGAAGGGGAAGATGAAGATTGAGGACGGTTCAACCTCCCAAGAGGAACCCGAATTGGTCTTCAATGGAGACTGCGAGCAACCAGAGCTTCCAGTCTGGAAAGATTCAGCAGCAAGGAGAGGAAATGAGTTTCAATTCATGAAAGATGCACCTGTCAAGTTGCCATGCCTACGACATTGGCTGAAGGATGTGGCCAAATTTCAGGAGACAACAACGTATGAAGTAGCTGCATTTGACAAAGTTTTGGGGATGGTTTCTAAAGGATGGGACGGAACTTGGAACTCCATAGCTTTGAGACAATTTGTGGCCGTTGCAAATGCAACTGGGGTGATGCACCCTCCAAGGAATAAGAAGAACCAACTCACTTACATCAAGAATCAGATCACTTCGATCAAGAACCAGTTGATGGAGACAGAGTCAGCTCCAGCTCCGACAGCGGGAGCTCCGACAGTGGGAAAAAAGTCTAGATATTCTTTCACCAAATATCAAGTTGCCATCAACAAAATGGAAGAAAACCGCAAAAAAAAGACAGCTTACATCAACTTATCCACTGCTACACAGACAGAGGATGAAGATGAAGATGACGACATGGACAACTACGAGACTGAAGAGATGATTGCTAAGCACAAGGGGAAGAAGATGAAACACTAAAGAGGTATGTAAATAAGTAAAACTGAATTGAATTTGTTGAATGTCCTGATCGGAAGAGTCTTCCGTGTGTGTCTTTCAAGTAGTTAGCTTTAAGGTTACATTGAAGCAGATAGTGAGGCTTTGATAATTTGATGAACTTGTTGAATCATTCTAATCGAGTTATTGTATTACCAGGTGCATCACTTGGCTGTGAATGTTTTGCTCAAGAGCAGCTAGATCAATGAACTAGAGGGGGGTGCAATGTTAGGCTTCAACAGAATTTCAGGATGTAGCTCCTTTTGGAGTTGGGCAATTGAATTATGTACGTTAAAAGAGCGAAATCACTTTTAACAACTGCTAAGAGCCTAAGACTCAGATTCAAACAGATTGCCTCTCCTGAAAACTCAATTCTGACACTGAATATTTTGAATTCGAACTGTTTACTCCGGTGCAGTCTTTAGTTTCATTACTATTCCATTTTGTTTAGTAGCAGCGTTTAGCTCCAAAAATGACAACGTTGAATGCCTGAACGTTGAATGCCTAAACGTTGAATGCCTGAGGAGTGAAATGCAACCTTGAATGATTATTGAGGAAATCCAAATTCTACGTTTTAAATTCAGTTGCTTTCCTTAGCATTTCTAATTCAGCAACATTGATGTGATTCAGATGACCCATTGCAGCAAATCAATCCATTGCAGCGAATCAATGCATTGCAGCGAATCAATGCATTGCAGCGAATCAATGCATTGCAGAGAATCAATGAACCCGAACGAAAAGCACCGAAAAGCCAACGAAAAGCACCGAACGAACCAAAAGTCACCAATGAAAAGAAACAAAAGGTGACAAAAAGTGGTCGTTACGGACGTAGATGCAGCGAATCTGTCCACCAACCGTGGGTTACGTATGATAACCAGGGGGACGAGGAGGGTTACGGATATTGTAGAATGCAACATGTATGTAGATCAATTAATAATTGAAATTAAATAAGTTTGAATCAAATTCTAGTAGAAAATCAATTTTGAATGTTTTGAAAAGTTGTACTATGTTTTTATTGTCTTAAAAAGAACATTATGTCTATCCATTATTTTCTCCTCACAAACCAATTTAGATGAAATTCATAAGAAAACCTAATTTAATTGTTTTTTAATACCATATAATCTTTTCAACCATTTGGAATATTAATTATGCACCGTTAAATTTCTTAAATATCTTTTAAAATAATTAGATTATGTGCACACCTATTGGCCATCACAAATTATTAGTATTGTTGGTCTTAGTCAAGGTCTACATGTGTATAGAGTACTTTGCTTAAAGTATCATAGTTAGTTAGAGTTTTTTTTTTGCAATTGACATTGTTAACTCTCTCTTTTCTAATTTTAGTGCATAATAAATTAATGTAAATCTTTTATCTTGTAAAATAGTAGTATTTGCCCGTTAGTCAAAAGCCAATTTTACCTAATTTATTGTCTTTTCAAAACATGCAACCTTGTAACATTTGAAATCCTTCAATCATTTTCAATGTATTTTTTATAGAGTCCTTTTATTACTTGGTTTTGTAAATCTTCACACAATGCATGTAATAAATGCATTTATAACTTTTTTTTAATCTTTAAAGTTTTAAAAGTTTTAAAAACGTTCTAATTTTTTTTATATATTTTTAAATTGTAGAATTTGAATTTACAGTTAGTAGTTCATGTAAGTACATTTTTGGCACATCATGAACATTTTATATAGCTATGTGTTTGTTATCACAAAGTGTACATTTTAATATGAATTTATGTGTTTTTCTTGATTAAAGAAAATTTTGTATCAAATAAAATGTAACTTTAAATTTAATAACTAAGGCTATGCAATGCTATGCACATTCGTCGACAAAAATTATAATCTATCATGTCCTTTGGTACAAAATCCATATTATTTGAATTTGAATATAAATTAAAATATTTCACAATGAAGTGTTTATTGCGGCATTCGCCAAAGAAGTGTAAAGTCTCACATTTAGGAAATAAATAAATAAATAAATGTATATTTAAGAGGTTGCAAGCGAGGCTAGGTTGAAGACAAAGTAAGAATTGAAAGGTGTTCATATAAAAATGAAATAAGAAAATTCTTACCCGTAGATGACGGAAGGAGATATGACATTCTTGGAAACTAACAAGTAAAGTGGAAACTCGTACGTGTTCCTGTCCCTTTATCGAACAATGGGAGGGAAGCAACACCTCTTCTGAGACTAAAGGTTACATTAATCAATTAATAGCTCTAATATCTAGATACATCAAGATACATCAAAGGCATGTTTCATCTAATACTTTTGATTTTTAAATGTTGGTTGAAATAACTTTTGCAATAACCTTTTGAATAACCATCTATATAATCTATATAATCTTTCAAATAACCTTTCAGCTTTCCAACTCCAACTTCAATCTTTTCTTTCTACACGACCATGTAGGACCAATATTATCAAAGGACATGACGACGTTGACGGTCACGCTGATTTTCATATTTTTCTGGATAAAACCCTCTCTGCGTTCTCACTGCAGTGGAATAAAGTCACCATTTGCTTCTCTAAAAATAAATTATTAAAAAAAAAAAAAAAAACTCTCTCCGAGTTCTTTGTAGACGGAATTTTATTATGATGTAAATTATTTGGATTAAATAACTCCTTTGACAATGAAAAAATAACTTGATAGAATGGATGTATAAGTTGTTTGTACTTGATGTCGTCCCTACGTTGCTTGATCATTGCGTGTGAAATTCCCGCTTGAATCGGAATTGCAAACTTTGCTTTAATTCTTGGAACTTTGAAGTACTAATATCTTTGCGGCCATTAGAATCATGAATGGCATCAATTACACAACTATCAGGAATGTTTGTGTCGGTAATGGCCAGGTGGCCATCAATACTATTGAGTTTATCTAAAATTTATTGTTATAGCTTCAATTTGCACAGTCGCGGAGACGAGGTCTTTTCTGTAAAATCACTTCACTGCAGAATTTTGGCAATTACAATTATTGTAATTATATGAAAAGAGGCGTCATTAGGATATTCGAGAATGGGAGTCTTCTAGGTTCATTAATCGTCCGGTGTATGTAAAGCAACTTGCTTTATGTATGCATTTGAAAATGTGATGTGAATGATTGTCGATTGATAAGGAGGACCTTTCCAATTCTCAGGGTTCTAGCATTGTTTGCACAATTGTGAATACTTAATAGTGGGAGTCACAGTTGAGAAACCTCAGGGAAAGGATTCTCAGGGAATGAGTTACTTCATTCAAGTAGAAGTTACCTTGAGTTACCATTCTCCCACTTCATGGAATGTATGATGAGGTGTCACTCTCCCCTCCAACCTTAATGCATTCCGAGAGAATGGACATTCCACCTTCCAATGACGCCTCCTTTCATAATGGACATTCCAAGAGCCCGGAATGTCCATTCTCCCGGAATGCATTAAGGTTGGAGGAGAGAGTGACACCTCATCATACATTCCATGAAGTGGGAGAATGGTAACTCAAGGTAACTTCTACTTGAATGAAGTAACTCATTCCCTGAGAATCCTTTCCCTGAGGTTTCTCAATTGTGACTCCCACTAATGGTTCTCTGTGCAGGGAATTGTGCGTGCTCAATTACCAGTTTTTCCATTCTAGATATTCCAATTTACTACCAATTTTGCTCTCCACATCGAGAAATCTCCAATACGCATGTTTGATATTGACCATTTAGAGTGTGCCAGTCCTCCATTGGTATGGGTTACTTGAGTGTATGATACGTTGTGAATCATGCAGTTTATGCTTTAAGGTAGAACCACCTATTGGCGAACATCATTCCATAACCGAACCCTATAAATGGCAGCATTCACAAGCAATGCATCACCTATTTCTGTACAAGTAAGATCCCATTTCTAAAACAAATCCAACACAAGGCACTCATTGATTGGCACAAGTCACCAAAAGGTGAGTTGTCTTTGTGCACGCTTTTAGAAGGGGTCTATGTACACATATAGGTGTCTAGCCATACAAAACTCTGAAAATTCATAACTTATTCATATAGAATGAGAAAAATATAATTTCACTTCTATTCTCATATCCTAGTATTTGCTAATCTGTGCAAAAAAATTCAGCTCATGCAGAGCTTTGCATCAACGATATTTCCTTAAGTGTTCGGAAATAGGTGGTTCCACCTTACAATTGGCAACTGCAAAACATTGAGTTATCCATCGTAGTGTCTGCCAGCCATCGTCCACATGGCAGCCAATTACCAAACTACATCATCTGTGTACCAAATGCTTTGACGAGTTCCTACCACAACTCTCCAATCGTAAAGGGTCACGAATTCTCAGTGTACGTTACAGTCCACCCTCTATAAATGTTACACCTATAAGTGTTAACCCTCTCTAAATGTTAACTTTCTTCTACTCCCCACATATTGCACACTACAAATGTTAAACGTGTTAACTGTTAACAAAATGGTACTCCCCTCTTTGTAAATTTGACTTTGTAAATGTTAACAGATGATATATATCCATAATATGGATGCTAACAATTACACATCCAGTTTCATTCTCTCCCATTGATTCATACTTCACCCATGATTTGTCAACTTGATATTGAATAAAGTTTTGATTGGGTTTGCAATTTTATGAATGGAATTCTCTCACAAGACTTTTGTACAATTGCTTACATTTATAAATGTTAACATTTATATATTGCTCCAAAAAGTGATTTCATAATTGTTAACTATTAACACCTCTATAAATGTTAACTTTTCTCTACTCCCGAGGATTAATATTTATAGAGGGTGGACTGTAGTAGGAGTCATTCGGTGTTTGCTGTAACTGTAGATACGATCAAACTATTCCTGTATTCGGTTGACCCCATCCAGTGCACTTTTGAAAAGTATTTGGTAATGAGAAAACCAGTAGCCTAGCTCTCATCAGTAAGCTATCAGCAGCCATTCAAACATGCATTTGACATTGCTCTTGCTAGCTTGTGCACAATCCGCTTTGTAGGATCGACCCAGTCCTTGTAGCAGCGAATTTGCCAAATGTCGTTCACTACGCCAGATGTCTTCCCATAAATCTGTCTCGGTTTCAGAAATCCGAGCAATAGAACCTGTGCCGCAGGATACATCACCTTAGTATGACCGGGATTTTCCTTCTAGAAGTCAAACAAGCTTCAGCTGAAAACAAGGCCTAAATCCGAATCATGTACTCCCATGCAGCGCACTAATTAGCCAACGCCCCACCTGCCCGAGGCCCTTTTTTCCCACCAGCGGCCCGCAGTGGGGGCCCGTGCGAGGCCGTGCCCGACCTGCGAGCCCGTGCCTGGGCGAATCTGCAAGGCAGTCCCGACCCCCGCAGGCCCGACCTGTTCCCTGCGGGTTTCGTTGGCACCCATACCACACCCACTTTCGAGTCCCTGACTTGCGTAACTGCCCTTGAGATTCGAGTTTGGCAAATTCACGGTAGGGATCATGCACTCTCATTGCTCATATATACACAAAGTGAGCAGTTAAGTGTCGGTTCCTTCGGCACTCGAATTCTTACGAAACAAATGAGCTTTTGAACTACCCATGTCACGTGAATGGGCAAGTATCCTGGGAAATGCTGGACGCCATAGCGGCCTGTATTGTTTCTGGCTAGTGTCATTGACTGCAGGTATCTGAAATAATAATAATTTGTAAGCGGAGTAGGCCATGTACAGAAAAGCATATCATAGAGTTTTGGATTATAGATTAAGCAATGTTTTTAGGACAGTGACAGGTTACGGAGCACTCTTGCTTCAAATAACCCCGGTTGGGTTACGAGAATTGCATCTTCGTTTCTCGAGTGGGTCGTGACACATGGAACTCCAATTACTGGTTGGATGAAGGGGCATTAGACAGGCCAGCAGCGAGCTCTCACGTGAAACTTGAGCATGTTGAGTGAACTAGGAAGAAACGATCCCTGGGCAAAAAGTGCTTTATTTATCGCCTATTTCCAGAAAATCTGGATATCTTCTGCTAGGTATCTTCTGCTCACTGAATCAGATCCCCTTCATTCTCCATCCCCTGATACGTTTCCGTGATATTGCATTCACGGGAAATTACCATGTGCCTAACTTTTAAGCCACAGTATGTGTTTATGAAGAGATGAAAACGGAGATGATTCTAAAGACTAATATTTGACACTCGATTGTACAATGGAAGTCCATGAGTGATCCACAACAACACGAATGAGTCTGTTTGAATGGCAGGCTCACCACCATCTCCCTGTTCCTGCGACCCTTCACCTGTGAGGAAAATGTGACCAATGCAGGGGGTTTAACCAATGTGACCAGAATAGCAACAAAGGTTTCGATGCCAGCATGTAATTTCCAGGTTCAAAGTAGATTCTGATAACACTAGCTTGAAGTATTAGGGGACCACATTCAATTTACTTTATGTACAATTGTGAAATAAAAAAATATCAAGATAACACAGACAAACAATGCGAGATCAGAGAATTGAACCTTGGTTAGTATCCAAAAATGGTGTACACAGAAAAGAAAATTTATGGATAAAGCGTGCCACAATTGCTCTGGATACCCTCCATCGTCACAGCCTTCAGCATAAGCTCTATCTATTACCGGTATACATGGTGATTGGCAATGTCAAGTATTGGAAACACCGAAACAAGAATGTTGATAGCAAGCTTCGGAAACTAATAATCACTACAGATCAAGTATGAGCAGTTTATGCCCATCTCCACGGTGTGAACAATCAAGAAAGCCTCCAACTCGCCATAAGCAGGCTCGAAAGCTAAATGCATTCAAGACGTAGAGCTTCAATATCTTCATACCAAAAATGAAACAACCTCACAGATCTTCGATTTGAACCCTTCAGAACGTGTAAAATGTCAAATGGCACATCATAAACTTCCCCTTCCGCTCCTCCCAAAAATCCACCTGCCACATTTCAGAGCTCATTTCAGTAAGGCCAGGGACTATCAAGCCGAAACTGCAGAACATGAACCGGATCACAAAGCTTGCACATAACAGAAGACTTGTACCGAGCTGACAGTAATTTCCAAGGAGCTCATCTAAATTCCAAAACTAATCAATGAGATCGTAAGAACAGAACATACCTCAAAATGCGAAAGCAGATGAGATCGCTTTAGGACGCAGACAATGTAGTCACAGTCGGGACTGGGTCGCAGGTCGGGCACGGGGCCGCTCTGGCCTCGCACGGGCCCCCAGTGCGGGCCGCTGGTGAAAAACATGGGCCTCGGGCAGGTGGGGCGGCGGCGCCCCACCGAGGAGCCGATAGCCCCGAGGTGGGCCTACGGGGCTTTGTTCACTCGGCGCACTCTGTCCACTCACCTCAGGTCAGGTCAACTAAAACCAGAGCTTTTGTCTCAGTTTGAAGACTCTGGACTGCCCTCCTCGCCGTCTTCTTCTTTCCCTCTCGCAGCTCACGAGTTCCGCTGCTCTTTACCAATAGCGATCCCTGGTGTTCGCTGTTGGACCCTTGTGGCCCAAGCCGCCTTGATTTTGTTCTTGTCCATGTCGATGTCCATGTGGGTGCTGGAGTTCATCCCAAAGCTGTATACGATCCTTTACTTAGGTCGGATGTATTCGCATTCTTAGAGGATGGTATCCAGCTTTGGGTTGTACTCTTACGTCCATATGATCTGCGGGGAGTTGTTGCAGGTTCCAGGGACGAATGAAAACGAGGTTTATGTTTACTGTGTCTTCAGAAATGGTATGATATTCCTGTGGCGCTTGAATCAGGGGTTGTGACTAGGCGATGTTACGTCGTGTTGTGCGTATCCTGTATCTTCATGTGAATATCTTTTAGGAGTAGTAGGAGTGTTTTGTTCTTTGAACAAGGTTTTGGTTTCCTCCTCGAGGTTTTGATGTCTCAGTACCTTGTTGGAGTCAAGCCATGGCATATAATAGATTTTTCCTACAATCTCATGTCGACGGCCAAGAGGTGCAAGAAACGGTATTATTCAAGCAGTACCTGTTCGGTCTGAAGAGACGCATGCTATGATGTAGCCTGCCTGTTCCCGTTAGATTTATGAGCAGGGTGGTTCATCACCACGATGTGGCTGATCCGGGAGGCTCCAGCTATTGTCTGAAATTTTAGCACACGGCAGTTACGGATGGATTAACTTGAAGATGTTAGCGTGGGTGTCCTGCCCTAGAAACCGAATCCCAGGAATCAATCCTGACTGGGAGAATCCCATAAGTAGACTCGAACATCGTCTTTTGAACACCATTACCAACCACGAAGGTGGTCTCCAAAATTGGTAAAGCCTCCCTGAAACCCTAACTCTTGTACAGGGGTCTGCAACTTTCATTCCACTCGTGAATCAGAATCTGAGTTCTGACCACTTGTAACTGCAGCTGTGAAATGTAATTATCTTGTCCGAGCCAAAAATGTGCGAACCATGTTGCAAGGTCTGCAAGGGCATATGCACGTGCCATTACTGCTCGCCTGCCAAGACTGTGCGACTCCACTGCAAGGCCAACGGCAACTACAACATCGCAGTGCGAAGCACTGTGGGCTATGGCACTTGCATCGTGAGCGCGGACGATACCGACACGAGCCAGCTGTGGTTGAAGGATGACTCGATGGCATGGGCGTTCGACAAAATGGGTGGATTCTCCCTCATTCACAAAGACACCCGGAAAGCCATCCGAGTGTCGCCGGAGATAGGCAAGCAGGTGCTTTTGTCAGACTACGATCCTCGCATTCTGGACGAAGGCCTGATCTGGTACGAGTCGCCCAACAAGGGCAAAAACTACCACACCATCTACAACAACAGTCCGGAGGTCGTACTGCATGCGCTCCGGTGCGTCAAGTGTGACCAAATGGAGCCCTGCCCTGAAGGTGAGGGGCGTGTGAAGGAGAACACTTTGGTGGTGACCATGACGGATAGGACTAAGAAAGACGACCCTGCTTCCATTGCTGTGAACCAGCTCTGGAGACTCATGCCTGCTAAATGCTGCTGCTAGAAACTCCACACACCTGAGAGAGAGAGAGACACATCAATGACCTCTTCCACAGACAGACAGGCTTCATCAGATCAGTATTGCTCACATTAAGTGGTAAAAGTATTTGAAAGAAATGACATTACACCACATCTAGCAGTGCTGTGTTTCTAGTGGGGAAGTTCAGGTTTTTAATTTTTTTTGTTGCAGAAACTCATAACGTTGTGGTGAACAGGTTTTTTTATTTAGTGACACTTTGATGCATCCTGATGAGGAGACGTGAGTTCTGCGTTTGTAGATTATTGTATCTGGTTTTCTAGACAAGTGAGTGATGATGATTCTCTGGTTTGCAATTCTCTCTGAGATCGATTGATTAGCTGTATTGCTGAACTTGTATGTTACATTGTGATATTAGACGTGTCTGGTAACTTCATACACTAACACTAACCCAACTGCGATATAACGCATCATTCATTGTAAGCACTGTAATGAAAGGTGATTGGCAGCAGTAGAGTTCAAGCAACATATTTGATCCATGTCGAGAAGAATGATTCTTCACTCTGAAAAATATTCAGAACAGACAACTTAGAATGAGAAGCTCAAATTTTAGAATGAAAAAGATTTGTTGTGGTTTTCTATTGATTATTGAAATAATCTTCTATTAAGTCCTAAATGTTTTTTAGTAGACTAATTTATTTTTTGCACACAAATCATCCTCCACTTACCTAATACTATATTGGTAACTCATAATTCCATAACCATTCTCAAAAAATTAATGAAAAAAATCTTCAAGAATTTTATAAATTGATAAAGTATATGACCGTAAAGCACATAATGACTTTTTCTACTTTGATCTCAAAGTGCATTCACACCTCAAGACATGTTTTACACTATGGTATTAGAATCAAGATGTTATACTATTGAGTATGGCCTTTGTCTCTATTCTGGTCCACTTCACATTATTTTTAGTGGCATGCAAAAGCTATGGAAGATAGAAGTGCATTAATTATATGCTACATCAATTTATGTTATAAGAAAAGTACCATAGTTTATATTCAGCTCAGGCAGAAAATAATTATTTTCAAGTCTGCCTAAATTTTCTAGAAATTCTTGACTCTGTTTGCCCAACTTTGAAATATTAATACCCGAATTTGAGATATTTTTTGTCTGACCTTGAGATATTATTGCCCAATAATATTTTGAGAAATTAAAAAATGCCCAACTTTGAGATATTATTTTTTGAAGTGCCTAACCCCTTTTTGCACTTTAATTAATTATTAAGCAAAACAGTGGCTAAGCTGCTAGTAACTTACAGTACATCAGCGTAGCGGAAACGTCGTGGGCACATAATCCGTAGAAAAGCATGAAATCAACACGCTCTTACTCTTATACTCAAATCCACTCAATGACTCATAGACATAGTGTCTTTTCACAAAGATGCTTCTTGTATTCACGTAGGTAGATCAAGAGATGCAAGAATGATGAATGAGATGTGTATATATACTTGGAATGGGAGCTCATCAGACTACTCACTCCATACTAAACACTTAACAGCTTCTTCTAAATGAGTAACAAGTTCTTGGTTCAAAATGGTAGTTTTCTATGTCATATATTTGTCCAACTAGATGTCGAACTCCACGGGAGTGTCTATTGATCACTTTCAACAGAGAAGACAAAAATACATTGAGAGAAAACATAGAGAAAATACAAATTTTAGGAAATACCGGAGGAAACTCCCAAAAGAGCGACTTGTTGCCACTCAAAAGCAATTAAGTATTTTTTATCTATGAAACATGGCATGGAGATAATTACAGAGCACCCGGGCGAGTCGTAGCCCGGGATATAATGTTGTAGGAAATGCACTGGGGGATTATAGGATACCCCCCAACCATGTACACTCGTCTCCCTTCCAAGGACGGTACTTGTCCAGTGCTGTCGTGATACCCCCCCTCGAATCCGTTTGGATGAACAAGTGATGAAATAATGACAGATGGATGATATTGTATCCAACAACATCATTAATTTTGGAGGAATAATATTGATGAATTATGGTCATTTGGACGAATGTTTTTGAATGAAATGATGATGAATCTTTTGGATGACCATTTGGAAAATATATGGGTAAATTTTTGAATGAATGCAGTGATGCATATTTGGATGGTTTTGGATGAAAACCAATGAACCATACAATGGACGGATGTGCACATGGGGATGAATTTTCCTGTCTAGATTGCCTTGTACTTTCAACAATTTAGAAAACAGTTCTATAATTCTACTATAATACTACTTGCAGCAAACTTTCCTCAATATGTCGCTCCAATTTCTTTGAGTTTTCAATTTCTCTTTTGCCTACACCATACATATAATACAGTACAATACATGTAATACATTAACATAGGGGCCAAAAGCCGAAAGTGATGCAAAAGCACTTGTAAAGAATCTGAAGTTGGAATTCCGATAAATACCTCGGTTAGAAGAATTCTCAAGTCAAGCCAACAAAACATGGCTGCGGAGGCAAGCATGTATTAGAGACCTGTTGCCTCAAAAGACTTCGTCAAAAGCTTGACATACAACTTCTTCATACTAAAATTCCGGGCTTAAAATCTTCAATATTGGTGTACCATCAGGCCATTTAAGAAAACATTGAGATGATCTTACAGATTCATACATTGACTGGTTGTTCCCCTCAACATATCGATCAACAAAATTTGCATCTTCCAACATGATAGCCAAAGCATGATGAGTGTCGTTCGAGACTACTGCAAACATCCCCATATTTTGCCAAAAGTATGTTCCAACACAAATGAGTCAGAATTTTCTTTATAAGACAAAAGAAATCAACAAACGAAAGCAAAAGTCAGCACGTTGCAAACGAATTGGAAATTAATGTCATCTCTGTGCACAATTTCAACTCTATCCAACCAATGATGTACCCACCACAAGATTTCTAGCAAGAATTTTAACCATTTGACAAAAGAAGTTCGAGGAGGACTACTCACTTCAAGTAGCTCCTTATTTTCGTGTGAAGGCAACTGATACAAAATCCATTCATTCCAAAATCTTTGTTCATGCCATAGGCAGTATGAACAACTTCACTAACAAGTTCAACAGATAAAGGACCCTCTCCTACATCATTCTTGGCCACCTTCTCCATGCTCACAAATTCATCCATTGAGGACCTAAACAAACAACATTTTTTTCAATTCAAAAGTCTTTACAACAATCTAGTCTTTCAGATGAAAACGTTTTCAATTTCTTCCATTGCCATGTGCTTAATATTAATTCGTCATTACCAACATTAACCATCACCTACAGTTTTTAAAGGGAAACAACTAACCCAATTTTGAAGTTTGCATAAATTTCATTTCAGAGCACATGTAGACCTCACTTGACAACCCAAAGAAGTAGCTCTTGGTCACATTAAACAGGCGTGCCGTGAGCATAGAAAATGTGTTCGCTCCACTTCTACGTGATTGGTAATTCCTTTCATCAACAACCAATTTAAGACGGGTCCAATTTAATTCATGACCTTGAGGGTTGTCTTTGGGTAGAGAATACCCAATGGATTCTCAGGATTTGTCATAAGCGGCATCCAAGCATGTACACCCTTTATTCTGCAGCTTGCACAGCTTCTTCCATTTCTTTTGAAGTTGGAATATAAGTAAGAGTTTCAGTTTGCATGACAAGAAACGGAATGACTTCATTCTGCAACAAGGATTCAAGAATACATCTCCTCGTTTTGCCAAGGAGCAACCAAAGAATAAACCTTGCCTAAACCCTATTTCTTAAAATCTCGTCGAAAATGCATAGCACAAAGACTACAAAGGAAATTTGAGCATGAGAAATGCACTTTGGAGGAAATCCTACAAAAGACAAGCTTAGATCAGAGAATTAACAAAGTTGTTAACCTTAAAAACTCCATAAAGCGGTACAATTGTGACGTTAGAAGCTAGGTATCGACATTTCATTTGAACTACTGCTGCTTAGTTTAAACAAATCTACACCTTTATTCAAACATAAGGGTTTGGACTTGCGCAGATACTTACCTTAAGAGCCTTTTTCTGACTTCTCTTCTCTTCAAAACTCAATATAACCTTCTTCTTCTCTACATCTGCTCCAATGCCCCACCTGTCCGGCTAAAAATGGGTCTTCATTGGATCTAACCTTCCTTGCTCAGTGGCACCAAGACATGTACCTTCCTTCCACCCAGATTTCTTGAGCAACTGCACATGCGAGTTTATCACATCTTTGAACCATCAATATAAATTTCAAAGCACTCAACAAATCCACAATCAAACAGCTCACATCATACAAACATGCATCCTACGTAAATGCACACAGAACACTAAAATAAATAACACTAAAGCTGATCATGAACCACCTTTACCATGCATTAAAATAACCCTAACTTAGTCTACTCCAACAACTGCAACACTTGGAAATTAAATCTAATGTCTAGAATCAACACTCATTGCTGCACCAACATACCAACACACATTATATTGAACTCAAAACACATCAGAAGTAATTATTCACCTAAGAAAAAATTGCTCAAGTAGAATCTAAACTGGAGAAAACCACTACATTTGAAAACCAATATTCAATTCAGACAAATTGTCTAATGCCCCAGACCTCAACGGCTTCAATCGACCTCCACCATCTCCACCCGCTTCCTCATGCCCACTAGCGGCACTCAAATCCAAACTCAAATCACCACCAAACGACACTGCCATGACTACTAAAACCCGTTGCCTTTCTCACATCGACCGCCTTGTGCACCCCCTTCCTAAATCACTCCGTTGGGTTCCACCATGCACTCAAAACCCTCGTGAAATCCAAGCTTTTCCTTCTACCTACAACTCTACAATTTGATTTCTCTGCTGCAAATTTTCATGCTCACTCGCTATTGAGAAAACTT
Organism: Ceratodon purpureus; assembly: GCA_014871385.1. Classification (NCBI taxonomy): domain Eukaryota; kingdom Viridiplantae; phylum Streptophyta; class Bryopsida; order Pseudoditrichales; family Ditrichaceae; genus Ceratodon; species Ceratodon purpureus. The sequence goes on along the minus strand of CM026424.1, from coordinate 9,066,730 downwards.
TGCCTCCCTTGAGGACGAAGTAAACCCCTGACTGAGATGTAACAAGAGCCGTTACTGGATTCAAAGGCGACACTATCTATGATTTATGCAGATTTGTAAGACTTGGAGGTTTTGGACTTTTGGTAGATGAGGTGGTTTTAGGTTTGGTGACGGTTTTTTGGATGTGCAATATAGGTCAAAATGAATAGATTTAAAGCTTCATTTGTAAAAAAAGATCAATCAACTATGATTTAGAAGATAAATTTTAAAAAATTGTAGAAAATAAATTTACATTTCTTGCCTAATCTTGCTGCAAAAACTTCAAATGCTTATAACTATTGCAATCTTTATTAGTCTAACATAAACCAAAATCAGACATTTAAGTAGAGAGAGAGAAACTACGGTCTCCGGAGGAGACCGAAGTGAATTAAGTGTCTGTTCGATCCACCCCCAAGCCAATGCCCACAGGACAAAGGTATGGAAGTAAAGATCTACTCCCCCCTTTCGAGAGTAGACACTTTAGTCACAAAGTAGCCAGTAACCAGTAACTAGTAACAAGTAGCCAGTAATAGTAGTGATTATCAGTCAAGATTCATTTGATTTCAGTTTTGGACACCAAGCCACGAGCTCATTTGTTGGTTGGAGGTGAGCGTTTGTCTCATTAATCTGGTCCGGGTTCGAACCCTGATGGACTCGTTTGAGTGGATGTGGGGGATGAAGTGGCTTGGTACTGCTGAGTGAGCAATTGCAGGCAGTAGAGAGTTGTGCCAACCAACAGCCCCCTCTGTGAGAAGTTGACAAGAGACTTGACACCCGTATGCTATCAATTCAAATAAAGTAGCTCTAGCTACTAAAATTTTTTGATTATTTTAGGGGTTTTCTTTGACTATGGGGGATCTAATGTCTCGGGTAATGGTTGGTGGTTTTCTATTCTTCTTTTGTGGAGAAGTATAGACATGGCATATTGTATGGCAATAGTGTTTATGTTTTTAAAGGTGTTTTTGATGGTAAGCCATGGTATTTTGAAATTGTCTGCAAGTAGTTTCATTGAAGGAATGTGTGTGGTAGCTCTAGCGCCTGCTGTGATGACAATGAGGGGGTCGACTTTCCATCCTCTAGCGGTAAGACTGGCAATAAGTGGGTTGTATTTGTTGGTTTTAGCTAAAAATGTTTCTGGGGAGAATCTGTCATTGCAGTATGTGAATTCAATGAATTGTATGGTAAGATTGGGGTTTATTTCTGTAGGGGGGTCGCTTTGGTACGGCAAACCTTTAACGCAAAGAATGTCTGGTCTAAATCTAGAGTTACAATGACATCTTTGAGTGCCACATGTGCATGGAAGTAACCAATTGGGAACGGTATTTTCTGGGGGTTTATCATTGAAGGTACCCGCATTCATTAGAATAAAACAACGAGATTTTTCGGATGAGACTAGTAGTTTTCTAATTTCCCATACTGCTTTGTTGTGTCTTTTGACTCGGAGGGAGTGTATATGTTGTTGATGGCATGTGAGTAATACATGTAGCCATGTATCCGGTTCGCGTGAATTGCAAATGGGACATGTGATGGATGGAAATCTTTCTCTTCCGAAGAACATTTGTTTTCTAGCTTGGCCCATGTAAGTTCCCGTACGGAATTTTATGAGGCATGATTTTTGCTTGTCAGTAATGGCTGGATTTTCCCAAAATTCGTTAGAGAGTACATTGTCTATGTCTACATTTTCCGTCCATTTGCAAATGTTGGGGGTTTGTATGGCCATGTTTTCTAGATTGTTTTCTCTGTCATATTTTTTGATTTGTTTTTCTAGAGTTCTAACTGGTCCTTTGTCTGGAACATCGTTTCTTGAAGGCCAGTTATCTTTTTGGAAGTAGAACGGAGTGGCATGGGCATGTTCGTACGAGTGTAGGGCTTTTCTGTGTGCTAGTTTTAGACCTTGCTTTGCTAAATAATCTGCCTCTTCGTTACCGTCAATGTTGATGTGTGCTCTAACTTTGTATAGCGAAATTGGTTGTGTTCTTTGTTGGAGTAGTTCTACTATGGAGGCAAGTGTGGTTTGATCGGGGTGACTATTATGTAGTGTGGGGTGTTTTATTTGTGTATTAAGTAAGTATAGTACATTTAGACAGTCGGTAAATATGTATGCTGGTTCGTTGGGGAATTGTGTGTTAATAATTCTGAGTGTTTTGTGTACTGCCATCATTTCGGCACGGAGTATATTTTGGTGTCCATGGAGTCTTTTGGGGATATTGAGGCCTTTGGGGCTGTAAATACCGTATCCGGCTTTTTCTCTTCTCCATTTACCGTTGCCCATTTCTTTGGGGGGTTTGAATGATCCATCTGTGTAATAACTGAATTGGGGGTGGAATTTTAGTGGTAGATTTGTTTGGTAATTTGGTATTTGTGGGATAGGTGTTGAGTAATTTGCGGGGGTGTTTGGATAATATGATTTGGACCATTTTTTACTGGGATTGACATGAGTGTATAAGGGGGTCGGAGATGCAATTTGTGTGTGAGTTTGTAATATTTGGAGATTGTTAATTGTCTGAACAAGTTGATTTATTTGCTCGTGCGTACCGATACTGTTGTTTTGGTGATGGATACATAATATTCGGAGCGTAGAAAGTTCTTTTCTTTCGAGTTTAAGTTCGGGGGGAATTGTTGGCTCGTCATATGTAATGGTGTCTGCAGCAAAATGGGCAATAATATGTGTGTCTGGGAATGGACCAGTGTAGGGGTTGGGGTTTTGGTACCAGTTAGTATCGGGAGAGATGAGTATGGTGATATTGTTTGGGTCATTTTTTGCGGCAAGGCGGGCCCAATGAATGGCTTGTTGTATATCGGTTTCATTGTGGGGGTGAGCGTAGCCAATTCCTTTCCATTTGTGATCAAATGCTTTCCCTAGGGAGCCAAATATTATATCTCGTGAAAATGGTGAGTAAAATTGGGTAAATTGTGTAGGGCATGTAACTGGTGATGAGAAGTAAGATTGGTGTATGTTGAATGTTGATATTAGAAAATCTAGTATTTCAGTTGGTATTGTGTATTGAGCACATTTAAGTGGATCATTTTTTGGGATACGGTATTTATATCTTTGATATAGCCAGACAATTTCAGTTTCAAATGATTGGGTGGATGGCTCAAGTCCATGTGGAGTGTTTTTTGTATGTTGATATTGTTTCCATAGCCATAGTAGTCTAGTTTTCGGAATGGTGATGAGGTGTCGGCCATTATCTTCGTATATGTGTGCAACGTCATGTTGTGTTTGGATAATGTTTGATTCTGTTTCGATGTCATTTTCTGGGTTGCATTCATTAATGGAGACATGTGCCAATGGGATAATTGTGGCCGGAGTAACGTATCTTGTATCTTTTTGTTGTTCTATGGAGAAGTGCTTTTCAATGATGTTTGAAAAATGTTTATGTTGTTGTTTAGTGTAGTATTGTGTAAGTAATTCAGTATTGTGGAGGCATGTGTTAATGTCGCTCCACGGGAAAAGTTCTCTTTGGCTACGCCATTTGTTGTATGTATTGTTATTTGGCGTGGTCCATTGGCATAAATATGTTGTATCTTTATAGTTTATCCCATTTGGATCTTTGATTTTATTTTGTTTGTGGTTTAATATTGTATGTATGGGGAATTGTCTTGGATATTTAAGCATATTGTTGGGAGGAGGAGGAAGTTCGGGAATAGGAGGGTTGGGGGGGTGTATTGGGGGGTTCAATTGTTGTGGTAGAATGTTGTGGTTTAATAATATGTAATCATTTTTTAGAGTTCTTGGGGGGGAGTGGAATCGGAATCTACATGGTATTTGGCATCTTTGATGACAAGTGGGTTTACAAAATAATTGACTGGCAATATTTAGCGCACTTTTTATGAGTTTTGTGGGGTTGGAGTGGTATATTTTATATTCTTCTGGGTTCATTAGGGTCGTCCCGTTAGGCATGGTTATTTGTTCTAAATTTATTATATTATGTAATAGTAGTTTTTGTAGTAGTTTGAGAGAAGTTTTGGGATTTAGGCCATGTAGGTGTTGTGCTTCTTGCATCCATGCGGTTTCGAGTGGGGATGGATTTAATAGAAAATTTCCTATAGTGCTTTTAAGGTGGACTCCGGCTTCATGTTTAAGCAAAAACAATGTTCTAGTGATAGGGGATCTCACACAATCTTGATATTTGATGCGCTCTATTTCTTCGGAGCCTCCAAATTTTGCAAGTATGAATTGTAGTAAGCCAAAGTAGATTTTACCGAGTCTGCCTTTGTCATTGAGAGCATTTTGTAATTGTTCTCCAATACATCGTAGATAGGCATTTTTTAACGAAAAGGCTTCCATTCCGAATAGATCGTGTGGGAGTTGTGTAGCTATATTAGATGTACTTTTTGGTAGTCCACATATTGTTTTGTGGAGTGCTATGATCTTTTTGTCAAGTTTTCTAATGGCTGGTATAGAGTATGGTACTGCGTAGAAGCTGTATGCGATCCCGGCACGTATGACTGTATCGGCCATGTTGATTTTTTGTTTCATAGTGGCTGGGCAAGCCACTAAGGCTTGACATTGTTTGATGACTTTAGCTGTGGTGGTGTTTATTTGTGTTTTCCATTTAAGTGATGGTGCTAGGTTTATTCCAAGGTATGTATAAGGGTCATGTTGGTCCAAAACTGGTATTGGTTGGTTTCTGTAGTTTATATTGGTGGCTTGGATCTGTGCTTTAAATGCTATGGGGTTCATTTTTGATTTATTTGGGCATCCGGTCACTGCACATTTAGGTATACCAAGATCCATTCCAGCCCATTCGCAGAATTTGTCTAATTTATTTAGTTGTGTTTGTAGTGATGCTAATTTGTTAGCAATAGCTGCTAAATCATCAGCATATGCTGCAGATGAGATTGTGACTTTGGATGTACCAAAGGTGTATCCATTGTTACCTTGTTGTAACCATCGGAGAAGTGGTTCTAAGAATATTATAAATAGATATGGGCTCAGAGTATCTCCTTGTATTGTTCCTCTTTGGATGGGAATAGGTAGAGTTTTACCAAAATGTTCTCCAGAAAATATAGTGGAGGATTGTGAATATATATTTCCTACCAAGTTTATAGCATCGGTTGGGTATCCGAGATCTTTCATTATGGCTAAGAGTCTCGCATGGTCAATGGAGCCAAAAGCATTTTTGAAGTCAATGTAGAGAATATATATATCTTGATTTGTAAATCTTGCATCTTCTAAGGCTGCAATAAGTAGTTGAAGTTGTCTGGATGTTCCTCTTTCTGCTCGGAATCCTTCTTGGCTGTCATGCAGAATTTGATGTCTTTCACCGTAAGTGGAGAGGATAAAGGTTAATGTGCTGGTAAAGAGTTTGTATATGGTGTTCGCTAAAGCGATAGGTCTATGGTTTGTAAGTTGGGATGGTTCACCTTTTTTATATAATAAGACAGTTAGACTGGTTTTCCATGTTGCAGGTATTTGTTTTTGTTTGTAGCAGTGTTTAAAAAATAGAAATAGTAGTTTGTGGAATCGTGGAGGCATGTTTTTCAGAATAGAGTTAGGTATTTTGTCTGGGCCTGGGGCTTTGTTATTTCCTAGGTTTTTGAGGCATAAATCATAAGTTTCTTGATCAAAGTATGTGTGTAGGGGGATTTGTGGTTCTCCGCGTTGATCAATTGTGAATCCGTCTAAGTCATGCCATGGATATTGTCTAACGCTGCATGTGCATTGTGGAGGATGTGTAGTTTGATAATGACATGTAGGGACTGTTGGCCGGTTACTAATAGACTGTTGGATGTAAATTTCTTGAGCAATATCTTCCGGGCTAGTTAAGATGTTATTTTGTCTATCCATTATAGAGTCTAGAGGTGAGGTTTCAGAGTTTTTGAAGACTTTTCGATTTACTTTTTTGGGGCTTTTTTCATACAGTTGTCGATATTTTGATACAGCTTTGTAGATGCAATCTTTAGTGTATTTTGTGGTTATTTTCCTAGCTTCTTTGTTAGCAATTTTTGCGATATTAGCTATGTCGTCGATCCATTCGTTCGGTATAGAGTCTGTTGCTGGTGGATGTGGGATTTGTACGTATTGGTGGCTACGTATTTCGTTCAATATGGGGTGTGTTTGCCATTGGGGGTTGTTTTTTGCGATAAATATAGTTTTTCTGATAAGATGGTATGTGGCAAGGTGTTTTTTCCACTCTTTGGCTAGTTTTCGCGGTAAAAAAACCGCCTTGTTGTCTTGTTCTATTTGTGAGTTGTGGTAGTGGGGGTGCGTTACATGTTTTTTCAATGGTTTCTGAGATTCTTTCTACGATTTTGTCTAAGGATGCGCAAGCTTCTTGCCATAGATCGGGGGTAAGATGGTCATTATCTTCTAGAAGTCTGGTTAATTCATTTATTTGTATAGAGTTTTTTTCAAAAAATTCAATATTAAATTTTTCTAAGTTTTCTGGAGGTATTGGATTTAAGATTCTAATTGTTGGGGTATTGGTGGGGGCCGGTGGTCTGGCTATCAATAGGTTTTGTGGAATGTGTAAGGTGACTGGATAATGATCTGAGTTTAGATTCAGATTTGTGTTTGTCGTGGAGGTAAGTCTAGTATTATCTAGGGATTTTATGTAGAAACCATCTATGAGACTAGTTGATGTGTAGTTGTAACCACCTTGTCTCGTGAATGTTGTGTTTGTTGGGATGTATTCTAGATTTAGTGAATTTGTAAAGTTTTTCCATTGAATATCTTCTTCTTGTGGTGGGGTGTTGGTGTTGTGATTTTGTCTTCCGTTTAGTGCTATATCACGGTTGAAGTCTCCACACAAGATGTATGTATGATTAGGGTGTGCATTTATTTGGTTTGTGATTGTAGTTTGAATGTGGGGGATGAGGCGGATGTCTTCTAGGTGTGTCGGCATATATAAATGTATGATTAACCATGGTAATAACGGATGGTTGTTTATTTTTATTATTTGTAGATATGGGGAAATGTTTGCTGGTGTAGGGATTTTGGTAATATTTCCAGGGAAAGCATATTTATTGTGTATAAGTGTAAGTAAGCCTCCTCTCCCCGGGGTGTAGGGCATTCTTTGTTGCATGCATCTTGTGAGGGCATGTGTATTATTAAAAATGAGTTTATACTCAGGAAATAGATTTTGTATCCATTTAGTAGATTTGGTTGCTGTGAGTTTTGTTTCTTGGATGTTTATAATTGCCGTACTCCTTGAGGAGTTGTATACGAGGTTTTGTAGGTTTGGTAAAGCTGTGTTAAGCGAAGACGCATTCCAAGTTATTATTTTTGTTTCATCATTGGTGTTGATGTTTATTCTCGGCGGAGGTGTTGGGATGTTTGGAAGGGGTGGTGGATGTGAATATTCATTTAGACTTTCGAGACAGCGTAAAGCTTCAGTGATTAATTTGTTTGGTAGGAAAGGAAATTTTCTTTGGAGTATGGTAGGTGTTGGTGGTGTTTCTTGGTTATGAATAAATTTGTAAAGTTCATCGTGAATTGAGTTTTTTGGGGATATTAGGTCTTCGTTCATTTCAATGAATTTGGTATAAGGGTGTTGAGTGAGGATGTGTCTTTCCGGAGGGTTTCTCAGGTTGGCTAGTCTGATCAATACTGTATTGGTCCAGATATCATTAAAGTAGTGAATGCGGGGCTGAGCTAATATATTATTACACGTATTTATTAGTGGGTGTATGGTAACGATTAATGCATATAGTATATGAGGTAGTGGAGATTGTATTTGTATTTGTATGTATCGATGTAGGTGTGGAAATTCCATGATTGCTTGATGATGTAGATGGTGGTTAGTTTTTAAAATTGGAGCAAATGAGTTTGCAATATGTTGGTATTCCGGGCGTAATTTAATTGTGCTAGGGATGAAGTATCTTCTAGCTCTTTTCTTGTGATCGGTTGGATGAGTTCTAAGTATGTTGGGCATTGGCCCTGGGTTTGATTCAATGTCCCCGCATTGAAGTAGGGCTAATTTATTTACAAAGTAGTATCCTTGGTAAATACTAGTTTTAGGGTTTTTATAATTTAATTTATAATATTTTATTGTTATAAATTTTGTTGTGTTAAATAGATTAGGTAATGCAGGTATTATTTGTTCTAGACATGAGGGTAGGTAATGTGAGGTTGTAATGACTTCGGTTCAATGATTTGTAATTGAGTTAGCAAACCAGTTGTATATGTGGTGGTTTTTGTTTCTCTCATTTTCTAATTTCTCGTGATGTAGATAGGTGTATTCTATTTGCTTGAGGTGTTGATAGGCCATGGTTGTCGAGTGTTTGTTTAAGAGATTTTGTTTTTGTATAGTGTCTAATATTATGTGAGTTTTAGGTATTGAGTGGGTTCTTAGTTTGGGAAGGCTTTTGATTTTTAGATGAGGCATATGGTTTTGGTAGGTTTTTAGTTTTACATGTATTTTAGGATGAGTTTTAAATTCGGGGTGTAATATGTATTTTGGATAGAATCTGAGGTTTTGATGAATTTTGGATTTAGAATGATCTTTGAAGATTTGATGATTTATAGATTTTGAGTGAGTTTTGCATTTTGGATGGATTCTGTATTTTGGACGAGTTTCGCATTTTGGATGAATTCTGTATTTTGGGTGATTTTTAGATTTTGGATGAATTTTGCATTTCGGATGGATTTTGTATTTTGGATGAGTTTCGCATTTTGAATGAATTCTGTATTTTGGATGGTTTTTAGATTTTGGATGAATTTTGCATTTTGGGTGAATTTTGTATTTTGGATGATTTTTAGAGTTTGGATGAATTTTGCATTTTGGATGAATTTTGCATTTTGGATGAATTCTGAATTTTGGATGATTTTTAGATTTTGGATGAATTTTGCATTTTGGATGAATTTTAAATTTTGGATGATTTTTAGATTTTGGATGAATTTTACATTTTGGATGGAATCTGTATTTTGGATGATTTTTAGATTTTGGATGAATTATGCACTTTGGATGAACTCTGTATTTTGGATGATTTTTAGATTTTGGATGAATTTTGCATTTTGGATGAATTTGAGATTTTGGATGAATTTGAGATTTTGGATGAATTTGAGATTTTGGATGAATCTTAAATTTTGGATGAGTTCGAGGTGATAAGTATTCTTTTAAAAAGGTAGTATCTAGGGATACTTTATTATAGTATTTAATTAGTTTTTGATTTTTAGTATATATATATACTATAAGAGTAGAGATATTTGGAGCTACATTGGTCAACGCTAGTTTGACATATCCATTGGTCCCTCAATTTCAAGGGTCTCGGGGTGGTCGGCTTGGATGGATTCAAGAGTCAATCGCAATTGTTTTTGAAGGAGTGCCATTTGAGCTCTTGAGTTCTTGTTTGCTTCGGCTTGTACTTTGTCCGCATACACTTTGGCTTCTTCAACAATCTCGTTTTTAAGCAAATCTCGTTTTTAAGCAAACTCATTTCCTTCCTTATTTCTACTGCTCCTTTATTTACCGCATCTTCTACCATGCGGTTAAGCTCAGATTTGGAGAGGTTGTTGGAAGGTCCATTCTCCATGGCTTGGACCGTATTAGCCAAGGCAGTGTTGACATCACTGAATCCTAGTCTTGTTAATTCCTCGGATGTTGGTGCATTAACTCCGTCCAAACTCTTTGGATGAGGGCAAAACTCTACATACTTGCCAAAAATCTTTGCATTTTGTTTGACATACTTTTTATAGACTGCTGCACTTGCACATTGGATGTTACAAGATCCAACATGTTTATAGTTCTCAAGGCGAAAAAATACTCCAATCACATTTTTCTCACCCATATGTGCCTTGATTCCTTCTTCAAGAGCAATGGTAGATTTGGATTTGTTGAGATTTTTTGCTATGAGAACTATTGCATTCTTTCTTGCCTTGTCATCATCCGACATCCTTTCCTTGCTTGCAAATTTTGCATCCATAAGCTCATTGGAAAAGGAGATTTTGAGTGACCTTATCCTTTTTGCCTCATCCGGTGACGGTGCTTTTATCCAAGCAAAATCCGCCCCTTCATTTTTTTGGATATTGGTAATTTCAAAATGGTGGCATCTTTCAAAGCTATCAGTCACAACTTCTTCATACATATTATACCATTTTTTTCCCTTTAATTGCTCGCTGTTTACTCTAATTGAGAGTAAACTAGCAATGGCAATGGAGTCAAAGCTTTTACACACCTTTCCCCTCCGGATATGTTGTCCATCCAATTTAAGGATGAACGGACGAAGACCTTGAAGAAGGCCACATCCATCCGTCTTAGGGTCCTTAAGGTGAATTTTGACAGACCCACTCCACTTTTTTGATCCGTGGTAACACATTATTGCAATGGGTTCACCAAGTAAATCCCCCACTTCAATATGCATGTGATTCAATCTTGCAACAACCATTTCCATAACATCATCTTTTAACAATTCCATTTCACCGAGTTCAAAAAAGATTGCCACATGGTAGTCAAGGGCAAACCCAAACTCATCCACCTCAAGTTCATGAGGGAGTTGGGTGAGATTGTAGTGGTTACCTTCTTTTCCATCTGTCCTCTTCGAGGGCCATTCCTCTTGGAGCACATATGGAAAAGCCGGCTCACTTTGCACACAATCTAATGCCTCTTCATTGCTAACTCCCATTCTAACCAATTGGCTCACAGAATGGGAGGGTTCCATTGGTGCATCTTTCTCTTTTGCAAGGAGGTTTAAAGCATGAAAACCTAGCCAAAAGGGAGGGCGCTGAAATTGAATTTCTTTGCCCTTAACCTTCTTTTGGCTAGACACAACTTGAGCAGAACTTGTTCTTTTTTGACTCTGGACTTCTACTTCCACCATAGCACTTTCCTCAAAGAGTTTTTTCGAAGTTAATGCAAAGTTGGAGGGTGATGCCATTCTGTAGAAAACAAAGCAGTTGTATTGGTATCCCATTCTAAATGTAAAGAGGGCACTTCTTATCATCCTACTGAAAACCCCATTCCAGAAATTAAGTTGTGGGCCTAGTTGGAGCTTTACAGTTAGGAAGAAGTGTGAATGAATACCAAACCAATCATATCTAACAAAGCTAAAATGTGCAACATTCTTACAGTAGGGCACAAACTTGTTGTACCAACTATAATGTGATATGCATAACAAACAACATTGAAAAGTTTCACAAGCAATCTGATCACTACCAATCCCCATACAAATTTCTATGTGTGAACAAGTTTGAAAATCAGTGAGAGAATGATTAAATGCAAACTTGTTGCAATTACCAATTTTCTCACTGTTATCACTATCTAGCAAGTGAACATACCATAGTCTAAACCTACTGCAATTATGAAGTAACTCAACACAATAACTGGTGTGAATCCTATTATCTAATACACAGACACAAGCTTGCCCCAGCTCACTGCTGGTGGCAAGTAAGTAACTAGTCCATTTTACAAAATAGTGTGTGCATTTGCACAGGTACATACATCCCAATTTCTGGGTGATAGACATGCAAAAAAATGAGGAAAATGGAAAACAGAAACCTGATCGAGTTGCGGATTTGCAGCCTCGCCGACTTCCTGGTTGCAGCCAGACTTCTTGGTAGCGGTACCTGACTTCTCTATGCTCTAATTCCCGCGAGCAGATCTTCCTTCGGCGTCTGTTGTCGTCGCAGCGCTCCCCAGATTCCTTTGGCTTTACACCTTCGTCTTCACGCCGATACTCCCCGTCGTCGCAGCTGTCACCTACACAACGCTCTCCTCTGTCGCAGCCGCCACCTTCGCAGCTAACACCTTCACGGCAGCAGCAAATGTCTTCGTCACAGCGCAGTCTTGAGTTGCTAACCGTCGCACCCTTCACAGCTATGACCTTCTCCTCTCTAGGGTTGCAAGCGTCCCCGACAGTCTTCACGGCGGCGTCCTTTGCTTGTACTGCCGTCTCCTCCTCCGAGTTGAGTGCATCCGCTGGTGCTTGGGCCGTGCTGTCTTTGTGTTCTGGTCCACCTCTCGCTCCGAGGACCTTCTCTCCGACCTTTAGCGCTTCTTCCGCCTCTCGCACCGACTTCTTCACTGCTACAGCTTCCTCCTTCGGAACAGCCCCTCGACGTTGCTTTTCTCCCGTACTAAAACTGCTCACATCTCTTGCTGCGACTGCTCTCTCCTTACAAGCTGCGTCTGCTCTCTCCGCACACAAGGTATGCCTATCTAGCCTTTCCTCAAGATTACAAACTAATTGGAATACAGAAGCAGAGAGGGCAAGTTGCCTTTGTTCTATGTGGTGTAGTTTGTGCGTGTGTGAGAGGAAGAAGGCTTCGTGGGTTACAGTTATATACATGATTATTCTCCTATTTTTCCACTGCTTACGATGCATTTTTAGGGCAATGTTAGAAGGTAATTCTTTAGGCGGCTGGTAATATGTTTTAGGGTTTATGGTGGACTGACCGTCGGATTTCCTTTTTCTAACAATGTGTGGCTTAGGGGTGTAGATAATAATTTTCCTAGGTGAAATTATGTACAATAATTGAGCTGTTTGACTAAGTTTTAGCCGGTTTGAACATGAGATTGGGTTAGGGTTTCTTACCTGATGCGCCGACGTGTTTGCGTTGTGGGCATGGCATGCTGCAGCATCTCCACTGCGGTCTCTTCTTTGCGTCGATGTGAGCTGAGCCATTCCTCTTTGCTTCGTTACTCTTGCTTGCTGCTTGTTGATGTGGTCACGAAATTGGCTGGTGCTACCTGCTTGCTCATGTGTACTTGGGCTGCGCTTGGCTTTGCCTGCGGTTTGGTGCTGATCGTATCGTCTCGTGAATTGCCCACACCTGGGTGCAGAGAAATCGCCTACAACTACTTGCGGTGCCGGTGCTTGAGCTTCGGCCATCGTTACCTTCATGTCTGTAATGCGAACCCTGGAGCTTCGACCATAGCTGCATTCGCGGGCAGCATCTGTACCGCTAATGTGAGCTACTCCATGGTTTTTGGTGATGTGGAGTTTGTGGTTGCTGCGATGGCTGTGCTGGTTCTTGGTCTTAGGCTGGGTGTGTTGCTTGCTGATGCTGCTACTTGCTGGTGTTGCTGCCCTCTGATGCGCAATGTTGGTGTTGCCCCTGCAGCTTTGGGGGGCTGCTCGGAGCTGTAGCTTACTCCCGCTGGCTTGCGGTGAGTCGTCACTCTTGCGGCTCGCATACTTTTTGCGGCGTCTTCTGCTGCTCTTGATTGCCTTGGAATGCTCTTCAGATCTTGTTGCAGCTGCTTGATGCGAGGCTGTGAACGCTGCAATTTGGCTATCTTGCATTGCATGCGCTTGCGGTGAAGGCGCTTGGTGCGGAGCTGTGGCGCGTCTCGAGATGCTGGACTCATACTTCGCTGCTTCACCAGACTGCTCTATGTCTTTATTGCCGACAGCTTTCTTCGCTGCTAATCCTGTCTTCGCGCTATCAGCAGCATGTACTCCGGTGGTTTGCTTTGCGGCTGACTTTGTCCTCATGCTGCCTGCGGCCTTCGAGAGGGACGCATCTGCTGTTTCTGCCTTAGCAGGATCGGTGGCCTCTTCCAATCCCTCGGTACTGATCTTTTCTTCGAAAACTTCAGTTGCAGGCTGGGGATCTTCGCATTTTTGGTGCAGCCTGTGCATGTAGGCCTTTGATGTTTGCTGCGGTTGAGTTGTCCATTGCGTGCTCATCAAACTGCTTCTAATACTTCTAGTCTTGGTCGGTGTCCTGTGGTGGCGACTCATCTGCAGGTCTTGGTAATCTTTTATGCTTCTTGCCTGTTGATCGTTGGTGATGTCCTTGCACTTGCAGCGCCAAATGGAGCACAGACAATTTTGAAGACACTGCGAAAAGTGGCGGTACTTACCTTTGTTACATGGAGGGTCTTGTTTGCTCACTTGATAAGCTGGTGCTTGCGCGATCTGCTTGCGTGATCTGTTGGCGACCAGATGCGCGAATGCTGGCGAGAAGTTGGTGTTGCGTGGCCTCAGGCAGTGCTGATCTTGAGCTTTCGATGTTTTCAAGAGGGTGCATACCGGTGGAGCTAATCTGTTGTGCAGGCTATGCGGGCGTTCTGATCTGTAACTGGTCAATCTAGTACGTACATTCAAATAAGTTGTTTCCAAATACTGGGGCTGCAGAAATGCAATGCAGATACAAAACATCAGTAATTTCAGAATAAAGAGGGTGGGGGGGAGAGCTTTCCCCAGTTTGTTGCAGTAGTGATCATTTGTGTGTGATCCTTGAGGTCGATCTTGCTTGCTGTGTTGCTTGTCCGATACTGAGATGTGGCGCTTTCTCACTGTTGCTTGCTGTTCTGTATTTCTCTTCATACTAGATCTACACTTAGGGTGGCTAGATGTAATCTCAGATAAGTGAGTGATGTGGTAGGTGGGAGAATAGGGGTTGAGACATATCTAGACTTTGTGTGAATCCTACATATTTGCATCTGGATACCATTGCATTGCAGCCAACACTATACTCTCTACCAGCCTGCTCAGAAACTTAGAGTGCAATCACAGGCATCCTTCTACTTGTATGTGGTTTCACATCTAGATCTAGATCTGTGCAAACACCCATTTCTCCTCAAGGACTTGTCACAGAGCTTTGGTATCACCCTCATTGTGATCTGTCTCTGTCTACCACTCAAACACACATCTCAGTATTCCACCATAGCCACCCTCACCTCGCTCTCAGCTGCTCTCCGCCATCGCTCTAGCTTCCTCCCAACAATTTAATCGATCCCACTTTTGTGCGAAGCTAGAGTTGCATCAGAACTGGGGTTCATCATGCAACAGCTGCTAATAGTGTAAGCCTAGCGCAGTTGCAATCCAGACATTTAAGTATGTTCTTTGGAAGCTACTATGAAAATTAATTTTAAATGTTAGAAGTGTCAAGTCTGTAGAGGCTGCCTAAAAAATGAATAGCCATAGTATGGTCACTGAGAATTTTTGGGGTTGGAAACTTGGAAACTTGTAAAGAAACTATCTTTACATCAAGAATGGACGTATAGGTAAACTTTAAGAGAATTACAAGCTAATTTACAATATGTACTACTTTATATTATGGCCCAAAATTAAAGGGTTGCCACAAAGCCAAAGATATATTCAAAGATATGAAGTGCAATGAAAGGCTTATTGAGTGTAGCCTTCCATACACAAAAGGCAAAAAAATCCGCTCAATCAAGTTGTAAATGTGATTTACTAGCATTCAATACATACATGTGGGCTCCAGTTTGATAGCTTGGAGCTTTTGTAGGCCCCAACTTTATAGCTTGAGGTCCAAAAGACACTTGAAAGCGCATAGTCATTTGTGAAATTTAAAAATAAAAATTTAAGTTGTAATAAATCTCTGTTTTCTAAATGCAATGGTGTATTTTTGTAGTAATTCATTTGAAATCATGAAAAATCATGGATAATTTTTTTTTTTTAAAATCAAAAAATGAACTACGTTTTTCCAAATACATGCTAAAATTAATTTACTACAAAGTTCTAGTATCATGATCTTACAATCTATGCCAGTTGTGTAATACTATCAAATTTAATGACACCTATGCACTTAATGTATTTTGAACATGGGCATTAACAAAGTGTCACACCTCATGGCCCTACACATTTCATATGCTACAACGCGGTTGTGATCAATATCAATTTTCATAAACTTATGGTGTAAAAATTGTGGTGGTTTGAAGCTATCTTCATTAAATAGATAAAAATTATTTGTCTCTACTAAATTCATACTAGTGACTTCATCTATATCATCTTGAAGTCGTTTTAATGTATTATTGCAACCATGTATGGTAAACCATCCTATTTCCAACACGATTTGTAACTGAAGTATGTTGGCAACAAAATTTGAGGTGGAAAAGATTTTTCAAAGATGTCAAAAAGTATTCTAAATGCATTGCAAGTATCGTAATATTTTTCCAAATTAGTCTGTAATTAACAAAAATACTACAGTGAAAAATTAGAAAAGGGTTAAACTGTCAAGCAAGGCATGCGGTGGCCACTCCCTGTTCATCTGAAAAGGGGTTGCAAAAGTGCCCATATTCGCAATTCCATGAACGGGTGGCGAAGAAATCATGTCCATATCACCTTCACTTCCCTTATTAAAAAACAAATAGTTTGGTTTTAAAATGCCAACCACCCATCGATCTCATTCTGGCGTAGACTGCTGCCCATAACCAATGCATGACTCACGAGATCCCGTGCATCAAAATAAAAAACAAACAAACCTAATAATGCGCTCTGATAAGCCAGCTGAAAGAAGACCGAGCCAGCAACGGCTCCATGTTGTTACTATTATCAAACCCTTGCTTGGCACCATCCCGCCTTTCGCCCTCCGCGCCATCTTGCATTCCTCCGATATCTCTCTGCGGTCTCTCCTCCCAGACGTTGTCTACAGCATTTCTCCATCAACAACTTAGGCGATACCCTAATCGAAAGCAACTACGTCTTTTACTCTTCGACAATTTTGAGGTTAGTGTGATGGACTGGTCACTTGGCAATTCCATTTCTCTACTACACATGGTCTTCATCTTCATCTCCACCCCCCTCGTTTGCGCTGTCGGTTGAGTCGGCATCCACGTTGAAACTGTAGGATCGTTGTTGTTGCCATAGCTGCACCTCTGAATCACTCTGGTCACTTGGCGATTTCATTTCTCTACTGCAATTGCTATCATCGCTCCATTCAATCTCTTTTCCTTTTTTACCCATGATGAAACACTCTTCTAACTTCAACTCTCACTAATCATACTCCTATTCTCTCTAAACGTTGTTATCCTTTTGTCACCATGTGTACATAAGCTATGAGTTCCTTCACATTTCCGCTCTTGGAACATGGTATAACCGCCACTACTTATATCGTTGTACGTTGGATATGAAGTTCATTTCCGGCGCAGTAATGGTAATTTATTAATCTGCCATGTGTACCAAAGTAATCCATTTTTCGATACGCAGCCATTAATGAGGGCCAAATTGGATATCTATAGACATATTCAAAGGATTCTGAAATCGTTCATTATTGTACCTATTTCCGGCGTACATGTCTAAAATTTGTATCATACACTCAACATGCCGGTAATCAGCTTATGCACATGCGATAATAGAAAATTAACTACTGTTGGTTTCTTATCTCTGTCGGAAATAGGATGGTTTACCATATATGTTCATAATAATCTGCAGCAAAATGTACGCTGACTTCTTCATAGGAGCAATGGTATATGAATTCCCTAATTTTGGCTTTCCACGACGTTTCCAAAGGATTGTCTATTGAAACAACCACATTTGTCGCCAATTTTGTAGATCGCCCTTTTGAATAAAATCCTTTTGGCACTTGTGTAATAATTGATCCAAATTTCTTTTGAGTGTTCCAATTGAAGATATGCCCGCATATACGTTTCCACATATGTTTCTACACATTGTAATCTAGCATTATCCAACCGACCTATAACAATGTCTTTTTTGCTCACACTAATCAAATATGCATTATTTGGTGTCATTTTCAGTAGCTCAAATATCTCTATTGTTGTCTCAATAAAAGAATAACTTAAAATACTTGTATATTGTTCAACAAAACATGTAATCATTTTGTTGGCTTTAATGAATAGAAAACCTTCAGGACATATAAGGAAAGAGTGCACTTTAACAAAAGCCGTCTTATAAGAAAATATACGGTCAACATCATATTAATGGCATCTCTAGATTTTTTGAAATAGTTTACGAGTAAAGAATACAATAAATGTTTTTTTGGCCTCCTTGCAATTTGTTCTATTATTCAAATATTTTTGTACCTCAGGCTCATGTGAAAAACACCAATAGATGTCAAAATATCCATCAAAAATGTGTCCAGCCCTTGCAATATATTCTAACGGTCTTGCATTTAATTTTAAAATGTATTCAAATATAACTTGCTTCTGACGAAATAAATTTTGCATAATGTCAATATCTTCTGAACATGGACGGATGGCTTCTTGCAATTTCTATATCGACAATTGTCTCAAGTGGTTTCAAAGTTACAACAGCCAAATGCTCTTCTAAATCTTTTTACTACTGCCCTCACCCTCTTGGAAATCATGAACAGACTTGCTCTCTCCAATATCCACAACAAAGACGCTTCCTTTCTTTGCAATTCGCCTTTGTTTATTAAAATGGTGTATGAATGTACATTTGTCAATACGTTTTCTATTTGGTGTTCTAGGTGTGATGCAAATATTGCATGTACAACTAATCATATTCAATTCTCATTTTTCCATGTCTATTGTTTTAATCCACACAAATGTCTTATATCATACAATTGAAATATGACTTTTGTAGTTTGAGTGAATATATTGCAATAAATTAAAATTTGAAGATTGTAAATCTTTAATACTATACTAGCAAACATCTCGTTTCCATGTAACGAAAGAAAGAGCAAGAATTGCATTGGCCATTGGGAAGTGAGAATCAATTAAAACATAATAAGTACATGGGAACCTTCGAGGGGTATCTAAACTTTTATAGCACCAATACCGGGGGTATTGCTGCCCCAGGTGCCCGGTGAATGCCTTTACTATTAGCATGAAGGTACAAAAAATAAAAGCAATTATATAAACCAATTATCTTCAAGCGCATGTGCAATCTCTCTTAACAACCCCCTCTTACTTCCCTTAGTGTGAAACAAGCCTAATAAACTCTAAGTGAAACATTCAATCTAACCAACAAATTTATGTCCATGGCTAGGGGACATCCCTCAAACAAAAAACCATTTTGTTTCACAAACATCAAATTTCTCCAACATCGTTTTGTCTAGGGTAGATGCATGTATTATCGCGCATTTAAAAGTTTGAGCTGCTGTGCATGTTTCAATGTATTTTTTTTCTTTAACCCCTAAAGGACAATATGCCACATTTGGGCTTTTTTGGAATTTGGGCATGTACCTGTGACTTCAATTTAAGTCGTGATTTTTTGAAACTTTTATTAGAGGGGCCCGGCCGTTCCGAAAGCTCCGTGTGCATATTTTTATTTTTCAATTCTAACATTGAGATCAAAAGTTATGAAGGTTTAAGTGTCAAACGCTGCTCGTTGAGCAGCTGCTGAAATTTTCTAAGCCACTGTGAATGCAGCAAATTTTGCCCAAAACTGCCCAAATCTGCCCAAAGACGAAACTTTGAAATTCCACCAAAAATTGAAATTTTGATATTTTTCAAAAATAAAAATTTCTATGTATAGGAAAAACAGTAGAGTATGTTTCCACTGTTCGGATTTCCAATCCAAGAATTTTTCATATGCTATTTTTATTGTCAAAAAACGGCCTTTGTATGTGAATTTCAGCATACCCTCTAGCGGAAAATGATTTTTTTGGAAACCTTCCACAACTTTTTTGAATATGATATTTTTTGGACATGTACCTTACTCACTTAGAAACAATAAAATGGAGAGATTCATTCCAAATCTACTTTTAAAAATAGTTTATTGGGCCTTCAGAACTCTCCTGTCCCCTTTTTTTGCAGGGAAAAAAAAACTTGTTTTTCTACTTTGAACGTTATGATCTTGCAATTGGTGAGGAATGAGTGTGTGAGATTTGGTGGACATGTAGACATAGAAGTTAGCTACAAGATCTTATGGTTAGATGTACTAAAAAAGACCCCAAGTTTGAAAAATCCACCATGCTTCAAAGAGGGGCTGTTTTGAGGCAGTTTTGATGAAAAATACCCTCAGAACTTTAGGGGTTAATCTTCTATACAAAATTTGATAAGACACTAGGTGACACTGTAAAAAATCTTTCAAAACCAAATCTTGTTACAATGTGTTCCTTTTGTATAAGAAGTCACGGTGCTATGTTAAGACACCCTTTCAAAAAATCAAATCACCTATTATTGCGCATTTGTAACCTTTCATTGCGCACAATATTTCTATTGTTGTACATTAGGTTTGTTCCTATGATTGTTCATTTTTCATTCTTAATCAATTCATCAATTAAAAATTTGGACTTGCTGCAAACAATACACCATCAAAATTCACCTTATTTCAAAAAACAACAGACTTTGGCTATCTATTGCCAAATAGAACTTTAGTTTTGTAACCTAGAAAGTTGAGGCTAGCTTGCTCTCAATAAGAGAACCGCTCTTCCTAAAATGACCACCTAACTTGCTATCAAATTTAACAACTCTTGGGAGGCAAAAGGTGTAACAAATGCTCTTGCTTTTTAAAAAGCACCTGTGGGCATCCACTATTCCTCACTTCATTGTACTTCACTATATGACATTTGACATGGATAATTTGCCTCTTCTTCAAACCAATCAATTTCTTTTGTGATGCAGACTTCGTTCTTCTCAAGTTTGGCAACCAACTGAGAACTCTTTCCCTGCATGTGTTATGAACTCATATGATGTAATGAGCTTTTGAGTTGCAATATCTTGAGCAATGTTAACCTTTGGCTCTTGGATATTGTAAACGGGCACATCCAAAATCTTGGATAAAGGTCCTGCAAAAAAACAATATTGATATAAAAACAAATGAGAACTTAAAACATCATTATCTTGTAATTTTATTAGTGTTTATAAAAGCATCATGAATAATGTAAAAATAGTTACCATTAGTGAGATTGTTGGTGAATTTTTTTTTTCCTGCATATTCCTCCAACATTACTTCTTGTATTTTCTCCCTTAGGTTTGAAGTTTGATTCACACTAAATCAATTGTGGATGAAAATCTCATCCGAATTCTGAAAGATTAGTTTTTGAGGAGCATCTTTCAGGAACTTCTTAACATAGTACAACAAGAAGATGCCGCAATCATATCCATTATCCTGTAAAAGAAGTTGTTAATGAGTTAGGCCCTAATTTCATTACTTATAACCTAAGAATGATTTCACATTTATCTATAGCTATTTTTTGATAGCAATTGAAACAGAGTATTGAAAAAACTTAGAGATCATTAGACTGATACTTGTTTTTGTAGTATTTCTTTGATTCTCACTTCATAATGTTCATTTCCTCCAAGTGAAACAAGATACATGTAAATAAAATTTAGTAATTTACCATACTGCAATTGAAGTACTTCGAAAATCAATACCACCAAACTCTAAAACCTATCACACCTTCAAATTCCATCAACAAACTAAGAGTTTCAATCAACAACCTTTCAAGTGTGGCTACTATGAGTAAATGTGTTACAAGAAGCTTGACTTTTCAACATACCTTTTAAGAATTTCAAATATAGCATTGCTATCATCACCTTATTTCAAAGAATCAAAGTGTAGGATAATTTGTTCTAAAAGGCCTATTTGTCCAGTCTGGATGATTACAAGGCTCCAATGAAAACTATGCAAACATGATAAAAGAACAAGTTAATCCAAAAATAATTGTTTAAAGTTAAACTCTATTAATCAAACCTCTTCAAAGAAAAATTGATAAGATGTTTGCTATTTACTTGTCATAGATTGGAACAAATAGACAGTCCTTTGAAAATACTTGTACTCCTTGTATCCACCTTCTCATGTCTTGAAAATCCAAAGAGTCTTTTGCTATTGTATAAAAAAACAGTTGAAGAAGTACAATTTCTCTTTCCATTCCAAGTCATGGAGTTGCCATTATATATGTACCTAAGGACACAAACACATAATGAATATAATGAATGATGCAAAACAAATCTCAATAATTTGAAGTTGTAGTTTTTAAATACCTAATGTAAAAATCTATGACTGCATCAGTGAGAAAGTGACCAGGGTTTAAAGCTTGAATATCATCCCATGATATGTCAAAAGGGCCTAAAAATTCCCTGTTTCATCCAACCAATGATTTTTGGTTAGTTCCAATGAATTATTACTTAAGCAATATATGATCACCAAGTTTGATATAAAAATAATTTTCTTACATGTTTGTCTCAATAGAGAAATCCTTCACATCTCTTGTTTCGAGAATATCTTCAATTTTCATGGTTTTTGAATTGATAAAAACTAAACTTGGTCCAATTTTCTCATCCATGGATGATGGCATAAACATTCAAAGGATAGATCCTTGATTTTCTGAAACCAGCTTGAATGTTGGAAGCAGAGAGAGCTTCTTTGAGAGCATTACTAGCAAGCTCAGCCAAATACGATCTATCAAAATTGCCGTTGCTCCATACTGGGTTCGCATCTTTAAACCTCTCCATCAAAGTGTTAAAATGGATCTTGAATGATTTAAAAACCAAAACATCAAGTGGCTGCAGTTCATGAGACATATGAGGTGGTAGAAGAGTGATCATGTCTATACCGTAACTAGATGCTTTAGTCACTACATCGAAAGTGATGTGACTACTATGTCCATTGACTAAAAGAAGATGTTCCTTCTCTAATGAGACACCCCCGAGCACTGAATCTTTAAAATGCACTAACCACTCACAGAAAATCGCTTCATCAATCCAGATATTTTTTTGTACAACCATCTTGGCACCTCATTTGCATCCGATAACAAAATTCTCAAGCCTCCTACTCGCTGAAGAGATGTAGAGATTAGGAATGTTGTGCCCCATAGCATTTATGCAAACTAAGACGGTCATCCATTGACGGTTGGTAGTATTGACTGTCAAAACATTTCTAGACCCTCTAATACCTATCACCTTGATACTGTTATTTGTTTGGGTTGCACTTAATCCCAATTTGTCTGCATTCCAAATCCTGCTTGGAGGATACATTCCTTCGTCACAGATGGTAGTGAGAAATTTGTAAAACTGATCACATATCTCCTTAGACAATCCTTTTGCTCTTGAAGTATCCAAGTCTTCTGGCCTTCGCAACACCAAGTGCGGGTGCCGTTGCTGAAACCAGTACCACCAGCTTTTCCCAAGAATCCCCTTGGAAAAAGTAGTAACCATGTCTCCACAAATCAACTTCACCTTTCCTTTCATAAGAGTTAGTGATACGCAATGAGTCACTCGCTGCCTGGTTTCACACCACTCGACCAACGATTTCTCTTCTTCTATACTAAGTATAGTCTCAAGATTAGTCTTTTTAGATTTAACCTTCCCGTATAGCCAATCTCAAATGCTTGATTCTGGTATGTAGTAGTATCTTAACACTTCTTTAATTTTCCTCCTACCAGATTCAATGTCTGCAATAGCAGATCTTATTGCTTCTTCACTCCATAGACCACGTTTCTTTTTAGTTGCTTTCCCAGCTTTGTTTGAGGAGGTAATTTGTGGTTCAAGGGGGCTTTGCTTTGTTACGGGTCGGTATTTCACACATGGACCATTTCGTATCCTGGTGCATCTCCATTGAGGAAGCTCCAAATCCATTGAATGTTGCATCAACTTACACATAGGTCCATGGTCCACAACAACATTTCTCCAGCCTGCCACTCAAACAGGCCTTGAGGTGTTTGTAAAAGCTTTCCTTAAACAATGCTCTTCCTTTGCAATTGCATCCTATGCAGTCTCCGACTGTGATGTGCTCACAACTTTTTGATACAACCTTGCACCACGCAAATCAACTGAAAAATGAAGAGCATTCTTGAACTACTTCTTGTTCTCTGAGGCTCAAACAAAGATCAAACTACCAAGTTACTCAATCTTTGCTACCATGCATGTGAAGGAAAAACCATAAGTTCTCTGCGGCATTGAAGAAAACAAACATATTATTTGCAACAGTCCAGCAGAAGGCAAGTCACATGGTGGGCACATTGACTTGGACTCAAAGCAGGGAGCTTACCTGGATAACTTGTAAAGTAGTTGCGTCAGAGATCAAATGGACGAGCTGGTTTTTGCAACAATAATCCTACGGTTTATATGGAGTAATCTCAAATATTACGTTCGTAATGCAATTCTTGTTGAAAAGCAACAACAATCACATTGCATCAAACACAAAACACCAAAACAAAACCTCTCATTTTCACTCCACTAGAGCAAAATTCCACTCTCAAACACAACATAGCCAACTCTAACAAAAACTGATCGCCGTCACTCCACAAAATCCGTCACACACACACTTTGTCCCTTATTCTCTCTCTCACACACACACTCTACCATCGCTCTCTTTCACACACACACTCTACCATTGCCACACTCTACCATTGTTCTTTCTCACACATATACAGCCATAGCGCTCTCTCACACATACACAGACGGCCATCGCGCTCTTTCTCTCTCATACACAATCTACACTCGCAGCTCAAGGCTTCCGCTTCACGCAACTCATCGTCAAAAGAGACAGGAGGAAAAAAGCGCAAAAATCCGACGGCAATACAAGAACCTCGAGATTCGATGATGGGGAAACCAAGAATGCGCAGACATAGGTGCACGTTGCGCAACCATGGGGTTTTTCACAATGATAGGCACACATACCATGTAAGTCCATGGCATAGTGTTTAACTTCCAACGGAAAGACAACAATTAGTACACTTGATCTACACTCCCTTGGAAGATATCCGACAAAAAATCACTAACATCATGCTGGCCCTAACACATACGAGCGGGAGTTTCCCCTTCTTTCTTTGAACCTAATACCGGCTGAAATTTGAGTACAACCGACCTTTTGAGTCCTGACAACCAATTTGAACAACAAAAAGCATAAATCCCAGTCCCCACTACTCTAAGGTAGAAGGCTCAGGAATGGACCATTTAAGCAGCTTTTGCCCTCTGGGAAGAAATCTGTCAATGGAAAATTTCAGATTATATTTTTGGTTGGAAGATAATTTGAGAACAATTGAGTGGCAATTTTAATCAAAAATTTCTGAGTCTCCATGAATTAGACATATTTCTTAAAGACGTCAGCCTAGAGGGTGCTTTCGTAAACTATTCACTTGCAATTCTAAATAAAAATGGAAAAAACAAAGAGAATGATTGGCTCATTTCGTTTTTTCCTTGGTTCATTCACTAACTATATCCACTCAATTTCAGAACCAACTCATGTCCATTTCACACCCATCTAGTGGGCGGTTCTTAATGCCCGAACTGTTCTCAAGCCTTCTACCTTAGTGTGAAAAACCCACCCAACCAAACAATTCCATAAAACACATCCACAAAACCTGAATGTCATCCATCCACCTACCCCTCACATTCATCCCCTTCATCCACCTCACATCCATCCACCACACCACTGAGACTGTCACTGAAGAGCTCAAGCAAAGGAAGCAAAATAGAAGCCCAGGAGCTGAACCGGAGCAAACCCGGAGGACAAGCCAGGCATCACCGAACTCCATCGCCGTTGCTGCTCCCCTTCCACCATCACATCACATCACATACCTGGTAAGCTCACTAAGATCCATCATCCTCATCTCCAAACGCTGCTCATGTTTTCACAGAAAAAAAAAAAAAAAACAAAAAAAAAAACTGCATTTTTCTGAGTATTTTGCTGTGAGTTTGGTTTGATTCACTTGTGGCATTGCAGGAGTTGGGATCATGGTGAGGTTGTGGAGGTTTTGAGGTTTTGGTTACGTGGGTTGGGTTTCCAGGAGAGTAGAAGAACTGGTTTGGGAAGAGATGAGGGGGTGGTGGAGGCAGCAAGTGATGGGGCAGGCAGTGGTGGTGATGGTGGTGATGGTGATGAGCATGGTGGTGGCGGATGCGGCGGCGGTGGTGGACGTGTACCGGATGATCCAGTACGACCTGCGGGGAGCGCCGATGGGGTCACGCCGCGCAGCGCTAAACCATCACGCGACTTCCGGGTTTGATGTGGCGGGGGCGGACCTCTCCCGGGCGGTTGTCATCTTGCCCGTGCTGGAAGTGAACATCAGTTCGCTGAATGGTGGGTTGTTGTGTGGATTCTGGGCATGTGGGAGGGGATTTTGAGTGGGATTTCGTGATTAGGGTTTGGAGGGTTTTGGCTGATAAACCCTGGGTGGTGTAGAGTTTGTGCAGAATAAGGGTCTCCTTGGGGGCCTCCTCTTGCTGCTTCCTCAGCGATCGCATGAATCCGGTGGGGGAGAAGGTGACGATTCGGATGAGAACGTTGGGAAAGTCCTCGTGGAGCTGGAACAGTGGCTTGTTCATAATACCTTCCAGGTTTGTGTTTTGAAATCTTCTGCTTCGGTTGCTGAGTTGAGCTCCAGTGGTTTTATTTTAGAAAGTAACTCGGTTCATCTACATTTAGGTGTTCTTACAGTTTCATTGTTCATACTAGGATTGTGTCATTCGTGGGCATTCGTGATTGCATCACGTATCGATGGCTAGTTTAGTCAGCTGAGAGTACAATGATTTAGGTCATAAGGTCTCAGATTTGTTCAATGAGAAGTCATGGGGGTCGTGGTTGGTTGGAAACCTCGCCAGTTTTCTCGTAAGCATCATATTGGGGTTTACTTGTGTGGCACTGGTGAATATCGTGCATTTGAAGAATTGTAAGGACAGAGAGTGCACATTAGAAGGGATGAGACTAGGCAGATCGTGAGAATCACTTTTTATTTAGTTGGTCTGTCTACCGAAAGACAAGGAAATGCGGAGCATTACGGAGTGGATATTTGAACGGCAGAGTTGGTACTGAACTGTTGTTTTTGTGCAGTATCCGGTTTATTTTGCATATGAGGATGACTATGTGAAGAGCGTCCTTCAAGAAGTTTCTGCCAACGATGCAGCAGGCAGGCCTGCCACCGCTACCACCGGAGGGTATGCGCTATTTAAGCTCACATATACTTAGCACCTCCGAATTCTACGGAAGGTTTTTCAGACGCTAGTTGGTTTAGGGTAACGATAGTTATCTCTTTGGGATAGGAAGGGCTTGAATCTAGACCGATTAGCGTTGGTTTGGTGAGTTGTTTTGAGTCCAGCTTCGGGTCCGGATGATGTCTGTACAGGAGTGTTTCCGAATGAAGTTCTGAGTCGTGGCGAAATGTTTTGCAGTTATAAGCTGGTGGTATCAGTGTCGGAAGCCAAGAAGATAGCAACGCCAACGCTTACCAACATTCAAGTATATCTCTGCGCTAACTTGAAATTGTACTCGTAGAAAATCTGCTTTATTGCAAGACAACTGGCATATTAATATTATATTGGGTCCTCAAGTTCTGTAGGGTTTTGCACCTTTGGACGTATTTATTCAACTAGTGGATGATGGAACTGAGTTGAACCATGAAAATGTTTAGCTGAGCAATTGCTTTGAGCATGCAGGGATGGTTACCAGGACTTCGAGCTGAAGGAGATAATTCAATGCTGCCAACCATAGCCATCGTGGCATCATACGACACCTTTGGAGCAGCTCCTGTAAGTTCGATGTTGGTCTTAGGAATACTTACATTAACTGTGCATGTTGCATATGTTTGAAGTTGTGATTAGGTCCCATTTTGCTCGTTGGTTAGCTAGACAACATTATACAGTGTGCTGTAAAGTCAACGTGGTGAGACCAAATTGTGAATAGACACTTTGGTACTTGGGTGGTGCATTCATTAAGGGTTTCAGTGGAGGGGACTTTAAACAAGTGATACTGGTGATTTTGGTGCAGGCACTTGCAACAGGCAGTGACAGCAATGGGAGTGGGGTTGCTATGTTGCTCGAGTTGGCTCGGTTGTTTTCACGGCTGTATGCCAACCCCAACACGCGAGGTCCCTATAACTTGCTTTTTGGTTTGACATCTGGGGGACCATATAACTACAATGGTACACAGAATGTGAGTCTTCTGTTGTTTTTGTTTAAGCAGGGTGTTCTATGCTCAATTCTTAGAATGAGTGGTTTTATCAATTTACGACTGCTCCGGTGGTGATGTTACTGAGATTTCTCATGATCTGTCTGTGTGTTATGCAGTGGCTTCGAAATTTTGATCAGCGATTGAGAGAAAGCATGGAGTATGCACTATGTTTGAACTCTGTTGGTTCTTCAAGTGACCACATGTGGTTGCATGTGTCTAAACCTCCTGAAAACGCATTTATCAAGCAGATACTTTCTGTATGTACTCTTTCATCACCCTTAATTTATTTCTCATTATTTCTTGTTGCCAATGTAGAGGTCCTTACAGTCTAGAGATTTTTTTGAAGGATCCGATCAAGCGGACCACATACTAGACTAGAGAAAAGCTGCCTGAATACCGTACATAGCAAGAAAATGATTCAGTTAGAAATGAGTGTTTTTCAGATGTTCTTTATAGTTGGAGAGAAGTTTGACGTTAGCTACTTTGCAGGAGTTTGAAAATGTTGCAGAGGGCTTGGATTTGACTGTGGAACTCAAGCATAAGAAGATTAACATCTCCAACTCCCGAGTATGTCTTATCTTCTTTATTACCTTAGGGGATCTATCACCTTATTCCGGTACTTTAAGTAGAATTTGGCTGGATCTTCAAGTTTATAACTAAAGCCACTCATATTTTGCAAGTTTGTTTGATCTGGTATTGCTGGATCCTTTTTTTATTACTGCACTCATATCATTTTGGCATTGAATTACTGCAGGTGGCATGGGAGCATGAACAATTTTCCCGACAACGCATAACCGCTGCAACTTTGTCACAGTTGGAAGAGGCTTCGGAGTTGCTTCAGCAAACTGGAGGCATTGCAGATAGCCGGTACAATATTCATTTCTTTGAACTTGACTGCAAGTAATTATTGGCATCTTTTTTGTTTATTTGTGTGTAACAGGTACTATGTGCTAGTTGTATTCATTGTCTTGATGTTTTTTTAACTGTGCAGAAGAGCTGTGAATGAGACTGTTATGATGAGAAAAATTAAGCTTGTTGCAGAGAGTTTAGCGGTAATATTTTCCTTGACACCCTTCGTCAACTTACTGCGTTTCTCATTTGTAGTTAACTTGAGGATGTTTTCGGAATTGATCATCTGTACTGCCAGGGCGCATTTCGTTGGGGGAATTTGTTTGTGTAATCTACTTCTTGCTAATGCGTATTTTTGTCTGCTTTTCAAATCTGGAATGTGCATTTTGCAGTTAGTGTGAGCCTATATTTTTTCATTGGGTGTTTTCTCCGGCGGTGTTTTATACTAGGAAGTGTCTCAATGTGGGTTTGTTGTTTTGTATTCAGAGGCGAATTTATGGTCAGCAAGGGACACAGGTTGAGGTGTTCGCAGCAGGAACTAACCTGGCTCTGAGCCCCGCTTATGTCCGTTCGTGGCTTGACTTGCTGGGACGCACACCTCGAGTAGCTCCCTTTCTTGGGAAGAACGCCCCTATTATCACTGCATTGCACAAGGTATGCTATTGTTGGCGATTGCCAACTGTGTAATTTCAAGTTATTTAAAAATAAAAATAAAAGATTATGGTCAGACTCCTTGTCTGCAAGCATCTATGCAGGTACTATGTATCGTGCTTTCCTGAGATCTAAGCTGTCAAGTGATCAAAATACTTGCTGGATTCACCTTCATTTTATTGAAGTGTTTGCTGATCTTATTTCAAGTAGCTCTTGATGGGTTATTCCTGGAAGTTGTCAAATTTTGAACTATGCACATTTTTCTGGAATTTGTTTTTTTCATCTTCGCGCAGTGTATGAACCACTGAAATGTTGTGGACCTTGTCTTTACAGGAATTAGCGCAATACACAAAAGATGCAAGCTTACAGCATGAGACATTAGATTCCACATTTGTATTCTATGACAATACGAAGGCTCAACTTAATGTGTATCAGGTATGTACATTTATCCATTCCTGCGAGGTCTAGAGTTTCATCCGATGATCAGTGCTGTGATTTTTAAATACCGAGTTTATTTTTGGAGTATCTGGTGCAAAGCTTATTGAAGTTGTGGATGATTTCAGGTGGCCAGTGTAACATTTGACTTCATCGTAGCGCTTGCTGTTGGATCTTATTTGATAATTCTTTTTGTCGTGCTATTTATTACTACCAAGGTAAAATTCCTAGCTGTTCGTAACTTGTTGAGAGGGCCCATTATACCATTAACAATAGACTGTTTTTTTAATCACACCAATCCGTTCTGCTTTTCTTAGCTCCATATCCCACGGCGGAGAATATGTGGTCTATTCCAGAGGGTTGTGCATTACAATAAATTTCTTGAAGATGTTAAGGAACCTCTTCAGTTGGCACTAGGCCAGTATTATGAGTTTGCTCCTCAACGATACATTAGTACCGAAACAGGACTTAGCATTCACTGATTGCTCAAAGCCTTGGTCTTTTTTGGCCTCATGGTAAGAATGAACTAATGCGGTTTTAATCTATGCAGGGTGTGGATGACTTTCTTGGAGTATTCCGGAAGGCACCATCGCGAAAGTTCAAATCAAGTTAAATTGACCTTATAAGGATCCTTCGACCTGAACACCTGCTTAAATTTCTCCACTAACATTAGGTGCTCTTAACATGTAGACGATTTTGTAGTGGTAGTCGAGTTGACTGCTGAAATGCAAACAGGCTTAGGCTTGCATGGATGGTTGTCAAGAGCCCACTGCTTTTTAAGTGCTGGTTCTTGGTAGAGTTCTGCACTAGTCCCACGTGAAGGCAGGCCTCTCTTTCACTAGTGCCAGATGTATTTGATACTGATCTGGGTCACCCTTAGTTTGCTATGGATCTGGTGTACAACTGGTTGCTTGCCTGGTAGAAACATATGGCATATGTAATTCGAAAGTACGCCAAATGGGCACCTGTGATCAAAATGAGCTCGAATACAGAAGCAATGAGCTTCTTTGAGAATCTTGTCCTTGAACTATGCGTGTACGTTTTTTTGTGCAACTTAGTTGAGCTTTCAACTTCAGTTTGCTTTCATGTTGCTCAGGCAGTGTATCTTATTACTCACCCTGCTTATAGATTTTTTTTACCGTATCCAGATGTAATGTGTGGTAAGACCTGATGTTGATTGTCTAAACTTCTACATTGCTCTAATACAATTGGTTGAGAACAGCTCCTTGATTCTAGCGTCCTTGTTCCAATTGATCCAATATCCATTCAGAATCGCACGACCTGGGTTGGAAGATATCGGGCCATTGCTTTCTCATAAGATCTTCAAATGTCTTGCAGAAGGCGGTGTGCACGAAGAGTAACTTGGTTGAATGGTTTGGCAATGAAGGTGCAACTTTCAAACCATGGACAATAAGGCTCCATACTTTCTCACCCAAGTTGTGTGAAAGAGCCAGTGACACAGCATTTGTACGGGTCACTTGTCTAGTTTGCTTTTAAGGCTACTTGAGAATCATTGAGCCTTGTCAAATCCTTGTCATTTCCTCTCATCTTGTTCACAAAAAATGGATTAGATGCTCATTGATTCATAAATAGCAATATCTGCCACATTAAACTCATGGTTTCACAGTTCAATGGCGGGAATATTGCATCCGGGCAGAATCTAGATGAGAGAAGCATGGACGAGGGGAGGAGAGAATCCCAGTGGCAGAAACTGGGCCCAAATGCCGCACGAAGTCCTGCTCTGCATCGAGGCGCTTGTGTCATGGAGTCAAGTTTAAATCGCTGCCAGACTGCCAACGGGGACCAAAGAATTTCTGTCAATGCAAGTTGTTTAGAAGCGTGCAATATTATGTTTTTGGCTCATATATGTTCAAATCATGGATAGATGCTCTCACGAGTAAAACCCACGTGGCATGTAAAATGTTTTTTTTTTTTTTTTTTTTTTTGAAGCACAACGGATTACTTTTCGCAATCCAAGGCAAAGCTGACAAGTTGCTTTTTGCAACCCATCACCGGGGTTATCCATCCGGTACAAGTGAGATTTTATGGCCGATCGGAATCGAACCGCCAAGCTCCTAGCACCCCGGCAACAACCGAAGGTACCCAAGTCCATCATTTGGTAGATTAAAGTCATTCCAGACCTGTAAAATGTTTTTGGGCACGAGTATCTCTTCATTTGCTTTCAACTCTAGCTTTTAATTCCGTAAAATGATCCAAACTTTTTTCTTCCTCAAAGGAATCAAAGATGATGGATTCTCATTTTCATATACAGTACTGTGATATCCCAGGTAGTCTTACTTACGCACAGAGTGTGGAAGGAACATGTACTAATTGATGCACACTGACTCCAGAAGATACCACATTCCTTCTGCTGTAACCAGATTTCCATTACTGAAAGCAGCTATGATTTCGAATGGAGGCGGATTTATTTTTGTCCAGAGTTGAGGAAGTCCCACTCTAGGACGGGAACACTTCGATGGAATGAGGCAGGACCCATGCCATGCTCTTCTATAATTATCCGCTCTATTACGGCTTCAGAGCCCTCCCATGATGAAATGGAGGTGGACCCATCTTGAAGACCTGGGTCCTGGAAGCACCCCATGGATGGCCTTTTCTGTGAAGATTCAGGAGGCGCCCTCCTCCGAACCTGGATTCCTGCTCAGGGTACTGTAGCGAGCAAGGTCAGGGAGTAATTCAGCAAAGCTATAAGTTATGTTCCACTGCACTGAATTGCATTTTGCAACATTCCATGCAACATGCTCTGCAGGGTTACTGCATGAGGAATCTCCTGTTTGTACTTAATTACCGCTAGCCCAAGAATGAGTTAACTGTAAAAAGATAAAAGTGAGATTATAACAATGTCACGTGATGCCATGTACTTCAGCTTTATTTTGTTTCTTGCAATTATATAAATTAAATTTGTAACAGAACACCTTTTCCACTGGTTTTTGCCAAGGAGCTCAAATCCAAAACTGATTTACTTCACTATATTGTGCTTTCCCACCAACCCAAGCCAGTTAACCCCTAAATGCTCTTGAAAATTTCAGGCTCAAACTGTCTTTTGATACCTCTTTGTAAAGCAAGCTGATTTTTTTAATTTCATAACATTCTTTTGCAATTTCAACCGTAGGATCTTATAAATAACTCATCAAAAAACTATTTCTCAAATTCTTAGAGTCAGAAACCAAACCAATCACAAGATCATGATGTTTAAACTTCCAAGACAAGTTATTTCCAATCCTTCAAAAAACTAAAATCTTGGCTTCCACGAATTTTCAGAAAATATGCTTTGAAGTTTTAGAATGGGCAATTGCATATTCTATTTAAAGAATGACTTGAGATTCTTCACAAAAAATTTCAAAACATTAAACCTTAATTTTCATCTTCAAACCATAAATAATTAGAATAAGATGTAGAATAGAGGGAAAAACTAAACTACTAATTTTGTCCACATAAAAGTAGATATTGTCAATTCCAACGGTGAAAATGATGTAACAAGTAACCAAAAACTTTTCCAATTTTTAATTTTGAAAAATTGCTAAAATCGAGTTCAAAATCAATAGTTGAAGTTATTTTTGATGAAGAGTTGACCGAACTGCCCGCATAATATGACTTCTCATATCTCTTACCTCACTTATTGGATTGGCATGGCTCAAAGCTTCCTATGTGCATACAAATCAGTAGAAAATGATGATATTTTAATTTATTTAAAAAAAAAAGATTTGAGTTTTTTTTATGCTGCCCGCGTTGAGATTTTGAACCTTTAATCCTTCATAACTTTTGCATTACATATCAGAATCATATGAAACAAAGCTTGACATGTACGTAATGACTGAAAGAATCTACATACAAAATTTCAAAACTTAATAATTATTTTTGACGCCGTAGCAGCCTGCCCAAAATAGGCTGCGACCACATTTTGGTCGCCAGTGCATGTAGGGGTTAACTTCGATTCCATGAAAACATTGCCAATTTACTGAGCACACAAGAACAGTGAAAGCTGATCAGAAACAACTGAAACTGACTTGCATGCAACCATCAAACAGTCCACTCTCAGTCTCCCACCACATGACTCGTCCACCACCTTCTTCAATCTTCCCCTCAACTGATTTCACTTCGCTGTTTTCACCCAAACCAACTGGGTCAGACTCAACTCAAACATTCTTCCCACTCAAGACCCCAGCTGAAGTGCGCCGTCCCAGCACGCATCATTGACTTCCAATCCTCAACTATTCTAGCAACGCGACAACCTGATCCACCTGGACGAAATCCCAGAGCAAATCAAAAGGCACAACAATGGACCAAATTCTGCACCTGCCAGCTCCGCATCTCAGTTCCACTTTTAACATATCCACCAATTTAACCCCGTCTGTAATTGCCTCACATCAAGAGCACAAAAATCAACTCAATCCCAGGCATCATCCATGGAACTGGGGAACCAGGAATCACTGATCAACTTATAAGTTACTAGACTCACCAACTTGGGCCAGCCGCCAATGCATCCATCGATTCTGCGAAGCCACATCGTCGCCAACTCCACTAGGTACCCGCATTCATCATCGGCAGAGTGCAAAGAGCGTAGGCCCACATGGTGGAATCCAAAATCTGGAACCCAAACGAGGCTTGGATGACTTGAAAGTTGCTATTGTGAGCAGGTGCGCAGCTGGGGATTCGCCTGCGCCGGGTCAGCCTAGGCAATCTAGAAGGAGGGGAGCTTGCCGGCAGCGGTGGAGGTGGGGCGAGCCAGCCGAGAGGGATGGGGATGATGCTGATGATGGGAAGGGATCTAGTCGGCTAGTGAGATGCGACATCTCCTAATCGGTGGGGCTGGCTGAGAGTTCATTTTGTGGATCGTTTCGGGGACCATCTGGACTCCGCATTCTTTCGGTGAGTTGGCTCCGACTGCAAGTTGTCTACCTCGTGTGCCAATGTTGAGTTCTGAGAGAATCTGTATGGTTTTGAGATGGTCAGTTTGAGCGCAGAGTTCGGCGGGCTTGAATTTCGAACTGAACTTGAGCTGCATTTGTAAGGATCTGCCGTGTTGTTGAGCTGTTTCAGAGCATTGGTTTTGTTGTTTGATCCGGACTGGTGTAATTCTGCATCAATTAAAGAAGTGCAAGACTATATCCTTCTTTCGGATGTAATATTCGGAGAAGGGTTATTGGACTTGGCATTTGAACTTCGTTGTGTGCGATCCAAATCACCCACAACCAAGAGCGTTGGACTTCTCGTGTCAATCCAAACGCTGTCATTTGGAAGGGGAATTGTTGAAGACGGGATGATCGGATGGAACAGGATGCAAACACAGTGTACTAGTGTTTTGAGAGTGGCGTGTGCATACAAGTCTTGCTCAGAATTGTATTCAAAACCTTGGTCTTCTAGTACAACGTTTTGACATAAGAACTCAAGTTTAGGTTCGCTTGGAATGCCATTCGCTGACGAGTTTAAGTCTGAAAGAGAATGTTACTTGCAGGAATGGAGATTGGTCGGTTGTTTGATATTGTTTTTTTGTTGTTGATGTGGGATTAGCATGACATTGGCGTGACCCAAAGTGCCGCAGTACAGCCAGTGTGTCTCATGCTCATACGACGTAGGGCACTTGTTGGGCCGTTTTGGTGAAGGAGCGGGGGTTCTGAATCGGAGGAGCTGCAGCGATGGCCAAGGGGGGAAAGTGGAAGGATCGGATCATCGGAGACTACAACTGGCGGTTCTTGTGCATGCCAACTCCGCCCTGGAAGCATGACCGCCCGCTGCCTCCATTCTTCGGCCACAATGAAAAGCTCTCATTCCTCGTAGCCACTGTCATGGGCCTCCAACATGCTCTCGCCATGGTAATCCCTCTCAAAACTAAGAATTACTCCTTTCCTCACTTTGCTAATATGGTGCTCACTAGCGAAATCAAACGGCTTCCATTGTTTGAAGTGAAGTATGAACCGCCAATTTAAGGGGCGAGCTTCGGTAGCTGAGATAATGATTTGTCGTTCAAGTATAAACTTTGCATATTCCATTCTGAGTTAGAATTGTTATCTGAGTTTGACGTCCTACATGTTGACGTTCGAAACAGGTCACAGGAATCATCACTGCGCCGCTCTTGATTGCCCTGACTGGTTTCAGACCGGAGTATCAATCCTGTAAGACTTCAAACTACTCTTGTTTTTCAGGCGTCGAAACTCTTCTGGTGTAATCACATGATGCTGAGAATGAGTAGTTGCAAGACATGACACTGTATCACATTACCATACAGGAATGGCATATTTACTCACCTGCGCGACTTTGCACTAAATTTTCTCTTAAGACTTGACGTTCTGAATCAGTCATGCTCTGCTTTCGTTGCTGCAGATCTGGTATCGGCGGCGCTCATTGTAGCATCCGTGGCCTCATTCGTTCAGGTTATGCAAATTAAGATCCCCGGAACACGCTTCGTGATCGGCTCGGGCTTGCTGTCGGTGATGGGCGTCTCCTTCTCCTTCGTGCCTGTCTCGCAACAGGTCATTTTAACCTTAAGCCAATGCTCTTGTGCTGGAGTGCCATGTACCGTTGGAGGTACATGCGCAGCATGTGCCTCGGAGCTTGTGGGAAAATGCCTTAGCCCTGAAGCAGCCTACGGCAAAGTTCTTGGAACCGTGAGTACCACAGACCTTATTCGTGCTCCTGATTCATCTTGTATTGGACTTTGTTAATAATTGGAGCTCGGGACTACCAATTCATGCAGTTGCTTACACTACTTTGGTGTGCAGATACTGGTGTGCTGCTTTTACCAGATCTTCATCTCCTTCGTCCCGTCCAAGGTCTTGCGTCGCTTGTTTCCCCCTGTTGTGACAGGAACATGCCTTGTTCTGTTGGGAACTGCGCTTATTGGTTCTGCATTCCAGAACTGGGGTGGAGGCGTCTACTGTGCTTCCCAGGTACTCAAGTTGTTCTGCACTTTGTGATTGATCATTTTTGTGCTACAATCCTCAATTTTTTTGCCTATCATTGTATTCTGTCTGTTACGTTTGCTCTTATCACTTACTGGGATGGGATCAAATCTTTGCATTGTATCTGCTCAGGTGTTGACCACCAAGGTTCCTTGCTCCGGAAATGGAGAAGTCGCGCTAGCTTTCGGACACCGTGTATACCTTGGGCTTGGGTTGGTTGTGTTCTTCGCCATCATCTTCGCTGAAATGTTTGGCTCCCCATTCGTCCGAAACGTTGAGGTGTGTACCATTGTGCAGCGTTTTAACCATGAATTTCAAGCTCAATGGAGATCTCTTCTGTTGCAATGGAATCCTTGTTGAGCTACACAAGTCTCCCCACTTCCTGTTCTGGAGCTGACAATCACCGACTCTTTATTTTCCAGATCGTCATTGGTGTGCTCGTGGGTATGATTGTTGCGTCGAGTACGCACTACACCGATTGCAATGCCGATGGTGTCTGCAAATCATTAAGGTATTTCCATCTCATCCATATTTGTATATGTGCAATCTTTGCCTACGACAAACTACTGTTCAGATTTTTGTGACGATGAGCGCGGAATTGATGGATGGCCCTACAGATATGTGACAGGACAGCAAATCTCCGACGCCAAGTGGTTTACATTCCTGTGGACGAAACGGATACCTCTGGGCTTCTATGGCCCCGCAGTGCTACCCATCCTGTTCGCATTCATGGTGACCACAATGGAATGCATCGGCGACCTGACCGCCACCACCGAAGCCAGCCACCTGGAGCCCGTTGGCGAGAAATTTGAGAGCCGAATTCAGGGAGCCATCTTAGCGGATGGCATCAACTCGTTTTTCGCCGCTCTGGGGTTCATCACTCCGGTAACAACGTATGCCCAGAACAACGGCGTTCTGTCTCTCTCCCGCTGCGCGTCACGGTACGCAGGGTACGCCTGCTGTGCGTGGCTCATGCTCTTCGGTATCATCGGAAAGTTTGCAGCGATTATCTTGACCATACCCAACTGCGTCCTGGGCGGCATGACTACCTTCCTCTTCACCGGGGTGGTCGTTTCCGGCATCCATGTGCTCAACATCGGAGAAGGTCTCACGCGGCGAAATCGGTTCATTGCCATCATGGCAATCGGAGTTGGCATGGGTGTCAATTTGGTTCCTGCTTGGGTTAACATCACCGGGCAATTCAAGGATTATCCATTTGAAGGAAACTTTTGGCCTGTCAACCCTGCCTGGTCTCCAGGTTTCCGAGGTACTTACAATTGCAGGAAAATATCATTGAATTTCGTTAGTGCTTTCGGTAACTCCTTCTCTTGCTGCAAGAGCTATTTTCTAATGATGTACTAATTTGGATGTTTCTATGTGCAGGGTTTAGAGACTCGCTGATAATTGTCATGTCGAACGGGTTCTCGATTGGAGGATTCATTGCTGTCTTTCTCAACCTAATCCTCCCTTACGATCAGAATGATCGCCATTCTGATGCCGGGTGAGTCATTGCATGATACAACCAAACGGCAGTACTTAGTATTGTACTCTGTTGTGATGTTATGTTTGTCAGCTGCGAAGACTGAAGTTTTTGGGGATCTTGAAATGATTCAGTGCTTGCAGCTCTCTGACCATTCTCGTGGTGTCATGGATGCAGGTTTGATGGTGAAGACGACTCGGTACACAACAAGAAAGACATGGAGAAGACACTTGCACCATAGGTTGTGTAGAATTAACTCATGGATTGCATTAGATTACTTGAAGATATCACAACAGCATCAAGCGTTGGAGTCTGTTGGGTCGCTGTTGTAGCATTAGGCTGTGATGTTGTCGGTCGTTTCTTTTCCCCTTCATTCATGTACATTAGGCTCTCATAATTGTATCATCAGCTTTTTTTTTCCTGATAATATCTTAGTCTTCATCCTCAATATCTCTGTTTTGACATCTTTTATCAGTTGGCATTTTTACAGTTGAAGTTTGGCTAGGGAATAAATACCTCATTGCGTACAGAGTAGTAGCAGACGAGTTTCATATGCTTGCAGATATTTACTGTACACCTCACAGACATGACTACATGGTTCCATTTAGATACTCACTTCATTAAAACCTTAATTAAAACCGAAGTCCTTCAACCTTCTCTATACATTGATGATGGCCTCTATAACAAACTTTTTGCACATTCAGAATGAGTTACAATCATGCAGATGAGGTGGCAATGCCACTCAATGACTTCCCATGAAATAACCTTTCTTTGTGCCCATATTCAATCAATATAATTACTATTTCCTCACAGTTCTGAATCATGTCCTATGAGGGTAAGTCATCGGAAGCTTGAACATTCGAACCAAAGGCCTCTAGAACTCAAAACTCAGCTGAGTTACTACCCCTTTATACAAATACGAAGAGAGTGTCATATCAGCATACATTTTTAAGTAGTAGCGTAGCAAACCAAACAAGCAGACCTTTCTTCTGCAGCAAACACAATTCCTTGCAACAGAATACCGTAGGTTAAGAGCAGGTTCGGCGAAAAATAATTCCAAAAATAGATGCCGAAAATTTTAGAATATTACTGGCATTTTTTGCCAAAAATAATACCAATTATTTTTCAAAATTGCCGAAAAGTAAAAAACTCTCACTCTTCACTAGAATTTGGCTTACAGTGAAGGCATATGTGAATTGTAGAGTAGAGAATGTGCTCCTTTTGTAATCAAACTCACTCACATTAGTTCACAAAGAGTATGGGTTAAGAAGTAGCAAGACACTAAGTGAGGCTTTTCAAATGTGTTGTACACAGATTTTTGGAGTCCAATTGAGCATAGAAGATGAAGTTTTACAGAATTGTGTTTAACTAACATAAGTTGAGAAATCAATCCTTCTTCCATCTCCAACAAGTTTTGTGTTAAACTAAGTCTTTATGCAAAAGATATGAACAAATCATTGCAGCCGTGTAAAGATCAAAAAAATAAAATGCATTCATAACAGTTTTTCAGAGGTCATTTGTGCATAGAAGATTAACTTTTTTGAAATTTTGTGAGTTCAAGAAAAGTTTATAAATCAAGTAATCTTTCACCTCCAACAAATTTTATGTCATTTGAAGGCTCTATGCAAAAGTTATGAGTATTATAAAAAAGAAGACTAACTAGGTGCTTCACCTCAAAGTTTACATATCCCATATGGATGGTTGGACACAACTCCACTCCACTTGCATAAAGGAGAGAGCATTCTCAGCTCTTCCTTCACATCTATCTTGTCATCTGATGCATGAGTGTTGTGCATGATAGAATTTAAAGGAGAAATGTAAAAAAGGATTTAAGTCGAATTTTAAAAAATTAAAAAACAAAGATGTCGAAAATTTGAATAAATTATTTTTAGGCGCCGAACACTAAAATCATAAATTAATTAATTATTCGGCAAGAGAGCGCCGAAGCTGCTCTTAACATACGGTAAAAGCATTCATATGTCACAAAGAACTTTCTCTAGGCATCATTTTTCAAATACGAAAAGAAATGAAAGGTGATTTTTTGTCATTATTTTTATTTTTTCCAGATGATGGAATGACATGATCCTGTGAGTAACTCACTGCAGTATCATCCAAGCCTTCTTCTTTTTTTTCCTCTCTGGAGGGTTCATGACAGGGCCAAGCAGTGTATGATTGGCTGAGTCCGAGAGTGATATGAATGAAGCCTGTGCAACGTGAGTGACAAAGTATCCAGTTGCCGAGTCTATTTTGAACTCCAAAAGGGCAAAAGGAGATAAGGCTCCCTCGGAAACAGGGAGGCTCTCCCACTCCAATTCCCATCACGGCTCTCTCAGTGACATGTTTCCAGGCCTCAAGCGCATCTGACCTCAGCTAGCGCAGGAATTTCGAACATTTGCCGGAGTTGGATCCAATTGTTGCACTTCGGTGGTGGCCATGGCGCACTCCTGCCTACACTCTACTACTTCTGGTTCTCTTCCTCACCCGAACAATCTTCCTCTCTCCGTTTGCTTTTGAAAGACACCAGTTTTGTTGCACTCGAATGCAGCTCTCGGACTCTGGGTGGAATTTGTGGGTTTTGGAAGGAGATTTAGAGTTTTGGGATCAGCTCGTTTTTGGGTTGGCGGCATTGCGTTACTGTTGACTAGAGAATTTAGAGCTCGTTTTGGCCGCATACATTTTCTATATTGTAGCTTGGTTGAACCATTTAGCACAGATTAGTGTACTGGAGACTTTTTGTTGTCCGGGGATCCTTGCATTATCCAGTAACCCGTTTTTTGTACTTAGTTGGTTTTCCCGAGATTGTTGCTCTCGAGATTGAAATTCACTTAGATTGATAAGATGTGCTTGTAGGCAAGGTTTGGGGTTTGGCTTGCCTGTCACATAATCGTAATGGAATTCAATGCAGTGTTCTTAATTTGGCATGAGCAGAACTCTTTTAATGGATTCAAGGGCATACCTTAGGTTTGTTGTTTCGATGTGAAAAGGAATTGGGGCACACGTAGAATTCTCGTGAAGATATAAGCATTAGGGTAATGTGATGTTGCTAATGCCGTTGATGTCTCATGGTTGTGTACAGGAGCGGCCATCTGGGCATGTCCAGCAGTGAAGACGGCGTCGACTCCCAGACAAGCATCTATTGTAAGATGCTCCGTCAACAGAAAAGGAGAGAAGATGCAGGCTGAGATGCCGCGAAGAGAGGCCATGGCCGCCATAGTGTTTGGTGGAGCTCTGTCGTGTTTGCCTGGACTTGCGAACTCCGCAGGATTGCCCCCTGGCCCCCCACCTCCCAAGCTCTGCGACGTGGATTGTGAGAAGGAGCTCGAGAATGTAAGTTGCACAGCAGCAGGGTATATTTTCAATTGCTCTGAATCTATTAATTGGCTGAAAATCCTGTCCCTTTGCAAAGAATGAACTTTGCCAGTAGGAGCACTAGAATGACTATCGCAATCAAGTTTTGTTAGTGAAAGAGAAAACAATTTTATACTACTGGTGAACTATCATTAATTGAAGCTACTTCTCGTTGGGCTTGTGACTTCTTTGTAGATCCCCACGACGACTACTCCTTCAGGTCTTCAATACAAAGACATCGTCGTTGGAAATGGAGAGAGTCCGCCTGTTGGCTTTCAGGTTTTATTTCATGCGCTTCCTGCATTTTCTGCCTTCATCCGTCATGCCTGTAGCTCTCTGAAACTGAAATAGGGTAACGTAAATTTGGTCAGTTAGCAAACGCATATTGCTTTGAGAGTACTTTGTTTCTGATTTTAATAAGTCTTCTGAATCAGGTTGCAGCAAACTACGTGGCCATGATTCCTGGTGGCAAGGTTTTTGACAGTTCTCTGGAGAAAGGGGTGCCTTATATCTTCCGAGTCGGAGCTTCTCAGGTGGGTCATTACTAGAACTGCCACAATATACAGTGAGTTAATTTGGATGTGTTCATGTATCATTACAGAATTTCTAGCAAGTGTTAATGATCATTTCATGCAGGTAATCAAGGGGTTGGACGAAGGTATTATGACTATGAAAGTGGGAGGCAAGCGCCGATTGTATATCCCTGGCGAGGTATGCCCTTTCTCTCCAAAGCGTATCATATAATTGCTCAAATCAAGGGCCAACTGTAAACTACTAGAATTATTAAGTTAGATGTCAGTTAGAGGCTACTGTTGTTTTGCTGAAATAGCATTGCGTGGTATCTTGTTTGGTGTACCTTGGATTATTTAGCTGAAGACAGATTCTTTCATGACGTTGCTTGTGGCAGTTGGCGTTTCCAAAAGGACTTGGCGCCGCGGCAGGAAGGCCAAGAGTACCACCGAGTAGCCCCGTCATCTTCGACGTGAGCTTAGTGTATATTCCTGGTATCTCAGACCTCGATGACGAGTAGCGTAGCAAAAGCTGCCTTGTATACTCCCTTGTAAGGAACAGAATAAGTAGATCATTCCGGGCTATTTGGTTGATGAGGATGCCTTTCAGTTGTAGAGATGTAACAACAGATTATTTTTTGGCAATTCAAGAATTCCAAGCCAATTTGAAGAAACTCTGCGATTTATTCAGCTGTTTCTGAACTCATACATGATAGTCGCGTCTCGGAAAAGAGTCTGTTCAGTCTTATCCGATGTCGCAAAACATCCTCTCTTCACTGGAACACTGTCATTGTTACAATCTGTGGCTATGGTTAACAAACTCTCAAAGCCAGTCAAGAATTAAACCTACATCATTTTCTTCCCCTACAGATTATCCGCCACAGTTCATTTATCTTCGGAGCTTGCAGATTGACGTCTATCTCAGGAGTCCCCAATTTTTCTTTGATTTAATTCTATGTGCACGACGCTCCACGAGAGCTTTCGTTGGAAAACAAGTTGTACCAAATCCTACCCGTGGCTTATGCTATTGTACACAACAAAGAAGATAGATTCAGTGCAAACGACTAGAGAGCAACAAGACGGTGCTCAAAGAGTAACAGTTGGCCCTCGGGTGCCTGTTCCAGTGCCAGTGCCAGTGCCAGCTGCAGTGCCCAGCCCATGATTGGTGTCGTCGTAGTCCGAAGCGCCGTGCTTGGTGATGTCGTACTTCTCCCCGTCTCCCCACAATGCATACGCCTCTTCCCCATGGGCAGCGTCATCTCCCACCAGCAAGAGCTCCTCCGTCATGCGAAGTGGCACAATGAACCGGATGACATTCAGAATGATACTGGTCACCACCACGTTCCAACCGATGATGAAGAGACCTCCAGCAAGCTGCTTTCCGAATTGAGTACCTCCTACGCCGCCGTAGAACCCACCCTGCTCGTTCGTGACGGACAGGAAATAGTTGCAGAGATGTGGCTCGGCAAACAAACCCGTGAGAGACCCGCCCAGGTAACCTGCGACTGCGTGGGTGTGGAAGACGCCCAAAGTGTCGTCAACCCTCTGCAGGAGAGACCACCGTTTGTGGACGACCATCATGGTGAACCATGGGATACTGCCCGCGCACATCCCCATCACTATCGCAGCCCAGCACTGCACCACACCTGCCAAACACCACATGTGACCATCAAAAATCAATCCTCAAAGCCTTTGCAATTACCGTCAATTGTTCTCCATTTGCGCCCTCCATCTCTCACACTCCACTGTGTTCGAAGATTGCCTTATTTTGGGATTGGAAAGGGGAGCATATATACCTGCAGCGGGAGTGATGACCACGAGCCCGGTAATCATGCCCTGCACAGCGCCGATGACGGAAGGCTTGCCGAACACCAACACATCCAATAACGTCCACATGAGCAAACTGGCTGCAGCGCACACATTCGTATTGAGCACGGCTATTGAGGCATCGATATTAGCCGCGTAAGGATCTCCTCCGTTGAACCCTGCCCATCCCAACCACAGCAGCCCCGCGCCCGCCAACATGAGCAGAACGTTGTTGGGCGGGAAACGCTCCCTGTCCCTCGTCAATCTCGGCCCAACCTGCACCACCAAGACCAAAAAAATACAACTTCAAAAACTGAAACAATAAAAAGCAGACAATGTTCAATCTCTATTAGACAACTAAACGTCGAGGGGAATCATTCACGATGGCCATACAAAATCTCAAATAAAACTCGACTCCATACAGACCATCATTTACGCCATCTTGTCATGGATATTCAAACGAGTGGGGATTAATTCACGCAGTATTAGCCATGAGAAAATTCTTCAAAAAATCATACAGAAACACAAACACAATCATTCTAAAACAATACCTCGGAACAACTCCGAAAATTCAGACAGATTATCATATCCATCGACTCACATATAATCCTGAACAAATTCACCAGCACAACAAAGTCTCAAAAAAATAACATTGGAGAGCCTTTATCTCCAGATTCAGCTCATAATCAAGAGAAAGATTCAGTTTTGCGCAGCGACGGCCATGCATACCCAGAACGCGGCAACGAAGCCGCCGATGCCGGAGGAGAGATGAATGACGTAGCCACCGGAGTAGTCGATCACGCCCCATTGGAACAAGAACCCGCCGCCCCAGAGGCTAAACGCGCCCACAGTGTAGGAGAAGGTGAGCCACAGCGGCACGAAGAGCATCCATGCCCTGAAGTTCATGCGGCCCAGCAGCGACCCAGCCAACAGGATGAGCGTGATGGCGGCGAAGACGAACTGAAAGTACACCATCGTGGCCAGCGGGTACAGCGGCGTCAGCGCCGCCGACTCCAGGGTCCCGTCGGAGTGGTAGTGCACGGTGGCGGGCAGGTCGGCCTGCGTGAGCAGCGTCTTGTAGCTGAGCACCGTCCCTGCCTTGCCCCAGAACGGCAGCAGCTTCTCCCCGAACGACATCTTGTACGCCCAGATGACCCAGCAGAGCAGCACTGCGGCGAACGCATAGAACGCCATGAAGGCCGAGTTGACGGCCCATTTCTTCTTCACAATGCTGCCATACAGGATCACCAGCCCGGGCACCGATTGCAGCCCGACCAGCGTCCCCGCCGTCAGTTGCCATGCGTTGTCTCCTTTGTTGAGCCAGTCCGGCGTCACGCCACCCGTGTTGTTGTACGCCGAGGGGACCGACATCTTGACGCACCGCCAAGTTCAAGCAATCTGTTCTTCGACTGCAATCAACTGGAAGTTGTATCTGCACAGACAGACAGCTTGTTCACAACTCTTATGCGTGTCTCTGTTTCCATCACTTTCTGATGCTGCATTAGTGAATCATTGATTGGTG
Organism: Ceratodon purpureus; assembly: GCA_014871385.1. Taxonomy (NCBI): domain Eukaryota; kingdom Viridiplantae; phylum Streptophyta; class Bryopsida; order Pseudoditrichales; family Ditrichaceae; genus Ceratodon; species Ceratodon purpureus. Next base: position 9,021,745 of record CM026424.1, on the reverse strand, counting down.
CAAAGAACGACTCAGCAGATTGACCTCGAGGCTCTGTTCTCCAGGTTTTGATAAACTCAGGTTTCGAGATTGGATTCCGCATTTAGATTGGTTTCTAAACAAACAATTCCTCACAGCGACCGAGTTGGACACATTCATGTACCGACAGATGATATTGATTCGCACTATCACTCAACTAAAAAATTGCTGAGGAGTTGCAAATTTCCTTGATTGAGCATCAATATCCTTGAAAATCTTAATACTATTCGATGAATACAGAAAACATGATCTCTCGTCTCTTGGTAGCAGCAAAATTCTCCATGAGTAGATAGACCTTTAAGTTTAATTAACTAGTGAGTGACCTTCCTTCTCTCCATATGAGTGAAAGGTTAAAGCCTGAGTTGTACGTTGAAAGTTGGTACCACGGCTGCGTTTTTCTCCTGCTCAAGTTCCCATGAATTTACTTCAGGCTACTGAAGTGTCAACAAAACTCGGCGCTGTGTCATGAAAGCACCTCCCAAGGCAATGTCAACTTACCGAAGCTAAACTTATGCAAGCCTTCCAAAGACTTTGGAAGGCAAAAAATGTTTGTCTGTGCCGCTTCTTTGCAAAATATGTGTCGTGTTAAGTTGTTTTCGAACATCACCAAACTCAAACTCACAAACATTCAGGCCTATTGGTTCCAACTTACTCCTTTCAAAGAAAAATATCACAGCTTCAGCAGTACCATCACTCAACCAACAAACTAACTGACCTGTTCCTTCTTCCTACCTCCACACGGTCACTCAGATAACAACTTAGTTTGATGATGCTCTGACCCCAATCAAAGCCTACCTGTTCCAGCGAATTCATCACAAGAAGAAGATGCTACTTTGAAACCAGTGTACTAAGAACCCGCCAAGGCTACACTGTATCATGATAGGACCCATCTGATATAAAAACCTGGGAAGTAGAGAACAAGTTCAGCAGACGTACCGTTCACCTAAAATCTGCAATGCAAGGCTCCAGGCAGTGAGTGTGATCACCCTGCATGAATTGGCCGGCTTCTCCTCCTCTTCATCCCCCCACGCTTTCACCACACTCCCTGGCTGCTCCCGCCTCGGGAACTCCGTCAATGGAAATGGCAACAGCAACACAAACAAGCGCGTGCCTGGTTCGTGAGTGCAAGTATAAGTGCCCAGCCTTCTCCAATCTGTGTTTGAAAACAATTATTTATTGATAAAATATTGAAATGCCATCCACTGCCGCCAGTGACTAAAAAGGTCCTTTACTGAATCCGGAGTGCACTGTTTCTTCAGCGCCCACAAACCAGGAGCACCAGTGACCGGATCCATTTTTGAGATGATAATCAATTACATGGCACAGGTTACACACTTTCTCGAATCCTCTCGGTTCGGGGCGGATGTGAGCTTGGGCCATGGTTGAGTAGGGCCTGCATCACTGCAACTTGAATTCGGCATGGAAATGGCGATGCTAGTTACGTAAGCTGTTCATGTTCAGTACAACCTGGCTTGAATCTTTCACTTTTGGACTTCTGAGGCATTCCCATGATGCGAAGTGGGGCTGGGAAGGAGTTACTGAAGTGGATGAATATTTTTTGGCAATCTTTACGAGTATATTACTGTAGTTTCGTCTTTGTAAGAAAGTGCGTTTTGGCATAACTGCATGAGTGATGACACATGGATAAGTTTATGAATCCGATGTGATAGTTGTTGGTTCAATTCCTTTCCGGCCCATTGATTAATTAAAGCATTTCACAAGGTTGAGAATCAATATGCCAGTTCGATTGGTCAAGGCTTAAGGTAGAAACACCTTAAACCGGGCGAATAAGAGATTCAGCATGGTTGTGGACCTCGTGTGTACTGTTTGTAATTTTTCCTGGATGGGGAAACAGGAGGGAGAGTGAATGCAAAAATTTCCAGAATTAAATAGCAAAAATTGAATTTACTACAAATTTTTGAAGTCAAAAGTGTACATGACCTTAAAGTGATCAGTAGACTCTCCTTTTGTGGCGCTCACGCATGTAGCTAAAACCGTGCAAATAGAGTTAATGAACCATGAATCTATGAACCAACCACCTCCCTACACGTGTCCATATCGAGTCACTATTCATGAACTATTTATGAAATTGCTGTGCACGCAATAAGGTTCATGCCATGGGCGGCACAGGGGCGGTCTACCCTGCGCTTCTGGGGGCCGCCCGGTTTAAGGTGTTTCTACCTTATTACCAGAGTTTCTGTTTTCGATGATCACATCTGTGTGTTTGGAATCAGTTTGGATTTATGAAATGGGATGTAGCCTAGTACAGATGGCACCCAAACTGCTGGAGGCCCACTGATGATCTTGGATTGGAGCCAATTGATGCTCATACTATGGTTTTGGGGAATGGGATGACATAATTAATGCGATGGTTGCATGAAAGTGTGGACCCAGATGCTGATGATTCTTTTAGTGGTTCTCCACTTTCTCACATGGATTGTAAACTATTTGTGACACAGTAAGCTCATTTTGCACTTTTGCAAATTTGTGTTTAATAATTTGATTTGTTTTCTTTTTTGGAATTATAAATGAACGAACCTAATATTGACATACGGTAGATGATTGCATGGTTGCATTGCACGGGGAAGTTGGAATGGTTTTCTCCGCTCCCTCTCTCTGGGAAGGAAGGGGTTATAATCAAGCAGTTTCTAAAAATTTCATAGCCCTACTGAGAAAAACTTTTCCATTTGCATCCCCCCCAAAAGATTGCCAAACCCATGGATTCATTCCCAACTTGGGTACAAAGCTTGTTCCATGTGAATGATTCTGTCAAGAAACTCCACAGGTTTCAAAGGAACTCTCTAGTCACTGTTTCATGTTATGAGTTCACATAAAGCAAAGAAGTGGTTCAAACCAGAGCTGGATGCTTGCACATTTGCAGGGTTGAAATTGTGGTATTGCTCAGAGGAATCTTTAATTTCTCTGGTTTGAATCAGGCCAACCACTGATCAATGCCGAAATAAAAAAGAATAAACTCGGAATTCCAGAGGACGTGATTCAACAAAACACTTCAGATTCATTGCCGTATGTACTCTGTATGTGGAATTGTTGTGAAGGCAGCTTACAAATTACTTTGGTCATAGAGTGTGCAATCTCCTACTATCTGGCAAGCAAACGTCCCTGCTTTCTGTGCATTATGCCCATTAAATTCTTGAAATATGGAGCCAATTACTTTGGGATATGCTAGGTTCTTTTGAATGATTCTGGTGTCCAAATCTCACTTTAGTATCCAAACAGTGGTTGCTATTACTTGGTGTGAGAGGATACAATGTCAACAAATATATATGTTAAGAATAAATCTGATTTTAAGTTTTAAGAGAATTCTAGAAAAGATGCTTGGGAAGTTGAAATCTTTAGATCTTGTAGATTTCAAGAATGTTAAATTAGTGAAATGTTTATAGTCAGTGTTAAAATTGAGACTCAATATTGTCTAAAATTTCAAGGTCAAAATCTAAATTATAGTTATCCGAAAAAAAATTGAGGCGTAATTTTATAAAAATGCGTTATGGAGTGTCTCTTGTTTTTCATGTATAATATTATTGATTTTTTTAATTGTTTAACTACATCTCTCAATTATTCATGTGAGAAGTACATTTGAAAGGATGAGTAGTTCTTTGCTTTCATTTCTTTGTTCCATCGACATTAGATTGGGGGTGGAACAAACATACACTTAATTCACATCGATCTTCTCCAAATACCGAAGTTCCTCTTCTTTTTGTGAGAAGTAAAAAAACATCCGTAACAACAGGAAATTTGCTTTAATTATGAAGGGCATATCACCAAGTGAATCACCTTATTAGTGTCGTGGGCTTCCAATTGAGACACCATACAATGTTATAATTACGACGGATACAATATTACATACATTGGTATTTCTAATGTGTTCACAAATTAAGGTAGAGGGTCATATTTCCGACCAGCTTGTATTCCTGACCCTTACTAAAATGAATATTAATTCCAAATATCACCGAGTGCTAGAAAGTGTCCCAATAGTGCTCTAATTCCATCCATGCCATGGAAAATTTAGTACTTCTAATTGGTGCTGAAGTACTTTATCCTCAGAATCCAACCTCTCATGAAAACCATGACCCTATAGTTGGTTGATTGTCACTCTATGCTTATGGACTTAAAAATTCATAGAAAATTGTAGAAATGCTCAAAAAATGTATTTATTGGGGGATACTTTTGCATTAACTTTGTGGAGCTTCCAAAAATAATAACCTTTTTTTTCATTGGTCTAAGTATGCAAACCTGAAATTCAGTCGGGAATTGGTCCCACTACCTCATACAGAGTCTGTGTGTACCAATGTCATCTGTTGCAATGGTACGGCTGAGGATACGTACTCATCCGTTGCTCAGCAGTAAGGTTTACTCATGTTTCAAAGCTTCAGAAATACAGGCAGAACCTGTCTTGAAAAGATTCAAGACTGCTCAGATTGTGATTGAACAGTTTCGGACTGCTCGATAACCGACTTTTCAAAAGACAAGGAACAAGACTCTGCTAACCTTGATTTTAATAACTCCGATTCAGGTATGAATTGGTTTATTTTTGTTAATACTTGGGATATCTGTGCCCTCATAAATTTTTTAAGAGGAATCTGTCTGAGTAACGGAAAAATTTCATGCTAAAACGACATTCAACTATCCCAAGTAGTCAAATTATAGGGACCGTTGGCTGTTTTTACTGTTTATTTTGGTTGTTTTTACTGTTTGTTTTGGCTGTTTTAACTGTTTGTTTTGTATTTAGACAGAAATATTCACCTGTGTCAAAATAGATAAACTAAAAATGAACTGTGTAAAATAAACAACGCTGGGATCCAATCAAAAATCTCGCTAATCGATACCATTGAAGCAAGGTAGTACCGATCTCAAAGTATTGCATAACATATGGCTACTCATGGGGTTGGCACTGTGGTTCCGGCGAGCCTGACCCAAGTCCGAACTGCCGGCAGCTCATTTGGACAAAAGTGACCATGGATTTCAGCCTGCTTTCTGGCTCAACCACATGATTTAGGCACTTTGGAGCTGGTGACAGTGACTTCAGGGTTACTGTCAGCCCCAAATTACTGTTCAAATGACTTTGGCATTCCGTTTTATTATATGATAGTAATTCAGATTACAGGTCACAAGCAAAGAGAAGTGCCTTCGAAGTTCTAACTTGAAGCTCCACCCGATCATACCGGGATGCTCTCACCTTCAGACACATAAGCCAGTGTGGTCACACTGATACGCCTCCTTAGGCAGCACATACACACGCTCTCTCACAAAAGCATAAGCAACCACACCTAGTTGTACTCTTCACGGACTATGTCGACCATCAAGCTCAAGCAAAGTGCCGTTTGCACAATCATAAGCACAAGGACTTCGACCGGTGACACAAAAACTCTCAATTCCGTCATGATCATCAAAGCTGTGGCGATACCCGAAGATGAGATCTTGTGAGGCCTCAGGGCTGCTCCACGCTTCAGTAGCAGAGCTGTATATACTCACTCCCACGCCTCAGTAGCAGAGCTGTATAAACTCACTACAACAATTACCTTGTAGCTATGCAACTCCCGGTCTCTCACCAACTGCACCATTTGAGGCTGAACCAAGCTGAGTGAATGCGGCAGTACAGGAAGCTCTCTCAATTGTCTCGTCAATGGGTTGATCACCACAATGGACAGAGGCACTTCCTCCATGTCACTTAAAAGAGGAACGATGGTGATGGTGACAGTGGTTCACACTTAGCTGCGGCAACACATGGAGTTATCCATGTATAATCTTGCATTCAAACCAAATAGAAACAAGAGCGTGGTTTCCACTTCCTCAGTTTTCCTACTGTTTACGAAGAACTTCAATTCTCGCAAATCTGACGTTTAATTTGGGAATCCACCATTTCACTCCGTAAAGAGTCGTGGTTATAAAGACTGCGCCAAGATTTCTGTCATGTCTTCAATATTTCAAGCAACGGGGTAATGAAGCGATCTACTGAAAATCAGTTGAAAAACCAGATGACAAGCTTTTCTGTGTCAAAAACCCTTAGGTTCTTGCACCTGGAAACTAACAACATTGCTGTATGTATCAAGCCTTCAAAGTACCTTAATAACCAATCAAATGACAAACTTAAAACAAAGGCACGTAACCTGCAGTGCACCAGAAGTACATTGCCTGCTCTGGAAGTGATGAGTGAATGGAGAGTCTAGATGCCTGTGTCAATGCGTGTAAAGCTCACTACTGCTGGGCATTTAAAGAATGTTGAAGATAATCTGCAATTGATAACACAGATGAGGTAGGTCATGGCAACTACAGAGAAGTATGTCTACCTAAAAGAAAAGTTCAGGGATGAACAGATAGATGCTTCGATGGCCTTTTATAACAACAAAAATAAGGAGAAACACAAAAACCCAACCGATGAAAATGCTGAAAGATCTGTGTACCTTCGAAGACTAGCTTCCAACAATAATCAACACTTGATTTTTCCTCATCAAAATTTCACTGGCTGAACACCACCAACCAAAGATTTTATCCTACACCAAATTGTGTTATGTCGTTTGGAATATTGCTCATATTCGCTCACATGGCTCAATATAAACAGCATAACACAAAGAGAATGCTTCAACAGTGAACGTAAGAGAGTGACAAACTGCGCGTACTGACACAATAAGGAACAACGCCTGAAAGTTAAAAACTTCTTGAGTTCCAAGCTCCACCCGCATTTCCGGGATGCTCTCACCTTCAGACACGTAAGCCACTACAGCAACACCCCAAATCACCCTCATGTGAACACAAAAATTCCGTGAACTGTAACACAATTATGCTACAAATAGCGAGTCACTTAAGCACAGAAGGGGTACATACCCAAAACATTTCATAATGGGTGTCAATTTCCCTTCCAGCAAGTGTACTGTACAAAACAGCTGACAGCTGCTCCTAGTGATGACCCGCTTTGTCCCATTTGCTTTTCTTATTGGCACGAGATTCACTCCTTACTTCACTTGTTGTTTGTATCACTGAGGAAGTCGTACTGATGATGGTAGGAACTCCCTCTGCAAGCCGAGCATTCGTAGCTGCTGCTGCTGCAAGTGACACTGCGCAAACAAAAGCTATGTTAACTGAATCTAACAAATGTTCATGTAGATACTTAGAGCACATAACCAAAAACAGAATCATAACGTGAATACACGAATTCTTGTAGATTAAAGAATTTGCACACAATTGCTTGACCTAATCATTTTCCTGCTTCAGATCGTATTGCCATAAAATATTTGGAGAGGACTCAATTAAGCGTGCTATCTACGGATATAAGATTGATCAACAAAAGATAAAAGGAATGCTTTGATTTTTCATATTTGACAAAAATTGCAGAAAACATGTCCGTGCAAGCAACTGTGATCTCGTCAAAGAAACTAGCCTCCAGAATACCATCTGCATCATGCCTGGCGAAACGAGAGGACAACACAATACTGAGATTGTGTTACCTACAGGACATCCATGAACTTTAAAAAAACTCCACACCTTTTTGAGAAGTAACGAGCTGCGTTGCACGCACAAAATCAACACTGGTTCGTTGGGACTGCCTCCTCTCCTGCTCCTTGCGATCTGCCTCTTTCCTTTGATCAGCCGCTAATTAAGACACATAAAATCCAACATGCTTCAGTCGGCAGTGGCGTTGACATGAGACATCCAGGCTAACTAAAACCATAATTCAATTTCACCACCTGACAAACTTGCAGTCCGCTTTTCACAGATATCAGAAAACACATATCCTTCACGAACATAAAGATGCAATAAACCGAAGACAAGAAAGTGAATCAAAATCTCAATGAACCAGGAGCTATACCGAGAGCATCTACATAGTCACTCTGGTCATATCCATGCGGGTCAAAAATTGCGGGATCAAAACAGCTGCCAATCTCATCGATATTCTGATGCATAACAGCGAGCTGCAAGAAGTCCGGATTCCGGTACCCCTTCGAGTGCCGCAAATCTTCATTAAAATTCCTCCCCTGTTCTTTCAACTTCAAAAACTTCGCAAACTTAGCCTGCAAATCCTCAGAACACGGTGTAGACGGCGGCGACGGCCAAAAATCAAGCAGCACTTCTTCCTCCACAACAGGACCAGGAACACGAACCCCCTCCCCATTCTCACCTCCCTCCTGCACCCCATCATCCCTCTCCGCCCCCTCTCCAACATCCATATCCGCAACCCCATCCGGTGACCCCGAAACCTCCACTAAACCCTCACCCGCCCCACCCTTGTGCTCATCCCCATCCCCCTGCCCCTCATCATGCGCATAGTCCACAATACTCCCCCGCGGCTCGCCCCCTCCCCCCTGCACCGCACTCTCATCCACATCCTCGTCATCGATATCAGAATCCGCCTCCCCGTACGCAGAGAGCAATGCAATGCCCTCCGCCATCGCACCTCCTGCTCAAACCCTAAACCCTAAACACCAGCAACGAACTCGTCTCGAAAGAAAACCAAAGAATCCTCTTCCTCTACCGCAAAGAGCTCCTGAAAACCAAACCAAGACGCTTCCCGAAGTGTGCAATCGCCGGAGCAGGCCCCGCGTCCCGACCGTCCTCCTGGTCCTCGTCCTCGTCGTCCTCCTCTCCAAACCCTAAAACCAAGGACTCATCGCATACGAGAGAGACTACTCCGGTTGTGTATGCTTCAGACTGTGGGTTCGGAGAGGAAGGTTTCGGAGACGGAAGAAGGCGAGAATGGCGAGCTTGAATTCGACTCGGCAGGCCACGATCTAGACGAGTGGGGGCATCATCTCGCAGGTCGACGCGCCATGGACGGGCGGTGTTGTAGCTGCACTTGCCGGCACTGATTTAGTGCAGGCTTTGCCATTTGTATACCGTTCAATTGGGGATGGAGCATTTATTTATTTTCTAAAATAAGGTTCCGTCTCTCAAAAACAGAGTTTCTCAATTTATTTTTTTTAGAAAAAAAAAAAAACCAGTTAAAATGTCTTTAAATGGTTTAGAAATAACAAAATATTATTAAAAACTTATTTATTCTATTTTTATTCTTTTTGAGTTCATGGTTTTCTATTTTTTATGTTTTTTTAATTTTGAAATTATTTTTGGACGAACATGCTAATTATAGTACGGTAATTTGTAGTACAACTATTGTAGTACCGTAGCAAGTTTTGCGTATATTTCTAAAAAAGTAAATGTAAAAAAAAATATTAAAAAAATTAAAAAATGAAAAAGTTTTTTTAAAAAAATAAAAATAAAAAACCATCAAACATCAAACAAAAAAATAGAAATTCAATTTGAAAAGACATGAATTTATTTTTTCAAAAAACAAACAAATATTGTGTAGAAAGTGGTAAACCTCCTATGGTTCTACGATAAATTCAATTTATTTAATCGTTTTATTTATGTTTTTACTCTAGTTGATTTCCTTACATTCCATCTTAGTTCATACCGGTATTTCTTTTATTTGTATTATAGAGTCATTCACTTTTTGTAATCATAGAAAGTTTATTGTTTATAGCGTAGATTACAAGTTTTGTTAACATTGCTAAAGTCACCTTGTTTTTGTAGTACCTTTAAGAGAAGACAATATTCATCACCATTGACTTCAATGAATGTTGAGCAATTTGTACCCTCATTGAGCATGGATGTAGCAACTAAGTCCTTCATTTGTCTTGAAATAGAAGCATCTTCGCTAATAGAGGCAACAAATATAGAATGCCTCTCAACTACATGCTCAAGCATCTTCTAAAGAGCTTTGTTGAGAATTTGAATCAATGTATTTAGGTCTCATTGTGGAAAATCCGCTCCCTTGAAGGCATACATTGACACGTAAGTTTGGATGAATTTTATTTATCATTTATTAACTATAAACTACTATTCACATCCTTGTTTGAATCCCTTCAAAGTCAACATTTAGCAAAACCATCAAGACTTTTAATTCTCAACTCACCAAATTTTACCCCTAATTTGTATATAGTCCTAAGTAGTCGTCTCACTACAATCTCATTTTGTTACAAATGATTGAGAACTTTGGAATTTTTTGAATCTTCACTATCAAATTATCTTGTACATTCATTTTTGATTATTTGCTAAACTTTAGTACTTTCAATCGAACAACAATAGAACTAGTGTAAATCCATACACTTCAAGTAAGGATCCATTCACCACATTAATATCCTTTAGATCCAATGACTTAGAACCTAACTTGTAGACATAAGTGCATTATATCAAAAAACATTATTTATAAAAAATATAAATTATTAATGTCCATGAATATTGTGGCTAATCATATATGGTGATTTTAGAGTAGCACAACCTTTGTTACCTTTAATGATGGTATAATGTAAGTGTGACTTTATATTGGAGTAAACGTTAAACGATATGTTATATAAGAATATTCTTTAAAATTAAAAAATCCTAAATAAATATATAAAATATCTCAACAAAATATTCCATTCTACACTGGACACATTCTTTTCAATGAACGTCATACAATTTAATTTAAATCCTTCCATGTAAAGGTCTTTGCAATTTGTACGTGTCATTATAGAATGCGATAAAGACAATTTTAAGGAAGTTTGAAAGTACACATGTTAGTACCAAAAAAAGAGTCTAAATCTAGATGAACTTCCTCTTATTTTTAAGTATCTAAAAATTTATATTATTGTAGCATTATGAAAAATAATGTGCAATAAAAAGAAGGGTCAAAGAGTAATACTTTTATTTGTATTTAATATATAATTACTTGAGTAAGGAAGAACAAAAAAGATGTATCAAGAAGAGTGATTGAGACAATAATTATGATTTATATTTATTGCTTTGCACTTTCTTTTTAGTTTTATAGTTTGTCTACCTTCTACAGATTCACTAGTATTTTTAAATCTAGATTCTCCTTTTAATCAATCCTATAGATTTGAAGGAACAAAAATCGCAATTAATCATAAAATTGTAGTTCTTCAAATCCATGTATTGGCTCTTATATTTCTAAAGAATAAATGTTATCTCATAAAGAAAGGTACACGAAGTTGACATAATTTTTACTTCAATTCTACCTTCATGTGCTATAATTGTTAGTTGAGTTGGGTGGTCCCTCTTCATACGGTTTAACAAGAAAATGGATGTCAAATGAAGAGAGCGAGTGTAAATTTTGAACTTCCTAAACCACTAAATTCTCAAATGTTTGCATCATAGACTTTCTTTCAAGCCACTACGTGGAAGATTCAAAACTACAAATTTCAACTTTCAAGCAAATCAATGGCATGTACAGTATTGGAAATAAATAATTGATAGTACTAAGTATCTTTAGCTAGTGAAAAATCATACAACATACTGTAGACAAAGAAAAACTTATTTTCTTTCAAAATATTCAAATTATTTTTGGAGACTAGTGTAATTCGATTCTTTATTTTTCAGCATCAAATGTTAGTGTATAAAGAAAAAAGAAACATACTTTGTTATAACTTATATAGAATGAAAAAATATCAATATCAAAGATAATCTTCTAAAAACACATTAAATTTCTTTAATTAGTGGTTTGAAAGCAATAAATATTTATTTAAAGAATGGATAAAGGACATGTGAACATTTAACCACGGTGACGATGAGCAAAGGAAGCAACATTATAAGCTTTTCTTCTAGTTAAATGGTACGATTACTGTGAAAATATACACAAAGGTTGGCAATCATAAAGAGTATTGATAAATATTTTTTGTAGATTTTCTGAACTTGTATTGAATTTTCTTTGTATTTTGAAAGGTCTAAATGCAAAAGTCTTTGTAAATGATACTAAGAGGCTACTGAAATCATATGCAAGCACACCAAAACTCAAACTTGAATTCTATTGATTTGAGCTAAGATAACAAGTTATATTTCTAATTGCATTTCAACTTTGCATAATTAGGCATCTCTAAAAAATAAATAAATTATGTGTTCTCCACAAAGCTAGTGCAAAGACATTAAAAAAAATAAAAAATAAAAAATAAAAAATAAAAAATAAAAAATAAAAACATTTTCTAAATATTATTACAACTTTTAATGAAATTTTAAGCTTTGAAGCATGTAGTGGCCATTGATAATCTACTAAGTCTTGGTTTTCATGGGAGGTTGGATTTTGAAAATAGTTCACCAATCAAAAGCATTGTACTCAATTTTCCAAGCATGTACACAACTAGAACATTCTTATATAGTTCTTGAAACAAGGCTAGGTGGTTTTTGGAACCTACCCCTCCAATTGTAGACGTCAGGATTTGGGCCTCCGTAGAATTGAGCGTATGTAAATTCATTCCACTCCCAATTATTGGTGCCCGTAGGCTCGTTTGAGTCATGGCACACTGGTGAGGTGGTTGTGAGTTCAAATCCCAATGCCCACGTCATGCCAACTACTATGGTCCATCCAACTATGGTGGGGGATCTTGAGACTTCGTAACCTAAAAGACCTTTGGTGGAATAACATGTCGGTTGTCTTCAAGGCACTTAGTGTAGAAAAATATTTACTTTCAAAAGATGGAGTAGCTCTAAATTCATTATCCTTTAACCATCGGATTAGTGCTCACTCCTATACAACCTCAAAAATTGTGTTGTTATCTAAATAAGGTAGACAACCATATTCCCTCTCAAATTTCAGATTTGCATAGTTATTGCAAAGGCATCCCCTAAAAAAACATTTTTCGAGCGTTTTTATAATTTTAACCCTTAAACGTCCTCACCTATGTCCAGTTTAGGCAGTTTTGCAAAGATGCATTATAAAATGCAATTAATATGAATATTTAGAACTTGATGTATAAATAAAAGTTATACATTTTGAATTTTAGATTCTATTTGTACGGTTAGATCTATGACTGCTATCACTAATCTTTTTTCATAAATTTTGAAACATAAAATAAAAAATTATTTTGTAATTCAATTACAAATAAGATATTGACAATAAGCGGACGAAATTTTTTGTGATGGGTTACAATGTAGTACTTTAGGTATAGTGATTTTTAGAGATTTTTTGGATGTTTGAATTTAATAGTTTTTTTCTTCAAGAACACTTTAGACCAAAATCTTCAGGATTTTTGGTGAAACACTACAATACAAAATGAAGCATGATAGTTTTTTCAAAAATTATTACCCTTCCCATCAAATCACACATACATGAAGCTAACTTCCCATAGAAAATTCAATAAAAAAATCACACCACAAAAAGTGCATGACGGATGAGAAAATATGGATGAAATTTTTACATCAGGCCAAAAAGGCCTGCTTGGGCAGTTAGGGGTTAAGTTTGCAAGCTTATAGTGCCCACTAACAACTTATAAGGTCCTCATTTTCATGAGCAATTGAATTTTGAAAATAGAGTGCTTCTGAAAATGAGAAGCTATCAATTTCTCTACTACAGTCGTAATTGAAACACTCTTGGATACTTCTTGAAACCAAGTTAGCTTGTTTTAAAAGTCTGCCTAAATTTTCTGGAAATTCTTCACATTGTTTGTTCAACTTTCAAATATTATTTCCCAACTTTGAGACATTGTTTGCTTGACTTTGAGATATCATTGCTTGATATTACTTTGAGAAATTTAAAAATGCCTAATTTTGAGATATTATTAGGGACCACGGCCGTGGTGTAGTGGTTTGAGCCCTTCCGACGAAGCACAACATTCTGGTGCAAACCATGCACGTATTCAGGAAACGAGAACCCAGCCCACCGCCCCAACAGTCGAATCTCAGCGAATACTTCGGCATTCCAGCGACTGGTGCGCGCATCAGCGATTAGAGAAGACAAAGCGAGTGTCGCCGGAAAACCACCTTTCCGAGGATCCCAGCGCCACAACACTATTGCCATCCATCCCAGTATGGCTCCTTTCACGGCTGGATCCCCTCCTTCCCAGGCTGCCATCTCCTGATCTTCTCCAAAACACTCAGAGCACACGAGGATGAAGACGGAGGCGCCCGATTACACACAGAAGACGGAGGCTCAACATTGCCTCAACAGTCAACACTCCCTTTATACTCTACCAACACGCCCTCACCAACATCGGTCACCCAGACACAATCATGTGTAATCCTCTGCGATCGACACAATCCGACCGAATCCACTTCGATCTGAACTCTACTCATGACTTTCATTTAATTTCAGAGTCCTTTGCTAATTAGGCTTAATTACAGATTACTCATAGTACTGATAGGCTATACGGCTTTGATGATTTTCTCCCTTGCACTGACCTCCTACTTGATTGATTAGTGACACTTTGAGCTTCTTTTCGCTTTAGTAGTGATTGATGAGTTTAGGGGCTAATTTGATCAGTCTAACTCTTAGTTTTATGTACTCTCAGTAGTTTTAAGTCTCACTGCATGGTCGCCCATGCTCATAGGTCAATCCACGCTTACGAGACACGTGGCGGTGACATGACGGCCGGTGCCCCTGGCCTCCCCGGTTTCCCGGGTTTGTTTTTCTCTTTCTTGTTTTAACCGCGATGCGGAGTTAAAAGGTGTAGTGGTTTGAGTCATGGTACACCGGTGAGGTGGTCGTAGGTTCGAATCCCTATGCCGACGTAGTGTTTACTACCATAGTCCACCCAACTATGGTGGGGGGTCTTAAGACCTCGTTGCAAGGGTGCCCAAAAAGACCTTGGGGGGGATGACATATCGGTTGTCTTCAAGGCACTTAGTGTAGAAAAGTGTTTACCTTCGAAAGGGGGGAGTAAGGTACTGGCACCGAAAACCAATCAGTACCAAAAATCAATTAGTAGGGATGAGTGTAGAGTCCCCAAAACCAACCGCCATGGAGTGGAAAAATTCGTAGTGAGCAGCATTGATGAAAAAGTGAACGGTTTTTGGTTCAATGTTGCATGGTTCAGGCCACCAACTTGGATGAAAATCTGATTTTACATTAACGAGTTTAGGTTTCCAAGGGTGCATACTTATGTGGATTAATGCTCCAAAAAATGCCCACCAAGTGGGCAGCCTTTGCAATAAAGACAGTGAATTTGGCGCTCCTACTTGCTTGATTTAAGGGTTTAGGTGGGTGCAAGGATGCAAACATATGGTGTTTAGTTTTGAAGATGTAGTGAGTTGTTTTAGTGGAGTCTGTGCACAATTTAGGACTTGCAAGAGAGTAGTTCTAGGATTGGTTCTCTTTGGTTTTAGAAGGCATAGATGGGGACATTAGGGGGGCAAGGTGAAGGCTTCATGAGTGATGAAGACATGGTGCAAGAAACTCAAGCACCCATGTCTTCACACCCAATTTCAGCACCATGTGGCTATGGCCAAGGGGTGGAGGATGAGTTAAACTTTGATGATCATATGGCACAACTTGAGCATGGTGCAAGAACAAGATATAGATATGCAGCACCTAGGGTACATGTGAATTCCACAAGCATTCCAAATCAGCAAGCAAATGGACTGAGTGAGAGAGGAAGGAGGAGTAGTTTAAGGAGTGCCTCACCTTTGATGCCAAGTAGTTCTCCACTTGATTTCAGCAGTGATGCAAGGCCTAGAAATATTCCCACTGCACCTATAGAGACACAAGAGGATACAAACAATGCAACAAGGAAGGCACCAAGCAAGAAAAATGGGAATTGGACTAATGCCCAATTGAGGAGGGTTATGGATGCTATAACTGATCAAGGGATGAAGATGAGAGAGGCTGCAAGAGCCTATGGGGTCCCAAACTCTTCATTAAGAGATCATTTATATGGGACAACAAGGGGGAGGAGAAGAGGGGTCAAGCCAGTTTTGGAACAACAAGAGGAGAAGAAACTTGTGGATTACTTATTCAAGATGCAAGACTTGGGCCATCCCTGAACCCCACTCCAATTGAGGTTAAAGGTAGACCAAGCTACGCAAACTAGAGACACTCCATGGAGTGCTATTGGAGTTCGAGGGAGAAGCTGGTTGAAGAACTTTAAGGTAAGACACCCTGAATTATCCTCTAGGAAGAGTCAGCCACTAGAGGTGGCAAGAGCAAGGGGTCTTTGTGCAACTACAGTTTCTACTCTCTACAAAAACTTAGAGGAACTCTATAGTACCTTCAAGTACCCCCCTCTCACATTTGGAATTGTGATGAATCTGGGGTGCAAGCTGGAAGAGGAGGTGGAGCAACTGTCCTAGCAAGAGTTGGTTCAAAATCTGTCCACAGCATAGAACCAGACCAGAGAGAGCATTTATCAGTCCTAAGTTGCATCAATGCAAATGGGGGAAAATACCTAATTTCTACATTCTCAAGGGTATATATTTCATGAACAATTATGTATATGAATGTGAGAAGGATGCTCTAATGGCCATACAGCCCAATGCATGGATGACAAAGTGGTTATTCCAATCATGGATTTCACACTTCATCAAAAATTTGAAGAAACATGGGAGAGTTGACAAGGAAAATAGATACTTACTGATTCTAGATGGCCATAATTCCCATGTCACTCTTGAAGTTGTCACCTTGGCCATGAAAGAGGGGATAGACATTGTTACACTACCTGCACATACATCCCATGCCCTTCAACCTTTAGATGTCTCTTGTTTCAAGCCCTTTAAATCTGCCTTCAGACAAATAAGGGATGCATGGATTCTAGAGAACAAAGGAAAAAAGGTGGAAAAACATGAGTTGTGTTAGTGGACAGCCAAGTCTGGGTTTCGAAAGACTAGAATATGGCCTGTGGATGCAAATGCAGTGGATAAATCTCTACAGCCAAGCACTGGTTTTCAAGAAGGGGCAGGAGAAGCTCACCTAGGTGGAGACGAGTCTGGAAGCGACGACAGTCAAAGTGAGCAGGAAATAGGCGAGGGAGACAGTCTCGGCAGGACTTTGGAGCAGCGACAAACCTGCGAAGACACGGGTAAAATCAGCGTCAAATGCTACAGAGACTGCCCGAATTCATTTAGAGCATGCAAATCAGCCAAGTGCAGTGAGAAGAAGTGACAGCAGTAAGTGCACAGCAGGACTTACCGAAGCTGGTTGCAACTCATGTGTAGGTCAGTGGGGCTGTGAAGGGCGTGGACTGCTTGCGGCACATCACGTGGAAGGTACGTTTACAATCTTGCCTCCCTGCAGCAGTAGAAGTTGAACAGAAATAAATGAAGCTTAGAAAAACCAAACCGTGAAAGCAGTAGAAATCAGCGAGACAAAGAACTGAGACAAAGAACCGAGACAAAGTAGAGTCACCAAAACAAGATACTCCAAGAGCACACAACCGAGGTGAGGATTCAGAGTAAGTGCCGAGATCAAAGGGGAGTCAGTGATCTGCAATAGAGGCAGCGGTTCATTTAGAGCAGACACAGGGCTGACTTCTCTGCTCCGAAGTGCACTAGGCGTTGATGAGAGAATCATCAAACAAAAAAATATTTAAAAAAAAGAGAGAGATAGCCGACACTACCGAGAGTACCTGGAACGCAGAGCACACAGACTGCCTCAAGTGCCGAGCCCATACACGGCAGTTTGGCTTGCGGCAGAGTCCGAGCTGTAGATAGAAAGGCAAAGCATGCCTACAATCCGTGGCATTCGATGTACAATTTGGTGCAATTCCTGTACTGGAAGTTGGCGAACCGGTGCGAGAAAGCGGACATGCTCATTTTGTTTCATCAAAGTGAACTTCGGAGGAGCATGGGCAAGTGGATCACTCAGGTAAGGAACTCACTACCAATCTGGATGTCAAATTATTCTTTCATCGAATTGCAATGCACAGCTGAATTCTCACAAGAAAATCTGAATCTGAAGTGTAATTGCGGGTGTATGTGAAACTACAGATATTCAACGCAGCTGGCTTACCCACTCAACCCTACGAAATGCCAATCAGAGACAAATCGATCTGCTTCTAGAAAGCAATCGTGTCACGCCTCGGAATGGGTGGAGTCCCCACCGAAATATTCCGAGAGCTCTACGTTCAAAGCCGATGCAAAGTCCGCACGCTCTGCAACCTCCCAACCACCAGATCAACCACCGATCAGAACGGAAAACGGTCCATCAACATCACACTGATGGTGCAGAGCGGAACTTGACTGCCATCTCCTCTTCTTCCACACTGCAGATCAGTCCTCTACGTAAGCACCCAAAGCTCCCCAAATACTGTTTCATCAGAAGTACTTCTGCATGTTCCCTGAACTCGGACTCCAATTTCATTTGATACAAGTCCCCCTGTCAACTTGCAATATATCATCGTTCAAAATCAAGGATTCATTTCCTTCTGTGATTCAACATGGAGCGAAGGGGATCATTTGTAACCTTGAGGATGCACGTCCTACTCGTTGTAGCAGCTCTTTCCTGTGCGAACTTGGTGCCAATTGCTCTTGCATTCACGAGTGCTAATTATGCCAGTGCACTGGATAAGTCTCTTCTTTTCTATGATGTTCAACGCTCAGGAAAGCTTCCTCCTTGGCAGCGCATCAAATGGAGAGGAGATTTGGGGCTCAAGGATGGTCTAGACAAAAATGTACAGGCATATCCTCTCTATCAGTCTTAGATGAAGCTTCTTCTTTAAATCCCGAGTCACTGAAGATCCTGTAAGAAAAGGTCTCGGTTTGCCTTAGAATAAGTTTTGATGTGAGAACCTCCAGTAGTACTAACTGTACAGACACGTATGTATGCAGCGTTTAACTTCATGATTTTTCCAAGTTTGATATTAATCTGGATATGTCGATGGTATGATGGGGCATGTGGATCTTACAGGAGGTTACTACGATGCCGGAGACAACGTCAAATTCGGGTTGCCGATGGCTTTTACCATCACTACCCTTGCCTGGAATGTTGTGGAATTCGGGGATAATTTCCAGTCAACCGGGCAGCTGCAAAATGCATTGAACAATATTCGCTGGGGGACAGATTATCTTTCGAAGGCCTACACTGCACCAAACGAACTCTGGGTGCACCAATGCACAAAAGTCGAAGGCTGCCGGTGGACCACCATGTACGTCGCCAACATGACATTCTGTGAACAAGTACACACCAACCCATTTGCAAAACACTCACACATTAAATCACGCTAATTCCACTTCATCCTCAAGCTAAATCAACACAGCACCTACTAACAACCAGTTTACGGTGATCAATGCATAAACTTGTATATATATCCGAAGATCAAGAGCATGATGGAGACCGACATTCTGGTGTCCACCATTGAAGAACCGCCCTGGTCCAAAATCACAAGAAACCATGTTAAAAAGAGTTCAGAGAACAAGGAACATGGGCGACAACTATGGCATCCAGTCATTACAGTATATATCATATGCGAGTATACTAACTCTTGTCGCTACAGGATGTGGCAACAAAATTGAGGCAGTTGAATCGCTACAGGAAGTGGCCTCACATGCGCATTCAAATTGTCACTGGAAATGGCCCCGGCCTTGCTGCTGCTGCGGAGTCGATGAAGAGTCTGCCCATGAAACTATCTTTCTGGTCGCAAGCACCAGCCAGTTCTAGCTTCGGCTGAAAGAGCTTTAACGTGGTGTTCACATCCGACTGGTTCCTCCCAAGCATCGGCCATGTGCTTTTAAGGCTCCTGGAGAATTTGTCTGTTCGCAACGCTTTTGTAGGCAGCTGAGGACTGTCCAGCCGACCATCGTCGGATGCACCACGCTTACCAAGAGTTGTGTGAAGAGCAACAAGCTGCTGCTTCTGTCCAGCTGATGAAATATAGAGCCGTGTTCCAGGCCATTCTGGAGTTGTCATCTGAGGATGTGGCACATATCCTACGTTTGAGGCCCATTGTGCAGCAGGGGCGGGATTCCATGATGAATTCAGCGGGCGGTGTTGACCTAGAATTAAAGGCTTTGTGAGCTGGAATGGAGAACGAAGCACCACCTTGAGTAGAGGGCGCAGAGAGTTCATTATACTAGAAAAGGGAGACAAACATGTCAGCATATGGCCCAATTTCTATGCTCATCCAAGTTGACAAAAATCGCATCCATGGAAATCCGCGCTTATTGACATACTCACCCAGCAGCGAAGCTCTCAGTCCAGCGCTTCTCAGCAACTCCACTGTCTAACATCTTGCCACAATACACGTCAAGTTGAACTGATTAGTATCTGCAGCCTCATACAGATTACTATGCGGCCAATACATCTACAGAGAACTTGCTCTCTGGAATGACCTTGTTCATGAAGGCTACTGGAGTGACGAAGATCAACCTGAGTGCCCATTCAAGGAGGACAGTGCGAAGTGCATCACGTTTTACAAAGATCAAGACGTTGGTATCAATCAGACGCATATTTCGACATGGTAGGGAGGCGTTTTGGAGGATTTCAGATCGGTGAAAGTTGCACAAGGATCTGCGAGTTCTGCTGTTGATTCTCGAGGAGACCACATCGCTTGTTATTGCATGCCTGATGGATCAGGAAGAACACCGTCGGTACTCTTAGCAAAGTAGAAGAGATGATCTAGAATGTCACTGAAAAAAAAACTAGTAACGAATGTAGTCACACAATGAAAAAAAAACAAGTGAAGCAGAACATCTAGAACAATCTGCGGCAGAATACTCACCTGTCACAGGTACGACCAGCTGCCTTTGACTAGGTTAGACCGAATTTAGTCCGACACAGAGTAAATGGCCATGGATTAACGGAGCAAGAGACTGTGGTCTCACAAAAAAAGAAGAACCAGACTAGTCCCAGAATCCCAAGAGTAAGCAGTAGAAGAAGAAATGTAAACTAATCGAATCTTGTGTTTGGTGCAGTGCAGGCACGTGCAGGGAAGGCAACGTCGGTGAAAGTCAAGAGTTTGAAGTTGAGAGCTCTAGTCAAGAGCCGGTTGGGTGTGGCCTCAAAAATGTAAGCCCAACTCTGCATACAACAGTTCGTCATTACTATGTAGGTGTCCCTGACTCACATGAAAGCAATTATGAGACATGTGAACAACATGTGAGTATTGATCCCACTTTCAAGGAGCAAGTAGAAAAGGGCAACAATGAGGACATAAGTCAGTTTTTGTGTTTACCCAAAATGATCCCTGCAAAGAAGAGGAGAAGGCAACAGCCTCTTCTAGACTACAGCCTCTTCTAGACTACACCCACAGCAGAATCTTAACATCAGAAGATTACATGAAAGGGCTAGAAGATGTCCTAGCCAAAAAAGAAGAAGTTGCAGCTGCTGCAAAGAGAAAAAAAAAAAGAGAAGGAGGCCTCCAAGGAGCAAAGAAAGATTGCTAAGGAACAGCAGCTGAAGGAAAAATAAGACCATGCAGCAGTAAGAGCGAGCAAGAAAGCGGAGAAGGAACGGCAGCAAAGGGAGAAAACAATATCTAGAAGTCGAAGGGGAGGGGCTGCTCAAGCCCACGACGCGCTTGCAGCAGAGGTGCCCTCAGGGGTTGCAGGCTGGACATCAAGCGCCTGCGATGTAGGCGAGGCAACCAGCAACGAGCTCACAAGACCGATGAGCACACAACTACACTGGAGCTTTGTGCCTACAACTCAGGCAGTCCATGTGCCTCGAACTGAAGCCTTCACGACAGTCCCCCGTGCCGCACCAAGCTCAGATACCCTCGAAGGTGACCAGGAGATGCACAACTCCTTCGGCCGCGGCTCTGCACCTCCTGTGCAGAGTATTCCTCGTCGTTGGGTGCGACCGGGCGCACCTCTCCCTTCATCGCACCTTCCCACTCCCGTACAAGACGCCCCTGCTAACATGAATCATCTGCAGGTGATCCAAAGCTTACAGAACGGATTTTACAACCCTCACGCCACAACTCCCTACCATCACCACTCACATACGTCAACGTCATCGGGAGCTTGGGGTGGACAAGTAAAGTCTTGCACCATGCATCAACGAGAGGAGCAGAGGCTTGTGGCAGAGAGGGATCATGGGATTCTCCAACAGACTTCTAGAGAAGGTCGAAGAGAGGCGGGAAGGAGCGGGGTATAGCTGAGGAAGGGTCGGATGGGCGCTCACGGGCGTTGGGAATAGGCGCCAAGCTGGATAGGCTTTGGCTACCATGTGGACAGAGCAACATGCCACAATGGTCGGGTCCAGGAGCCCAAACTTCAGATCTGGATCCGCTGATGAGTGGACCTCCACCTCCCAGCGCCTCGTCATCCACTTCTTCCCATGCGGTTTAGCAGCCTACCTGGCTGCTCATGGGATCCGTCCCATGCGCTTAGATGCCACCTCCAGGTGGCCCACTTTTACACCTTGAATGGTTCTTGGTGTCGTTATGTTTTTTTCTCACTACACTTGTAACCAGCGGAACCCACCTGCGCGCCCAATTCAGGCAGTCGTTGCTCTCAGAAAGCAAGACCTTTTGTTTTAATTTTAGAACAGTATGTGCACATTTCTTGAGATCTGACATCCCAAGAAAGCCATCAGTCTATGTTCAGCTTGTGGCCTGCCTACAAGTCTGCATTCATAAATTAATAGGAAATTACAGGAGTACTCAAAATTCAATTTTTTTTTTTGGAATGGTCTTGTTATCACTTTGCAGACCATGGAAAAATATAAAAATTTAACTCCACTGTCTCAGCTATACAAACCTGAAATTCGTGCGGTTTTCAGTGCCACTACCTTAGCTCTAAATTCATTATCCTTTGTCCAGAGGCCATCGGATTAGTGGATAGAACGAACAAACACTATATTCACGTTGGCTCCTTCGGGGTTGGAGTTCTTCTTCTCCTGAGATATTAAATTTCGAAATGCCGACCACTTTTCGCACTTTAATTAATTATTAGGCAAAACAATGCCCAAGCTGCTAATAACCTATGGTTGTAGGGTGTGAGAATTGGACCTGGGCGGGAATGTGCCCCCCTACCTTAGTCTATAAAGCCTTCTGTGACAAGGCCTCTCACACTCTGACAATACCACCTTCCATCTGGCAAGCTCACAATCTCCGACCACCTCCAAGGCCCAAGGCTGCGTGAGCTTCCACCTCAGCTCACTTCCCTCACCTCCATTGCTTTCCATCTGGCAAGCTCACTATCTCCGACCACCTCAGGCTGCGTAAGCTTCCACCTCAGCTCACTTCCCTCACCTCCATTGCTTTGAAAATGGTTTTTGGGAAAGTGTTTGGGATGGTGCACTCTGATTTCTCTTCTATCCAGTTATGATACCCGACAGGAATTCATTGTTATCTATGTTTTCTGATGTTTTCTGGACATTATTCCATCAAAGACGTGCGCATATTCGTCAAGAGGACAAACCTCTACCAATTTCTTGATAAATATTAAACAGTTGGACTGTTACAAGTTGTCCTTGTCGAAGATGGTGTGGGTGACCAGCAAGTATACTAGTGAGCTCATGGCCTAGTAATTTATACCAGCTCACTGGTAGTCGCTGACCAGCTCTTACATGAGATAATTTGCCACGAGTGAAAAACCATTGTCCAACACTTATAAGAAAACTCTGGGCAAATACTTATGATGAGCCAATATAACTTAAAGGACTCGGTAAATTTTTGAGCATAAATAGTTTGGCTTATATCTCATAATGTTCCTCAACACACTGAGGTTGCTCAGTGGAGTGAAGAAAAGTTATAACCTGATGTTACATTTTGTAACCACCATGTTTCACTAAACATATTTATATTTTGAAGTCCTTGTTCTTCACGCAGGGTAAGCTAAGTTTTAGGACCAAAAAGGTTCATGGAAATAAGCATTCACCACTCAGGCTATGCTCCCATGGTAGTATAGTCCATACTAAGCTTACCCTATACTTAATATGACGTCAAAAGTTATGAAAAAATGTTGATCCACTTGACTGAAGCTTGACTGTGCCACGAGGTGGTGTAGGTCCCTCTAAGATCTTGTTTATAAATGCCAACCTCGCAGTCTGCCACTTCCTACTTCAGCTACCGCTGGACCTTCATGTATATTTCTAGATCTCCCTGAACAAGGCACCACGTTCTCTCCAATCTCACACTCCTGAGTCCTCACTACTCTACTCCGTCGATGATACCCAGCTGCAGTTGCCTGCTAGAGGGGATCAGATTCGACACGGTGCAGGGAAAGTGGGGAGTGATCTAGACAGCCTTGAGGTGGGAGGTGAATTTAGTGGTCCTGCAGGAGTTGATGGTGGGCAGCGGAAGAGGTGATGTGACTGTTGCTCATTGGCGTATTTCGGTTTTGTTTCGGTGAGGAATAATTGTGTTGTTCGTTATTGTCTTGCATCGTTGCATTGTTTTTTGCTGCGACAGGGGGGAATTAGAGGAGCTGTGGTCGTTGGGAGCTTTGTTGTTGAATTATATAAGTTCTGGGATTGTGCATTTTGGCAGAACTAGATTCATGGTAGTGAAGGTTTGAATTTTGAAGGGTTACGCTTGCGGGTTATGAAGATGGGTTGATCTCCCGAAGCTTGTTAGCGCGCAACGTAGATTCTAGGCGACGAGCTTTTGAATGTAGTGGTGCGTATGGGCTAAATTTCGGGAACACCTAACCTGCCTTGTTCACATTGCCTTTTTCTATGTGACATCTTGTTTGTTGTTTGCCATCTGCAGGGTTTAGGCATTCATCTGGTGCACAATTGGAAACCTTTTCTTCAGCCTCCTATTGCACCGGAAAAACCAAGCACTACTCTAATCCCTTCCGTAATCATTGTAAGTGACATTGTGCAAAATTTTATCTCAACCCTTTCCCATTAGATGATACATCTCACTCTCTTCCCTACTGATGATGTTGGCTCATTCCTCACCCCTGTCCATGATCCTTCCCCCTCCCACTTGTCCATGATCCAACCATCACCCCTGTGCATGTTGCTCACCCGCTTCCTTTTTCGTCACACTCAAATCTAGGTCCCTTGTTCATGAGTACGATGCTAAGTGTGGAGTTTGCAAAGGAATGAATGCATCATAAAAACTGCATCGACGGTAAAAAATGAAGATTAGCTCAGGGAAAGGCTATTGATTTTCTCTTCTTGACTAATCCTTATCATTCACAGCTCAGATTGACAGGCTATGAAGCCAGGGGTAGAGATCTACATCAGCAGTTCTTCAACAAGGTGAGTCCAGCCTTAAATCGCGAGGATTGGCCATCCCTTAAGAATCCCATTTATGATTATGAAAAAATCCCTTATGCAAGTCAAGTCTTGGTGATGCTGAGTCTGGCGCTATGGATGCTAAGTGAGTAATCTACATATTTATCTAGAACAAGCTTGGAGACGTCTTTAAAGATAATTTTCTTGTTGGCTGTCATACAGGAGTGGGCATTTGGGTTACACAGGGAAGGGCAGTTAGAATGGCAAGTACCTCAAATAACAGCCGAATCCCCACGTATGTCCCTCTTCCCACTTTCGCCTTGACACTCTGCCTTGCCCACACATAACTTAGCACTAAAACCACGGACCCGTCACTCTTGTGTCTTGTTGCTTTCATCGTTTGGGACCTACAAGGAAGTCGGTACTTTGCCTTCATCCTAGAGGTAGTCGCTGGTTATTATTATATATGTAAAAAAATAAAAATCTGTTATCTTTGTATGATGGATCTCACTTGTGTTATTGTGCGGAGTAATTTTGTTTTAGACTTTGTTGACGATCATTTGTTGCCTGTGAGTATTTCTGAGTCATTCTAGTTTCTCCTACTAATCTCCAGTTAGGAAGGATGTTGAGTATGCTTAGTAAATGCGCTTCTTGTTTCGTTGGCTTCGTTGGTCTTGAATTATTGGATTCATGTGTACTGTCTTGAGAAGGAATAGGTTGTCTTCATAGGAGATTGAGATCTGTTATTCCTTTGGATCTACTCTTGCTTTTTCATTGGTTTTAGTGTGCTTAGCAGTGTCACTTAAATCCTCTAGAGAATATTTGATCTTTCTCAAATTGCCAGAGCCTTGTTTGACGTTATGATCATATGGAGCTTAGTGTCTAGTTCTCTTTAGGACTGGTTGGTTCAGGTAGCTGGAAGAAATCGTCCTGTCATTTGCCCATCTTTATCCTAAAATAGTTTAGTGAATCTATGAGTCGTGGACAAGCGTTTGTATCTGCCTTGAAACAAGCGGTTCTGTCCTTCGGTTTTGCAGACATGGTGTCAACGGAATGCCTGAAAACTCAACTTTCGACTTGAATCTAAGCTTGGCTAAGATATCGACTGGGTCGCGTAGAGATGGACCCCATCTTTTTGAGTACCTGGAGGACACGGAATGCAAGGGCCCCTCGTTTTCTCCCTCTCAAGCGCACTCTAATTTGTTTGATGGCAGAGAACCATATCGGACTCCAGGGTATGAAGGATGGGTTCCAGGTGGATCCGCAGACTCAGCAAGTGTCCCCATGCAGCTCCTGAATCTTGAGAAGAAAGAGAGGGCTGGTGAGTAGGGTTCACTTACTTAGCTTCATGTGACCTTCTCCTCAGATGGCTTTCTAATTTGTAAGTTATGTTCTGTTGTTCATTCTGTAACATGGCATGTTATTTTCATGTCATTCATTCACATTGGATCTTCTCAAACACCCAGTGAACCATCAAGTAGTTATGCTTGCATCATCTCTCGCCTTTCTTAGCCTATGTCTTGACCTGTATTGATCTGATTTGAAGTCATCTTTGTGACCACAATCAGTGCTTCTCCCTTCAAGCTTTTTAAAGGGAGGGAAGATTGACCAGCATGAGAAACTGTTGCTTGATTGTGATGGAGAAAATGCAACTGGCAATGAGCACATTTGTTGTTTGTGGAACTGTTGGATGCAGCTCTGTCAATGATATATCCGAAGGCTAAAGTGGAAGGCAATTGCATCACCACCACGCACTATGTCGTTGTCGTGAAACTGTTTCTGCGCGACTTGCTGTTGTCCGAAAATTGTATGGAAGGAGTGCCTCATGCAAAAGCATATGCTTGCCTTCTAAGCCGCTTGAGTAGAGAGCTGGGAACCTGCTCTTTTGATGACGATTCCATGTTAGATCCTGCTGACATTGCCGGATGTATGAGTGAAGTTCTGAATGACATGGAAGAGACATGGAAGAGGCTTGAGGGAGATGGTGAACTTCTGAAGGCGTTGGGAGATACATGGGGTCCAGATGTTTGCGTTTATGTGAAGAGGGCAACCGACAAGTACGCCAAATGTCTGCTCACTGCGGCGGATGCGTTGAACAATGTTTGAGGTACAAAGAACAAAGATTTAATCATGACCTGGTGGCAATTAGTGTTTGTTTTTTGGGTTATAGTTCTCTTGTATATATTTTATGATTAAGCTACCGTCTGGAGTCAAGCTGATGAAAAGCTCATCTCAACCTATTGATAAGAATGTATAATTTGTTGCCTTCTTATCAGCAATATGTCTTAATTGATGTTGAGGACTGCTTTATCTGGATATTGGGATCCCGAATATCTCACGTCTGGATGTATTGTAGTCCAGAATGGATAAAATCTCTTGACATAAACATGTGTAGTTTGTTTCTAATTCTCAGCGTATTCACTTTTGCTTTGTATGGTTAACGCAGAATTTAAATGCATTACAGGTGGTTTGGGAGGCCTAATGCAAGACCCAAGTTTGTAAGAGACCAAGCTTGATATATTTCGACAGTAAAATATAATCATGCAACACTGTACCAGATCCAGTACGACTATACTACGTGGATCAGTTTGTTACTTTGTGTGTTCATTCTCGTCTGTCTCTGGTTTAGGATAATATTACCCTTATCCTGAACTAATTAGTGACAAAGAATAGATGTTTAAATTATCAAGGTTGTTAGCATTTGAATGGCGTGTGTTGTGAATTGGTATCAAGGGCCATTGATACCGTGATCGGTGGATATTTGGTGGCACACTACACTGGCACGTCTAAAGTGCCATATCATTTTTGTAGCTTTAGCTGGTGAAACAAAAAGCAGACATATCCTTCAATAGTAGTAGAGGCGCGTTGTATCACCGCTCCTGAACTCACAGGCAGAAAGATGTAGCAGCTTGTACAGATGTAGATTATTTCACTTGGGGACTAAATTTGCACTAGATCATAATTTGTATTTTGAAATATTAAGAGTATGGGCGCTTTTTTTCTCATGGAGAAGGTCGTGCTTTCTATCAAGTCGTAAAATTTGTTCAAAATTGTCAAGCGCTCCGCTATCCAATCGTTTTTGCTCGTGTTTCATATAGAACACATGCATTGAATCCATTTATCTCCTATCTCTTCTTTCTCGGAGAACATTGAATCCAAAGCACTGTAATCTGGAGAGTGCATTATTGATGGGTAACTGTTTGATAATGTTGCTATGACATTCCATTTTTGCCATAATACTACGTGAGGTAATCCGTCTTAGCATCCCAGTAATCATTTGTCTTGCAGGAAACTGAGAAGGTCAAGCTTGATCCTACGCCACCTCCAGGCTCCGATCATTTGATCGTATTGGCTGTGTCTGTCCTCACACGATCAGAGCACACCTCCCAACTTTAAAGTCTTCTAGATTTTTAAAGACGTATTTGGGCTTCTGTCCCTTTCAAGACACAAGCCCAAGTAGCCTTAAGACACCATCATGTTTGGTTTTGGAAGAGTCTAATATACAAGAAGGGGGTTTGACAAACTACTCAGTTTTTAGAAATTCTACACAATTATTTACGGAGAATAAAAATATGAAATAAGCTGCATTCTTCATCATCTCTTCTTCCTCATATAAAAAAAAATTCAAAGAATTCCTATATCAGTCCTTTCTTGTCAAATCACCTTATTTTCACGGTTCTTGGTTGCTCTACCTTACTGGTGGCGATGCTCATGATTTCGGGCCAATTTGAGCTACTTCATGCTACCACTTGTTCATATACTCCACTTCCTATTATTGGTGCACAAAGGCTGAGGAGGTGGTACTTTACTATACTGTCCTTCACCGCAGCACAGTTACTCATCCACCAACTGTGCCGCTATCTAATTAAATTGTCTGTGAAATGTTGTGTGGCAGGGCCTCACTCACTCACCTTCCTCCTCGGGCTCACAATTGTGTGTGCTTGAAAGTTAACTGTGATCCACCTTCCTCCGCAACGCGACCCGTTCCAAGGCCCAAGGTCCGTGACACCTTCTGTGCTGACTCATTAAATATGGCCATCACAAATTTATTGCAGTACATGACCGACACATTGGGACTTGCTATGAAAAGGTTTTGGGAGGGAGGCTGAGCGATAGAGCTCCGTGATCGTGATGGAGCTTGTGGCGATGCAGGGATCGAGCGTTGCGTGCTGAAGCACACATTGTCTTAGCTAGGAGAGCACGACCGCAACTCAATGCGTAGACAGGTCTGGCCGTGTCCATACTCTCGATCGTCCGCGTGCCGGACGTCTCGATACAGGAGGCCACCGGCTACCGTGGAGTTTCTTTTTAGGGTTTTATCTCCGATCTCCGTCCTGGGGAAGAGCACAATAAAGTGGACCACAAAGTGCAATATGTGATCACTAAGAAGTGAATATGAAGTGTGCTGTTTTTTAATGCTCAAAGCTGATTTTGAGCATTTTGGTGAAGTTTTTGAGCATTTTAGTCACTTTCTAGGGTGTCACAAGGTATCTTACACGCATCTTCATAAAAAGAACATCCTCAATTGAAACTAAATTTGACCACTAGTTCTAAATCATGAAAATGAACTTTTCCAAAGTCTTGATTTCTTCATTTGGTGCCCTCTATTGTCTTTAAAGGATGTTTTTTCCAATTTAAAAAACGATGTTCGGTGAAGAAAAATTCACAAAAAGTACCGCCGAAGTGACCCTCCTAAAAAACATCCCAGATATACTTCTCGTCCGTCCAAACTTCCGAACGAAATGGGTGGTGCCCATTTCTATGACCACAATTCACAAACGGAGGGCACCATCCGCTTGAAAGTGTTTTCTGACAAAGTTTGCACTCTTTTCTAGCCACTTTTTCAAATGACTGCATTCACTTTGTCGCACTTTGAGGTACTCGGAGGGCATCGTAAACACCTTACCTTCTTATGCAAATTTCCAGGACTCAAGATGACCGAGTCTATTTTCTATATCCCATCCCGCTTTCAACATATCAAAAACTTATATGGCACTTTTCTTAGTGTTTACAACAATGGATGAAATTGGCAATGAGCTAAGCACTTTTGTGGGCCACTTTATTGTGCTTCCCCCCTCCTGTCCTTTGTGTGTAGTTCTGCAATTTGTGTTTTGTTCCCTGCTCTGTATTTGTGCTGATTCCTTGACCCTCTCCGTGGTGGAGGACAGCGGGAAGTGAAGCCGCCCTAGCTAGACAGTGGTGCAGGTTTAGAATTAGGGTTTTTCTCGGGGTTTTTCTCAAGATCTGTGCCTTCATCTACGATCGGGGGTCGTTACCATGGAGGACTCAGCCACATCAAGTTACGCTGACACCCTGAAAACACGTCTGGCGCATGCACCTATTCAATCCTCGGCCAAGGAGGACCAAGCCCTAGCGGAGAAGCTTCAGCAGCATGAATCGGTGGAACCCGAGCAGGTGGCGGCATTAACACACCTGGGCCAGTTCGCAGCGATTCACCCCACTCGGGCCTCACCTGGGGAAACCCTCCCGACCGGAATTGAAAGAAGCAGCACCGGATTCCTCATCGAGACATGATCAAGGAAGGTGACATTATGTCGAGAGAAGGTGCAGAAGGAGATGGACTTCTTCAAGAAGCAGGTTGTAATAGCCTACTTTGTGGGGGGCCAGATCCCGGAACCAGCCTTGAAGGAATGGATTGGACTAATCTCCAAGGAGATCAGTGGAACATATCAGGTGGGTCGCGACCTCGGCCACGGCTTCTTCCAGGTCATAACCAAGGAAGAGGCTGCCACCCAAAAAATCCTAATGCTAACGCCACACTTGTCGAAGTGGGGGACCTGCATTATGCAGCCCTAGGTGCCCGGATTCAACGCGAGT
The DNA here is from genome assembly GCA_014871385.1 of Ceratodon purpureus. Taxonomy (NCBI): domain Eukaryota; kingdom Viridiplantae; phylum Streptophyta; class Bryopsida; order Pseudoditrichales; family Ditrichaceae; genus Ceratodon; species Ceratodon purpureus. The sequence goes on along the minus strand of CM026424.1, from coordinate 8,991,054 downwards.
AGACCCACTGGAACTAAGATGCCGATCTGGATTACGCTAAAGGAGGTTCCGGATGAGTTTATAAGCAGCGCGGCTGAATTGGCAAAGAGCATAGGCTCAGTTCTTGGGAAGCATAGGGGAAATGCCGTAAATTCAGATCAGAAGTTCTGTATAGCAGTTCAAACAGGCGACCCATTCATTCTCTCACTAGAAGCAGAGAATCCGGTAACAGGGAAGGTTACTAATATTCAAGTGGACTACAATAATCTCCCGATAAGGTGCAGATTTTGCTTATCCACTACGCATTTGATCAAGGCTTGCACAGTGTTGCATGGGCCGAAGAAACCTAGCTCACGGGGTCACACTACGCAAGCCGAGGAAACACAAAAGCCAGCAGGTGCAGACGACAAGGAGTGGCAGGTGCCGAAGAAACCTGGCCGTCCGGGACTTCGTGCTTTCTTTTCAAAGGAAGCCACCCGCATAGGGCGAGAGCGTATGGCAGTAGGGAAACAGCAGGAAGTGCCAAGGCAGAGCTCTGGCCCAGATCTACCGCAAGCGGACCAGCAGGAACAAGTGGGAGTCGAGGAAGAGCGAGCCCCGGGCAAACCAAGCAGTGCCAACAAAGCCAAGGGCGTAGTTGGTACGCCCAGCGCATCGCTCGATTGGAACAGCTGGGTGCAAAGGGAGAGAGAACTTAGGGGATACGAATCCTCCCCTAACCCAAGTGAATTTGCAGACGCTCTGGAACTGCAAAAAGCCCGTGCAGACTGGCGCATTAGGAACAGGGAACCACCTGCACTCGCACACCAACCGCAGACTACCTCCGTCACGGCCGGAAGTCTGCAGGCTCAAGAACTCAGGCGTGCACCAGGCGTGCAACCAGAACGCCAATTCAGGCCTCCAGCAGCTCGTGTAATGCCGCCGGCCACCGTAGGCATCCTCCCATCGCAGAGTGCCAATCACGTCACCCATGCGGCCAAGGCAATTGTTGGTTTCGGGACGGCTTCTCCCATAGAGGGTCTCACAGGTCACGAAGACATCTCCACACCGAGAGACTAGGGACAACCAGTCATAAACGATGTAGAGATGTCAGAATATTCCGGATCCCGTGAAGCCGGTCAGAAGAATTCACAGTTTGAACTAGAGGACTCCTTTGCTTGTGCTTGGAGCGGGTACGGTGGTAGCTCGGATAGAGGACCAGACCAAGGGCTCGAAGCCTCCTCCGGAGACTCTGGGAGACACACAGATGGTCTCAGTTTTGGTGCTGCACAAGTCCCGTGGTCCGAGGCAGAGACTCAGACTCAGACTCAAGTACGCCCCCAAGCATATGGACAGTTCCTGGAGCAAATCCCCCCCCCATTTATTCCCCGCCATGAAGGAATGGCTGAGGGAGAATGGGGTCTAGGCCCACTTCCCGCCCTCCCCAGTTCAGCAGAGATTGTCACAGCAAACAATGGTGCGGTTAAACGGAGGCCAAGGGCAAGGTGTCCAATCCCAGGGAAGGCCAAGGCAAGCAGGAAGAATCAGAGGAACGCACGGTCAAACCAGCTGAGCCCGTACCCCCGACCCGTAGTCACCAACTTAGCCCCATCTTTTGAATGAAGATTACAACCATAAGCCAAAACGTTCAGGGCATGAACGATAGCTCGAAAGTAGACATAATTAAAAACTACTACCGCCAACTGCTTAGAGAAGCAGATGTGATTTGTTTTCAGGAGACGAAACTTAGGGGTGAGAAATTCCAAGCAGTTCACAACCTGATGTGACCTGGCGCAAGATTCCTAGGATGTGAAGCCGAGGTAGCATATAACCATGTAGCAAACGAGGAAGGGGCAGGAAGTGGGGGTATAGGCATGTGGGTGGCCCCTAGCCTTGTCCCACTGATCCATGCGGAGGGCCACTCCCGGGCTGGCACCGCACAATGGATTCACCTGAAAGGGGTCCCTGGTGAGGATGTAGGTATACTGAATGTATACGCCCAACACTCCCCCCCCGATAAGTGTGCCTTATGGATTGAGTTGATGGACGAGTTGCCGAGGGAATGCAGGTGGATTATGTTAGGCGACTGGAATTTCGTGGAGCACAGCCGTGACAAATCAAATGCAAGAGCCTCAGTCACTACCAAAGAAGAAAAGAGGATTTTTCATGAGCTGAAAGAGCTCTTTCAAGTCTCCGACCCTTTCCCGGTGGGAAGCACATTCGGTACTCCTGGGACAGCCGGCGGCATGATGGCACCCGTCTCTTAGCCAGACTAGACATGGCGTATACGTTCCCGTCGGGTGCCCCCGAGACTCTTACAGCAGACTACAGGATCTTAGGCGATAGTAATCACTCTGATCACCTTCCCGTGTGGAGGAAAATCTTGCTGGAGCCGGTGTCCAAGAGGCCGTTCCCATATGCCATGAACGCTGCCTTTCTGAGAGAGCCGGAGGTTCAAGCAGGTATTTGCAGGCTCTGGCGAACACACGCAGCGCTCCCCTTCTTCGGGAAGCTGCGGAGATGTGTCAAATTCTACAGAGAATTCTGCCTGCAACGTGCCAAAGAAAACCGGGCCGAAGAAGTCAGCTGGCGTGGTCGTTTGGAGCAAGCTGTGGAATCACTTCACGCCGCACCAACAGACCCCCACGCGCAGGAGGAATTATCCCAAGCGGCAGCCTTTCTGCGCGAAGTGGAAACCAGAAAGGTGGAGGGACAACGTATTAGAAGCCGACTTAAATGGAAACAAGTAGGCAACAGAGGATCCTGGGAGTTCTTTAGAGCACATAAGCAGCGCTCCTGAGCAAGGCAAATCACATCTCTCACAGACAGTACAGGGCAGGTGCAGACCGATCCAAAGGAGCTCGGAACGATCTGTTAGGAATACTATTAGAGACTGTACACAGCAAGGCCACCCACAGCAGAGACCGTGGCAGCGGAAGACTTCACACTCAACTGCGTACATGACCGCCTCTCGGAGGAAATGAAGCGGCGTCTCAAAGAACCAGTGTCAGCAGGCGAGCTGAAAGCCGCGGTAGATGACATGAAACCGGGCAAAGCCCCTGGCCCCGACGGGATAATCTTGGAGTTCTACAAAGCATTCTGGGACGTCATGGGAAGTGACTTCCATGCTATGATTTCCGAAAGCATCAGGATCGGACGCCTTCCCTCGGGAGTCACACATGGTACAATCGTTTTGCTACACAAGGGGGGAGAAAGGCAGGCCCTAACCAACTGGCGGCCTATTACGCTTTTGAACCTGGGGAATAAGATCTTCGAGAAGGCGCTGCAACTTTGGTTACAACCAGCCCTCATGAGTATCATTAGCCACGACCAATCCGCATTTCTTCCGATGCGGTTTATCCTGGACAACTTATTCCTCACATACGAAACCATGTCCTGGGCTGAACAGCCGAATCAAGACCTTTTGTTCTTAAAATTGGACTTCTCTAAGGCCTATGACATGGTGGAGTGGGGATGTTTGTTCAAAATTATGGCCAGGATAGGATTCCCCGAGGAATTCATACAGATGGTCAACCTCCTTTTTCTCGACGCGGCAGCCACGGTGAAAGTGAATGGAGTGCCATCACCGCAGTTTCAAATCCAGCGGGGGGTGAGGCAGGGGTGCCCACTGGCCCCGTACCTCTTCCTAATTATCTCTGAAGCACTCAATGCCATGGTCATGAAGGAGGCCGCAGCAGGAAATGTAAAAGGAATTCAACTCCCCTTCCAGGGCAAGCAACAGATCATGGCTCAATATGCCGACGACACATCGTTTATCCTCCTTGGGGAGGAGGCACCAGTCAAAAATCTGATCCGCACCCTGTCCATTTTCTGCTTAGCAACAGGTCTTGTCTTGAACTGGGCAAAATCCAGCGGATACTGGAAGAGTACCCACCTAGCGGTTCGCCCAGCTTGGACAGAGGACCTTGGTGTCACTTGGGCGGACAACGCAGGAGTAAGCAAACTCCTCGGAGCCCCCTTCGGGCTCTCTTTATCCACCAACGACGTCAACAATTTCTTGTACAACAAGCTCGCGGCCAAGCTCTCGTATTGGAGTAACGCCAAGGTGAACCGCACTGGTAGAGGAGTAATCGCCAACAACATCCTCTTGTCATCCCTATTCTTCTTTTTTTCCATATGGGGGGGAACGAAGAAGGGTGTGGCGAGGCTTAAGTCGTCGATTTCAAACTATCTGGCTGCAGGGCGTACCGAACGCTCCAGAGCAGGAGTTAGCTGGATTAGCTGTTGTCAGAGCAAGAGCGAGGGGGGGATTAGTCTAGTTAACCCAGCGGATGGAGTTGATGCGCTTATGGTGAAATGGATAATTAAAGCCCTCGAACCTGGCCATTCTAATCTCCATCTCTTTCTTCGACACAAGTTAGCACATTTCCAGCCTTATGGGGGTGGACGGTGGCACGAGAGTTTGGAATACTTCGCGATTACCAAGCATCAAGCCAAGACCGGCTCCATCGTGTGGAACCGAGTCTTCCCTGCGTGGAAGCGAATTCTACACGCAGTGACACCCCTCCCCCCAAAATCCTGGGACGAACTGATGGCATCAAGCTGGTGGTGGTCACCCACCCTCCAGCATGTCGGCGCTGGGTTTTCCAAGCTAAGGGCAGCAAAGCTGCATCAGGCGGGCTTGCGTAAGTACCGTGACGTTTGGCACTGGAGCAGATTCATGAATGCCGAAGAGGTCCGAGAAGCTTTTGGGGTTTTGAGAGAGGAATCAGGAGCATGGGAGGCGTGTGTTTCAAGGGCAAGAGCAGCGTGGAGACCACTACTGCAGGGAAGCAGGGACCCCATTTACGGGGAGTGGATTGGAATCTACCCAGATAATATCATCCAATGCCCCATCTTGGTATGCAGGACAGACGATGATTTCCACCCTTCCCCTGGCCCGGGGGCACACAACGTCCCATTTACACCACAACGTACCAGGTGGACACTCTTATGGCGTGCCTCACCGAAATTCCATTCGATATTCGGCTGATTGGTGCAAGGTATGATGCTATGGGAAACGACGCTGTCAATGAGGTCGTAGGCTGCGTAAGACAAGTCCGAGTCGTCCCTGTTAAGCGAGGGCCGAAGAAGAAAGAAGTCCTTCTCTTCTACGGGAAAACTAAGGATTTAGATTGGGATCCGGCCATGATGAAATGGCCTAACCACGTCCCGTTCATGAACTATACCGCTGGCATTGGGAGGAAGATACTGCTGAAGACTCACCCGGTGCCTAAGGTAGTTGAGAAAAAAATGGTATGGTGTGCTCCCTGGTGCGTATAAGCTTCGGTGGCTCAACGTGTGGGACTCGGAGAGAATTAGAAAGGAAGCAGGGCTAATGTGGGCCGTCTGGCACAAAGGAGTCGAGGTTAACGCATGGCGAGGGAAAAGCTCTCGCACGTTAGATCAGTGCTGTCCCGTGTGCCTTGCGGGGACCAGAGAAATTGTTTTGCATAGGTTCTGGGAGTGTCCTTCCGCGTACAAGCTGTGGTCATGGGGGGCCTACCTCATAGACATCCTTGCGCCTCGAGGGGCCAACGTCGTGGATTTGCCCCCAAGCAGCCCAGCCACGCAGGCAGTCCCCAGCGGTCCCGATCAGCCCAAGCAGATAGGGAGACCCAACCTGAACCTTGCTCTGTCCCCGCACGGGACTACTACTTTACTCCCCGGTCCTCAGGTCCAGTTGTCCTTTTCGTGGAAGCAAGGGATTTTTGCACACCGTATTGCCCGGCGTTTCCGCAAAGTGAGTCGCATTTGGTTACTTTTATGAGGGGCCATCCTCTGGATGCTATGGCAAAAGAGGAACGATGCCGCGTTCAACGGCATCCACTGGCACATTGAGAAGTTATGTTGCAAGGTCTGGTTGGACCTCATCGACTATGGACGCAATGCCTAGTCTCGAACTCAGGAGGAAGTTAAGAAGCACCAAGCCAACCCGGACAAGGTCGTCAAGCTTCTTACGGGATTCCAAGACACCTCGTGCCGCAAGAGCCTGTTCGCGAAATGGGACGGCCTCTAGCCCAGGTGGAACCTCACCGGTCTTAGATTTAGTCACACTAATCACTCTAACCATTTTAACCAGTCTTAGTGTCTGTCCTTCGGTCTCGCCGTAATGGGCGGGGCTCGGTTGTAATTTTTGCCTCCTTGCAGTAAAGTGACAAGTCTCACTTTACTTGTGTCAAAAAAAAAAAAAAAGGTTTTGGGAGGCAGCACTGGGATCACACTTTCCATAACTTAATCATCGGGAAAGTAGAAGCCGGCCATCAGCCAACGAAGTAATTTCGTTGGCTGTTGCATGAGATAATTTTGCCGGATTAAAAACCACCAAGCAAAAACTGCAGAAGAAAACTCGAAGCAAAAACTGAACAATACAAGTTACTCTAATCAAAAACCTGGAGAAAAATTACACCAGGAGCAAAAACTGCAGAAAAGAACTTAAACTTCGGGAGCAAGAACCGCACAAGGAGCAAAACAGCCGAAAAAAACTTTGAGCAAAAACTGCAGAAGAAATCTATCGTGAGCCAAAACTTATGCGCCACATCATGTCTCGAGCCAGGAGCCTGTTGGAGGTGGTAGGTGGAAGGTGAATTTATGCCCGAACAATAAACCTCACCCTCGTCTTAACGACAAGGCGGGCCCTCCCCTCCTCCCTCTTTCTCTTCCCCTCCCTAATTCTATTTTTAGAGGGCTACCGCTCTTTTTAAGTAAATTTTATATTTTTAATGGAATTTGCGACCCCAAATTAATCTATGGAGACCCACTTAATTCTTTTTAGACAATTTATATATATAATGTTGAATTTTAATTTTTTCTTCATTAACATGCAAAATATAAAGGGCTTTTTGCCCCCTCCAATGGGACTCCTGGTTGGAGGAGCCTTGTCATGAAGACGAGGATGAGGTTCATCACCGGGGGAATTTATGTGTCAATAATGAATACATGTATGTTTCTGCAGTACATGTATTCATAAGATGACAAATATTGGGCCCGTTCACACATCTTGCTTTAAGGTGCAGGGAGCCCAGGGTTGTCTTATCGGACGGACATGGGCAAAATTTCCGGACATGGACGGACGGACAGACGGACTGGTCGGTCCGGGGTGATAATCGGACATTGAGGGGAGGAGGAAAATTACTAAGTTAGTTTTTTTTTTTACAACTTACCTATAGGGGAAACATATTGATGACATGGACAACGAACGCTGACGAGGAATTCCACATATGCAAAAGGGGCGCCAGCGTGTGTAGGGGGGGGGCGAGAGCGGGTACAGGGGGGGCGCGAGCGGGTTCAAGGGGGGGCGTGAGCGGGTTCAAGGGGGGGGGCGCGAGCGGGTTCAGGGGGGCGCGAGCGGGTTTGTTGTGCGGCCCATTTTGTAGGTATAGTAAATTTTTGACAATGCAAAAAAACCTAACATTTCCATCAGAATAATATATTGGGGCTAAGCGCAATGACAAATGTATAAATTCAGCATATTAAAAATGAGATACTCGTGAGCCAAAATACATGGACTTTGCAATGTTGTATACATTTATGAAAATAAAAGCATTTCATTACCATTTCAAACCAAAACATTACAAAAACTGTAGTAGACGAAAACTAGTCACCTAGTACTAAGTTGTAACTATTCCTAGTCATCTGCATGTACTCCCGCTGTGCCACTTGGTTCCGCTCCATCGTCCAGCGTCAAGGTGCGCCTGGCTCTGGTCCGTGTCCGCCGGAATGGGCCATCGGTTTCACTGAGAGAACGCAAAATTTGCGAGTTTCTCAATTCTCTCAATGTACGCAATGTCTGTGGAGAGTGTTCCTCCAGAAGAAAGTCAACAGCTTCATTTTCGAAAACATACTTCCACTCCAAAAGAGACATCTGGACTGCCTCTCGGGCGGTCAGAGTGGCGTGACCTTCAAGGTCTGTAACCAATTCCCCCTCCTTGTTCCATATGAGGCCTTTTGGGTGCGTACCAAGTTGGAACTTCTTATGCTTCGCATCCCAGTATCCATTCAAAGTCTGATAGAAAAAATTTCGTTTCCCTTGGTCCTCCTTCGCTAATCCAATTATCTTCTTGCTCACCCTCACAATCTGCTTGTCGTCATTCTCCCACCCCAACTCGTCACTTACATTGCTCTTGAAGACCGAGTGAATCTGGGCCCGCCAACTCCAAATCAAATCTTCCCCCCACATGTTGCGGTACTCTTCACCTGGTGTGTTTTCGGGATTTCTCTCATGGCTTGGTGGCATGTATGGAGTGAGTCCAAAAACCTCGTACAAGCGTTCATGGAACGGGGATTTGCACATCGGGCAAAATCTCCTTACCAAAAAAATGTTAATTAAACACATTGAATGGAACATGTGGGTACATGATCCAACTGCCCATCCACCCTCAGGACCAAATGTGTTTAGACACACCATACATTGTTTTGAACCATCCATCACCCACGGTTGAGGATTTGGCCAAAGCTTTCTGCTTTTAACTCCTTCCTTCATTTGAAGATCATGGCACGAAGTTGCGTTCTTCACATCGAAATCCAACTTCGCCCAGTCTATGAGTTTAGGATCCGATTCTTGCATTGGCATGTCGGATGGATACATATCATCTGCGTTAATCCATGAAGTGAGGCCAAAATCCCTTCGTCTGTTGTGTTGCAAGTACGATTCGTCGATCTTCTTGAACTCTAATGCGATTTGGCGACCGCGATCAACGCTGAGAATGGTTGCCACTTTCCACTCGTAGTATGATTTAGCGAGCTTAGAAACAAGGAGCCGAAATTCATTATTGGCTCTCATCAATGTCTCCACTTCTCCCGTTAGAGCATTCGGTGGAAATGACAAGGAATCTTGACTTAATGGTCCATCAATGTCCACATAGGGTCGCGGGTATGGGGCTAGTGGAGGCAATATCACTCCAACCCGTCGTCGTTTTGCTGGTGTGGAAATATTCTCCAACACACCGGCCGTTGCAACATCAACTGTGTTGTTGATGTAAGATTCATCCACCAACATTGGATCCTGAACTACAGGTATATCATTGGCTTGAGAAGACTGAGGTCTTTCTCGTTCTTGCAATTGATTGCGCAAATCTGATATTACTGCATCTTTTGCTGCTGATTCCAATCGTAATTTTTGGATGGTCTCTTGTAACTCTGCAATGAAGCCATCCTTTTCTATAACCATTAGGAGAAAAATCAGGTCACAAAAAGGCCGTGTAAGCGGCACGTGAGAGAAAAAAACGGGCGCTGCCCGCGTACTTTTTGACATGGCATGTGAGGTGCCAGCTTGCTGCCAGCAACCGCCACGGGGGCTCGAACCAATGACCTCCGAGGGAGGCGTGTGGAGGGCACATCTACAGTGTCCGGCTGACACAACCTGCCCACTTGGGACCAAAGCCCGAGCTGAGGCATTCATGTCTCACCTAATATTCCGAGGACCTTTGTTGTGAGTGCGCCACGCAGTTCTGTGCGGGCAGCAACTCTGGCATCCGCTGCCAGCTGCAGAGGTGCCCAAAGTAGGGAGTTCACCTAGAAAGGGCAGGCTTACACGGCCTTATTTTGAGCTCATTTTTCTCCTAATGCTTTAATTGCAACTCCCCGACCTCCTCGGTTTGGTTAGACTGGTCATTTCTAACTATAACCGGCATGCCAAGAACCATCGTAGGTTCAGTTCCGACCACCTTCAAATTAGCTGCCGTATTCGGATCGTTTTCCATGAAGATGATGTTCGCATCATCGTGAGGTTCTATAACGTCTGCTGGATGGTTGATTGGAGGCACTACAGCCATATTTGCTGGTGCTGCATCTCTACGTGGCACTGCGTTAAAGGGATTTTCTGTCTTTTCACTAGGAGCAGTACTTTAGGAGCAGGAACAGTAAACTGCCTAGAGCAGTAAAACAGTTAGTTACTGTCCAGTTACTAGTCACTGCGTTTTGGATGAAGTTTTGACAGTCGGATGTATTTCTGAACTGGATGAAAAATGGACATAGGAGGATGACGGCTAGGGTTTGGGGGTAGTGAGGAGTGAGAGCATGGCGGCTCTCACTCTCTCTCAGCCTCTTGTGTGTTCAGGGGTATGGTAGTGTAGGAGAAGGGAGGTTAGGAGGTAGGGAAAGAGGTACGGTTGCTGAGGGGCAGGATCTAGGAGCAGGATGATTGTACTTGGTGGGAAAGTAATGAGTAAAGGTCCATTGAAATTGCAGATCAGATTGAGTATTGAATGTTAGGGTTAGATGCGTATTGAATGAGAAAGACTTGTATTGATGATCAGATCAGGAGCAGTGAGCAGGTTACTGGTGTAAGACCAGATTAGTGAGAGTTAGGAACGAGGGGTCAGTATTACATTTTTTTGAGGTTCTATTTGACTTAGAAGAAGTATCCAAGCTTTTTAAGGGTGAAGCTTAATCACCCTTTAACATTGGCGACTATGCATTAAGAACGGACCAGGTGGCTCTTGCTGCGATTCTGCACAAGTCCAGGACAGTGGTGCACCAGATCTACAGGCACAGTGGCCGAGGCACGGGATTCTCGTCACAGATTACAGTCAAAGGATTTCTCAGCGATTGCAGGAGGAGCTATGTACGAGGCTGTGGGCGTATTCGGTTCTAGAAAGTTATGGTGGAGGAGCCAAGGACAAATCAGTCAACGTCGACAGGAGCTGAGGGCAGCTCCACAGCAGAGGGAGGATAGTCGCCAGTATCCAGGTATGTCTCAAACTACTGTTGCATTCAGGCAGTAAGAGAAAGGAACAGTAGGTTGCGTAAAAAACCAGCAGTAAACAATAGCAGTAAAAATTAAAAAGTTACCAGCCAGTAAAAGACAGTCGAACAGTAAAAAGTAGCAGTAAAAATCGAAAAGTTACGAAGTTAGTAACCAATGGTCGAATAGTAAAGGTAACAGTGGGAACAAAGGGTAAAACTGCAAACAGTAAAAACGGGTTAAGAAAACAGTAAGTAGCTTAAGAAGAAAAATGAAAAATGAGAAAATTGAAAAATTAAAAACAAAAATGGATGGACAGTAAATGAACCAGGAGAAAATCCATGGGAGAAGCTTGCAAAACTGTAATGCATGGTAGCTTGGAAAAACTAGGACTATGCTAGAACTTGCGAAACGAAGGGCATGAAACTACCTACAGTAGGACAGTAAAAGACTGACAGCACCTTAAGGAACCAGAGTGGAAGGGTGGCAAAGGGATGGACTGGGCAGGAACCAGGAAACAACAGGACTAGCATTCTACAGACCAGAGGAGGGCTGAGGACAGGAGCCGACAGCACCTACCCAGGAGTTTTGGAGAAGCAGACTCGGTTACTGGAGACACCAGCCGAACCAGTAGAACACCTGACCAGAGAGTACCAAGGGAAGAGCAGCAAAACTGTACTGCAATGGATAGAGAATACCCAGGGTGGGACAAGGAAGAGATAGCCAGGAGACAAGCAGCAGAACGGTTGGCAAGGTACGAACTCAGAGAGCAAAGAGCAGCAGCAGAAGTAGGAAAACCAATGGGAGGACAATTGAGTTCAGAAGAAAGCATAGCCAAAGGGAGAACCAGGGACCTGATTGACATGGACCTGGTAGGAGAAAATTCGAGCCAGGAGACAATACTTGGAGTAAGGAGGAGGACAGGGTCAGCAAGAGGAGAACCTGGCCCAAGCTTCAAGAATTGGCAGGAGGATGAAGAAGAAATTCGGAAGTATGAGGGACATCCACTATCACCTAGGACCAGCAGGAGGGAATTTCCAAGGCCAGGTGAAGGAGACACAGAGCATTGCTGGAACCCCCAGACCAGAATGGCATCAGCATATGACCATTACCAGGAGGAGGAGAAGAAAGGAGGCAGCAGACCAGACACACCGAAACCAGGGGAGAAAACACCAGGTGATTTGGTGGAGACATTGGAAACGCTGAAGAAGAAATTGGAAGAAGTTCACACTGGGGACAGAGTCCAGACAGGAGCAGCAGCACTGTCAGAGATGTACAAAACGGGTAAGCCAGCACTGGTGAATCCCAGGAGACCAGTGGTACATTTTGCACAAGAGCAGTTCCAAGGAATGGAGCTAGAGGAAGATGAGGAGGACAGAAGACAGCTGGAGGAGTTAAAGGCTCGACAGCAGGCTAGAAGGCAAGCAGAGAGAGAACGAAGAACCCAGCAGGCAATAGAGGACCTGTACAGGAGGCAAATGGAGGAGCTAGGCCAGGCAGCCAGGTTCAGAGAGACAATGGAGGCTTGGGAAGAAAAGAATCGGGAGGAGATCAAACTGAAGGAAGCCATGAAGCTATGGCAGGAAACAAAGAGACTTGAAGAGCAGGACCAGGAGAAACAAAGACAGGAGGCTCTTAGAACCTGGCAATAGACTCAAAGAAGGGAGGAAATAAAGCAGGCAGCTGAGAGAAAAGAAGCAATGCAGCAGGACTTGCTAAGACAGGAGGCTCTGCGTTTATTACAAGAGGCCCAGAGATTGGAGGACCAGAAGAAGAAGGAGGAAGAGATGAAAGAAGCTACACGGCAGGCGACCCTTTACAAATGGCAGGAAATACTGAGGGAAGAAAGCCAGAAACTCCAGGCCAAGCCAAGGGCGGATCCGTGGGCAGCATACGACCATTCAGTGGTCCAGGGGGACAGACCAGGTCAACTAAGGGAAGCAGAATTGATGGGAGCACCCTATACTACATCTGTTACACCAAGAAGGCCAGGGACAGACTATTTCCCAACCTCAAGGACTCGGATGAGCCCAACAGGAGGAGGAGGGGTACATTCTACCTATGTGGATCACCTCACAGGTGATGAGTATAGACCAGAAGTCAACAGAACTGCATACTGGCCAAGCGGAGGAGCTGAAGCTGGAGCAGGAGTTCCTGATACAGGAACAGGATACAGAAGACCAGCGGAGATAATGAAAGGGATGCCATATGACACTAGGCCACCTGCGGGGATAGGAGTACCAGGGGATACAGCGGACAGCAGTTATCCAGTGAGGCATGGTCCATTAGCCTACCCACCAGCTACTAGACCCAGTGTACCACCAGTGACAGGACCGGTCCTTGTGGCACAGAGGAAGCCACTGACCTACTCCAAGTACAAGGAGGGGACCAATCTAGATGTTCATATACGGCAGTTTGAGAGAACCTTGTGGCACAATGGAGAAACAGATGAGCAGGTGATAATCAACTTGATGGGTACCACTTTACTGGACAAGGTTGGTGCATGGTATGAGAATTTCCTGGAGAACCATGTCTACTGCTCATGGGAGGATGTTAAAGCTGCTTTCAGGAGAAGGTACAGAGACCAGACTACTGATGAGGCAGTATACAGGGAATTGAAGTCCTTCAAAGAGGGGGACAAAGAGAAGGTACAAGACTACTGTGATCGGTTTATGACATTAATTAAATGTCTACAATCTGATCCAGGAGAAGGGTTCAAAATCACTAATTTTCGAGCAGGACTGCTGGAATATATCAAGATTACTACCAGTGTGGCACCAGTCAGGAGTTTGACAGAGTTGGTGGATGCAGCCTTGAGATGCGAGGAGAACTGCACTGACTCTAGTGGTAAACCCACTAAGATTGAGGTGAAGAAAGTGGAGACCAGCAGTAAGGCAGCCACAGTGCCCAGGAAGGAACCAGACCAAGAGACTCCAAGGAAAGCCTGTGGTATTTGTAAGAAGCTGAGCCATGATGATAAGAACTGTTGGTACAACCCAGCCAACCAGAGGGGGTCAGGTGCGAAGAAGGAAGGAGAAGAACATGTTTGTGTTAATGAAGTTTCTGCTTCTAAACCTGCAGGAACTTACAGTTACAACCAAGGATACCAGCGACCACCGAACCCCAGGGCAGGCAGTAGTCAACAGAGGAGTTTTGGTGATCAACCACCATGTTGTTTCTTGTGTGGAGGAGCAGACCACAGAAGCTGGAATTGCCCCAAGAAGGCACAATGGGACCAGTTTTTGGCAGACCAAGAGAAGACCAACAAGAAACAGGATCACCATGTAAGTAATGTGGAGATTGAGCTAATAGAGGAACCTGAAGAGTCAGTGGGGGTAGCTGTCCAGAGCCCAGAGGCTGAAGGCAGGACTGTTACCTATCCAGGATGAATCAAGGGAACCTGAACCAAGAAAGGCCAGAACGAAGGAGGACTGGCAGGAGGAAGAAAAAATCAGGAATTTGATGCTAGAAACCTTGAAGAAAAATCAACTTCAAGAGGAGCAGGAGAAGGCAGAAGCAGAGAGACTCAGGGCGACTTTAAAAACAGCAGAGAAGGAAGGAGATGGCGAAGTATTGGATAATGAGTGGGCAGGATTTCCAGACTCGGATACCCTAGCCTACAGCTCTAAGACCATAGAGCAGGAATTGGGTGCAGAAAGGGAGACCAGTACAGAGAACAACCAGGAGCAGCACTATGCAACTGTAGTTGGAAGAAAAATACTGGACAGTCCCATCACAGTCTCACTAGGACAGCTGCTGAAGATGGCCCCTAATTTGACAGAATTTGTGAAGGCCCACGTATTCCCAGAAATGGTAGCAGACCAGCCTACTCAGCCAGAGCCAGCACCAAGCAAGAAGCCAACAACCAGTCAACCAGGTAAGACTGATTTAATAGGCAGTCTGGCTATAGATGTTGACAGAGAACTGCCGGTGTTAACTCTGCAGATAGGCAATGGGACTCTGGTGAATGTCCTACTGGATGGAGGATCAGGTGTGAACCTAATAATTGAGGAGGAGCGTAAAAGACTGGGCCTCAAGGACCCACAGCCTGCTCCTTTCAGACTAAGAATGGCGGACCAAACAGTCGTGGACCCGGTGGGAATGATTCGAAATGTGAAAATTCACATTCACGGTATTCCTTATCTTATTACCTTGACTGTTATTAAAAATAAAGAAGTTAATGAAGCCTATAGTATGTTGCTAGGCAGACCCTGCTTAATTGATGCTAAGGTGAATCACGACTGGGGTAATAACCTGGTCACTATCAGAGGTAATGGTACTGTAAAAACTATTTCAGTCAGTCAGAGAAAGGGGCCCAGGCCTAAGTTACCTGAAGTCCTAGTCTGCTATAATTTTACTGAAGGACTGACAGATGAGGAGGAAGCCTTGTGGTTAGCTAGTGAGCATGACTTACTGGCAGTTGGAACAGTCACACTGCCTTGAATGGAGCAGAACAAGGACCAAGACAACAGCAAGGGCCAGGACGAGATCAAGAGCCAGACAAAGAACCAGGACCAGGACCAGGGACAAGAGGGGGGATCATAGCGAGCCTACCCAGACCATTTTTACAACTTTGAGGAGGGCGACATTGAGGTGGATGAGACACCAGCCCGGGAGAAAGTGAAGAAACTGAAGATTGCATCCTGGACCTTACCAGAATCGAAGTAGTTGAGAAAAATTAACCTTGGAACAGAGGAGGACCCCCTGTATCTGAAGGTTAATGCAGCCATTAGTCCAGAACAGGCTATTGAAGCAGAGGCTCTGTTCAGGGAGTTCAAGGATGTATTTGCCTGGACCTATAAGGACCTGAAGGGTATCCCACCCTCAATTGCACAGCACAGGATTGAGTTGGAAAAGGATATTCCACCATCTCATAAGGCCAGATATCGCATGAATCCAAATTATGCCAATATTGTGAAGCAGGACTTGGATAAACTGCTTCAGGCCGGATTCATTACACCAGTAGAGGATGCCACCTGGTTATCCCCTATTGTTATTGTTCCTAAGAAGAATGGGAAGTTGAGAATTTGTATTGATTTTCGTAAATTGAATGCTGCCACTAAAAAGGACCCGTATCCATTGCCATTTACTGAGGAAGTGTTGGATTCTGTGGCAGGACATGAGATGTATTCGTTTCTGGATGGGTACTCCGGATACCACCAGATTCAGATAGCACCAGTGGACCGGCACAAGACTGCTTTTGTAACGGACTGGGGAGCATTTGTGTGGATAGTCATGCCTTTTGGGCTGAAAAACGCACCTCCCACATACCAGAGGGCAGTAAACAAAGCCTTTCGTGATTTCATTGGTGATTTTATGAAATTGTTTTTAGATGATTTCAGTATGTACAGTGACATTATTAGCCATCTGGTCAAACTGAGGAAGTGTTTTGAGAAATGTTGTGAGTATGGTATAAGTTCAAACCGTGAGAAATGTTTATTACTGGTCTTCTCTGGTATTATACTGGGCCACATTGTGTCTTAAGAAGGGAAATTTCCTGATCCTAAGAAAATTGAAGCAGTAGAGAAAATGCCTAGACCAGAAAAGCCAGATGATGTTCAAGTTTTTAACGGTTTTGCCCAGTTTAACAGGTGCTACATTAAGTCGTATGCACATATCATGGAACCAATCACCAGGTCATGAGGAAGGCCGAGGAGTTCATCTGGTCAGACCAGTGTGAGCAGGCATGGAAGAAAATCAAGGAGCAGTACCAGAATGCGCCAATTCTCATTGCACCAAGATGGGACCTGGAGTTCCATGTGCATACAGATGCTTCGAATATAGCAGTAGGAGTGATGCTGGCTCAGAATCCAACAGGGAAGTGTGACCAGCCCATTTCTTATGCTAGTAGACTGCTGAATTCTGCTGAGAGAAACTACAGTACTACAGAAAGGGAAGCTTTGGCAATGGTTTATGCTCTGAACAAGTATAGGCATTACCTGCTGGGAAATAAGTTTGTTTTCTATGTTGACCATATGGCACTGGTTTATCTGGTCAATAAGCCGCAGGTGTCAGGAAGGATAGCAAGATGGCTACTGCTGTTTCAAGAATACGACTTTACAGTGGTATATAAGCCAGGAAAAAATCATGGAGTGGCAGATGCGATGTCAAGATTGCCCAATGGAGAACCAGCAACTAGTGTTGAGGACCAGACCAAGGATGCAAGTTTATTTTATATTAGAATGGTTAGAGGATGTACGTTCTTACCTGAAATGTGGTGTTGTACGACAGGACTTGTCCAAGGAGGAGCAGAGAAAGCTGATTCTAAAGTCACTGCCCTATACACTGGACCAGGGAATTCTACACAAGCGGGGACACGATCCGGTGATCAGGAGGGTACTGGACCCAGTGCAGGCAGAGATCGTAATGAAGGAGATGCACAATGGAGTAGCAGGTGGTCATTTTTCGGAATATATTACCATCAGGAAGATACTGGACGCCGGATACTGGTGGCCAGCGATACATCGGGATGTTTCAGAATACTGCAAGGCGTGTGACAGATGCCAGAGAGTGGGAGGCATGGCGAATACTGGTTTAGCTACCTTAGTGGCCGGTATGCCAGCAGAACCATTTATGAAATGGGGATTGGATTTTATCGGACCCATTAAGCCAACAGCATCCAGAACAGGGAACAAGTACATACTGGTGGCTACAGATTATGCTACCAAGTGGGTGGAGGCAAGGGCGCTCAAAACCAATTCAGCAGCAGTCACTGCTAAGTTTTTGTATGAGCAGATCCCTTCAAGATACGGGTGTCCTTTGACACTTGTAAGTGACCAGGGTTCTCATTTTATTAATGAGGCTATAGAACACCTGGTTGAGCATTTTCTGCTCCAGCATCGTACATCAACAACCTATTACCCCCAGGGTAATGGACAGGCAGAATCAACAAACAAGGTAATTGGTCACCTAGTGAGCAAGCTGGTCAATGATAGGAGAACAGATTGGAATGAGCATCTTCATACTGTACTGCTCTCCTACCAGACTGCCTACAAGGTTACTACAGGTTACACACCATTTCAACTGGTCTATGGCTTACATCCGTTAATGCCAACAGAGTACATAGTACCGACGAGGAAGACCAATTCCGAGATAGATTATACACCAACCAGGGTGTTGGCAGCAAGAATTGCAGACTTGGAGCAGATGGACACTTCAAGACTGGAGGCCCAAGAAGCAGTAGGGGCCAAGCAGTGGAACAGGGCACTTTGGAGCCAGCAACACTACAAGCGAAAGGATTTTCAAGTGGGCGATTATGTGCTCTGGTATCCTAAGGGCCACAAGGAGCATGTGGGGAAATTTAAAAGTCGGTGGTTTGGACCTTATAGGGTCCAGTACAGGCTCCCCAACAATACTGCTCTGCTGGTCCAGGTAAAAAATTTTGAACCAGACCCAGTCTTGGTTAACATTAATAAGTTAAAACCATATAGATTCTATGAGAAGGGAGTAGTGGAAACCAGGACACCAGGACATTTGACCAGAGGACTGGTCAACGAACAAAAGGGGGATAGTGTCCAATCAGGGTTAGAAAATTCAGGGATAGAGAGTGAAAAAAGCTGCGAAAAAGGAGAAAGTGAAGCAGTAAATCAGCAGAGGGGTGAAGAAAACTGTAAGAGAAAAATTAAAAATCAAAAGAAAAAGGATAATGAGCAAGAGGAAGGGTAGCAGTCAAGAGAAGGAGACATGAAGGAGGTGATTGAAAAAAATAATGGAAATGAAAAAAATGAAAAAATAAAGAACAAATAGAAAACAAAAACAAAAAGGAGAAGAAAAAGTTGGAAGTGATAAGTTGTGGGGTAGTAGAGGCCATCATGGCGAAGAGAGAAGTAATGGGACGGTTTGAGGGACGGCCCATTAAGAAAGAGGTCGGACAGTTTTCATCAGGAGTTGGGATTTCATCCATCCAGCAAAGGCAGGAGGAAAAAAAGGATGAAGCTCCGGAGGGATTGGATGATACCCTCGAACCAAGGTGGGGGTTTAGGGTCAATGGGCAACAACCAAGAAGGAGTCACGACTTCACCTTCTGGAGTTGCCGGCAGAGCGAGTTGAGTAGTGAGTTGAGGAGGAGTGAGGCGAGTCGAGAGAGAGTCAGTAGAGCCGAGGGATGGCGAAGAGCTACAGTACTGCAGGAGCAGCGGCACCAGGAGGGTGAAATACGGCAAGAGGAGCGACTTGGGGGACAATAGCGATTGGAGGAAAAGCAGCAGCTTAATCAGCGGGGAAGAGGAGAAGGGAACCAGCTCGAAGAGGAGCAGCGGGGCCTTGTCGAAGAAACCAAGCAGCATCGAGCCGAAGAAGAAGACCGAAGAAGACTCGAAGAAGAAGAACATTGGGGGCGATTGGATGAGGACCAGCGGCGACTGTGGGAGAGAAGACCTCAAAGTAGGAGTGAAGAAGAAACCTTAAACGGAAGACAGGAGGGGGACCGCTAGCAAGGACGCAGCAGCGGGAAAGACAAAGAAGAGCAACAACAAGAAGAACAAGAGGACGGAGAGCAGTCACAGGGAGAAGAAGAATCGATACACCAAACTCGAGCAAGGCGGCACCAACAAAAACAGATGACTCTTGTAGCTTAGGGTGTTAGGGGGGATTTCACATTTGAAGTAGAAAGAGTCAGAGGTCGTAGTAGTTCGGCTAGAGATCGGCTAGAGCAGTGGAGACGAATCAGGACTTTAGAGAGGGAGCGAAGAAAAAATAAACAGGAAAAACAGAGAGAGAAGGAAAGAACAGCCAGGGTCGAGAAGAGAAAAACAGGAGGGCAGAAAAATCAGAAAGACCGAGAGCAGAAAGTGGGGAATAGTTCGACCCAAAGATTTCAGAGACCTATCCTGACATTTAGAGATTGCAGACAAGGAGAGACATTAGAAGAAGAAACAATAGAGTGGATAGGAGGAAGAAGGAGAATGGACAGGGGCGAAGGTGGCGGTACAGGACAGAAGGAGACTACACCAGCAAACAGGTCGGGGGTGAAGGGAACCCTCCACGACTACATCATCAAAACAGGAGCAGCAGAAGGACCAAAGCCAATGGAGATACAGGAGGGAGGAGAGGATGCACCACCACCCCCCACTCAGCAAACAGAAGAAGATGAGCAGCAACCGAGACTAGAAGTGGAGGAAATTCAAAAGACCGGGGGGAACACAAGAAGGAAGTGGAGGAAATTCAAAAGACCGAGCACCGAAGACAGTGATCATGGAGAACAAGAGAAGGAGGAGGATAAATCTGACATTTATCCCCATGGAGTTCTGGAAGGGCTGGCGGGAGTTGAAGGATGATATTTGGACGGAGAAGGTCAGTTTGGGAGCATTCTACGAATACTCCTGGCCGGTGCCAAGAGCAGAACTGGTGTCGGACTTTGTAGAAGGCTTCCAGTACCAGAGGGAAGAGAAGGCCGACTACACAACACCTATCAGGGCGACAGCCAGAGGGATACCAGTAGAAATCACGGCCTGGACGATTTCACAAGCCTTAGGGATAGAAGGCAGTAAGACATCCAAGGTTCCGAAGGCGAGTGGAGACCTGGATCCGAAATACATGAAGATGTTCGGGTTAACCAAGGCCGACCACAAAACGGATGGGACCAGGATCAGCGGGTTTGATGAGCCATACCAGGATAGAGTCAAGGCTTTGGTGGAGGTCATGTGTGTGAAGAAGAAGTCCTTATACGCCAGCAACGAATTGATGGAGAACATGTACCAAGCTGTCAAGAGAGGGGACCACAACTGGGCTCCGTTAATATTATCCAGCCTCAGGAGAATGCTGATCAGCGTGCATACCAGCGAGACCAGGGAGATTAAAGGAGCAGAACTCATGGACGCCCTCTTAAAGAACTGGTTCCCAGACAATGAGCAATACGTGGAGCCGGCACCAGCACAGGACAGTGAGGAGGAGAAGGACGATAGTGAAGGGGAACCGGACAAGACACCAGTGAGGGCAGTGGGAGACCTACCCCCAGATATGATCAGTGAGGAGGGAGTCAAGGGGGCACCAGACCAGACGCTACCTACAGAGGTGGGACCAGGGGCAGGAGCCGAACGTCAATCTTCATCTTCATCGGGCCAGAAGAACAACACCCAGGGAAAGAAGAAAAAGCAACAACAACGACCCCAAACACCAAGGGGGCAGAGAGCCACACTCAAACGGCTAAGAAAACAGGACCATCGACCTCAGTACAAGGACTGTTCCTCGGAATCTCTCGATTCCAAGGAAGCGGAGGAGGTTGAGAAGGGAGCAGTCAATTCGGACGACATGAGGACTCCCGTCACCAGGGCCAAGAAGAAGGCCAGGAAGGAGAAGCAAGCACAGTCTGGGGACACACCAGTGGAGGTCTCTAAAACTCTGCTGACTTTACGGACCTCAGAACTGTAGGGTACCAAAGGGAAAGTAACGGACCTGGCCCGGCAGTCACCAAAGGAGCAGGAGCGAGCACCATTCACGGACGAACAAGGGCAGGAAAACAGGGATACTCGAACTACCGAGGCACTGGCCCCCCGTAACCTAAGGAGGGCGTTCAAATCCACAGGGGGAGAGAAAACAGGGGTAGTGGAGGACTTAGGCCGGCTGATGGAGCAGCTAGAGAAGGCTATGGCCGAGACAGCACGGATCAAGCAGCAACAGGAGGAGCAAGAAGGGCGGCAACCAACCTATGAGTTGCTACTGGCTGTCAACTATGACCTGGAGGAGAAGGTAAAGGAGTTGGAGGGGCAGTTATTGTCAGCCGACCAGGAACTTACGGACCTCAAGGCGACCTAGACAGAGACTCAACGGCAGCTAACTGCCTTTACCAACGAACAACACCAGGAGAGGACCGAATGGGCAGCCATGGGGAGGAATATGGAGGAAACGAAGAACCGCAGGGTCGAACTGGAGATGGCCCTGAGTGCCCGGCTTCGTGACTTTGACAAACTGGCCCTTGACAACATGGTTGTCCTAATAGACCGACCGTTGTCGAGTAGAGAGGAATTTGCTTTGGGAAATCACAGGGATTCTGGCTGCAGCTGAAATTGACTTAGGGAGGAGGGATTCTCGATCAATGTCCCTTCGGTTCTTGAATCTTCAATCAGCTCCCCGTTGGCCTATCCTGTTATGGCTCTAGGGGCTCAAGGGTCAAGGAAGGGATAAGAAACCACGGGATACGGGACGGGTAGAACGGACGGCAGACCACGAGCTGAACCGTCCGTGAATATGGATCCTAAACTTTCAAATTCACAGTCTACTGGTCATCAACCCAGTCTCATTGTGAGAACGACATAAGATTCAACCATGTGGGCCATTAACCCCACTTCGTTGCCCACGACAATCAATGGGGTAAGGCTGATTGTTACCTCAGGCCAAACCCGCAACAAGGTTTACAAAGCCAAAAATGACAACACAAAATGAGGTAAGGCTGATTGTTACCTCAGGCCAAACCCGCAACAAAGTTTACAATACAAAATTCACAACGAGCCTCCAAATCAGGCTAGGAATAACAAAGCCACATGCCCACAACATAGGATAGGTCCTCGCAATGTAAATCTTCACTTGACTCTTCAATTCTTCAAGTCTTCAAATCTTCAATTCTTCAATTCGGACTTCTTCTGGACCAGCAGTACTAAAACAGTCACCAAAAACGTTTTAGAGCTCCACTTTGGATAAGTGATAGCTCTTCTGAAAGCTAAGACAGTTTTCTACAATGTATCAAATTTTCATTTGAAACACAGCTACTGTCTGTAAGATATGAGCCTTCAAACTTTACTATAAAATCTTGAGCGGCAGTGTATACTACTCAACTTATTTGCTCATAACTCAAGATTCACGAATGCTCTCTGCAAGTGTGTTATCTCTATGGAAAGCTAACAACAAGTACTTCACTTCCTCTGAATTTCACTTTGCTTCAACAAGAGTTGCGACTGTAGGAGAGGTACGAAATCTCTGTTCCTCGCTTTGGGTAACAGCAGACTACTCCTCACTCAAACGCTCACAAAACACTCATAAAGGCTCCAAATCAAGTGAAATCAACGCCAAAAGAAGCGTATCCTCATCATCTTTAACTCCACGAATTTTTGTATTCAAAATCCACTTACACAAAATACAGAGTCCGATTCAAGTCTCGGCTCTCTTCACTCCAGCACACCTCACAAACTAAAACAACGACAAGGAGAGAGGAGGAATCCCCCCCCATATCCTTCCAAACCCGGCCACCTCAGCCCATGCCTCGCCCATGAGGGCATCTTTCCAGCCATAGGCTCCCCCCATTTCTATCTTATCACCAATCTAAGTCATCTTTGGGTCCACAAACCTCAAAGTCAACTAGATACAAGAAAAGAAAGCAACTAGCTTTCATCCAACTCCAAATAAAATCAATTGGTGGAAATAAAAATCAAAACTAAGGCTAAAAACAAGCCAAAATCAGCACTAAAATCCCAATAAAAGGAAGCATCTACTTCAAACACTCAAAAACTCCAAAATACGCAAAATAACCGCAGCGATGAAGCTTGCCCTCCGTTCCCTGGTCAGGAGATTGAGCTGCCCTTGAAGCCAAAAGCAATGGCCAACTTCACTAGAAATGCGGCTCACCATTTGACCTTCATTGTTGTTCTCAAAGCACCCCTCAAACACCATTTGATAGTTCCCAGAAAGCGTAGGCTCAGATTCCAAAACGATAACCAAAGCCCTGTTATCCAATTGCAAGGCCGGAAGTGTAAACTGCGAGATACCTGGCTCTGTTCGTGGTTGCACACAACGCTCAGAAGGCCCCGCCTCATCTCGCAAACGCCGCCTTGAAGAAGATGGTTGACTTGGATCAACCGGTAATTGAGATAAGGGCAACTGCCAATCGTCAGGATCTTGTGATTCCATCACCACAAACACTGAATCCAAACCCAAACTACTCAGAGTGAACTAAGAGAAGCAAAGCTACCTGGTTATCTTTATTCTAAACCTAGTAGCTTCCTTGAGAAGCTTGCTTCCACTTTTAACACTCCAATAAAATCATAATGGCTATCTTTATAGTAAAACAAACACTAGCAGCCAAAGGCATCTTTTTATTTATCAAAAGATAACCTAGGTGAGAAAGAATAGACCTAGGAGTACTGTTCCGTTAGTCGAAAGCCAAACGGTTAACCAACAGTGGTATAAAACCACTCCAGGACTAATATCTGTCGCCAAGTTGTAGACTTGGTTGGTTGTCAGAGTCCCTGGAAAGCTGCCAGCCGGTTCCGGGTTCGAATCCCGTCGGATCCGTTGATTCGGTCGGAGCAGCTGCAACTTGGCACCGCTAGTGATAGCAGGAAATAAGCAGCCAACCAGCCACCCTATTCCCCTGAGCTAAGTGACATGATGCAGTACAAACCAAGACCGTGGATCTCTCCACGACCCCACCCTTTTCTATCTCTATCCAATTTTTGAATTAGGACTTCAAGGTTGATCTCTCGATGTTTTTAAATGGTATATGTATTTACATCACGACATGCACCCCTTCTAAACCTGCACATCCTCCGGCATGTGCCAATGCTACTCCTCGTCGTCCTCTGATTGAACCTCTTCTTCATCTTCAATGTCCTCATCCATAGTTTGTGGACTTAGAAACGATTCAAAGTCAGTAGAAAGAAGTCTTCCATCCCTCCTCCGGAATACTTTGATGCGCTTGCCAGCAATTGGAATTTTGAACAATGTTCCATCCAATTCACGAAGCAAATATGTGGCATTGTCATTAACCATCTCCACCACATAAGGTCCAAACCACCTTCTTGCAAATTTCCTCACTGTACTATGTTGATGCTCTAATGAGCTGTCAAACACCAACACCCAATCACCCTTCTCAATCTTCTTCATCCTCAATCGGTGAGTCTTGTCAAATCTTTCTTTGTTGCTAAGCCTAGCAGCCTTGAGCCTCTCCAAAGCCACTTTCATATCCTCTGGCAATCTCCCAAGCTGCAGAATACGAAGCTCCAGCAACCTTTCTCTTGAAATATTGTCTTCCCAAGACAAGAATACCCATGTTGGGATGGACTCCTCTCCAGGCATTATGGGCTTGTGTCCATGTATAAGCTCAATAGGCATATAACCAGTAACTGTGCTATGAGTGGTCCTGTCAGCCCACAAAGCAAATGGTAGTAGCCTAGGCCATAAACTTGCCTTCCCTTTACAAGCCTTAACCAATGCATGAATGATAGGAGGATGACCTCTCTCACTTTTGCCATTGGCCTCAAGATTATAAGCTGTTGTGAGTCTCAACTTCACTCCATATCTCTGAAAGAAGTTCTTCGCCTCAGCAACATCTAGCTCTCCTCTGTCAGCTCTCATTTGGCCAATACTTCCATACCGACTGAAGATATCTTCAAGAATGAATCGGCAAATTGCCTCAGTGGTCTTAGTTCTCAGAGCTCTTCCTTCAACAAAGTTTGAGAGCTCTTCTCTTGCTAGAACAAGATATCTCATGCCCCAAACTCCAGGTGGCATCATAACCAAGTCAATCACCCATTGGAAATGTATAGAAGGAGGGTAAGTAGGATGCAACTCATCCCTGTACCGAATCTTTGATTGAAGCTGACATGTGAGGCATGATGATACAAACTCTTCAACATCTTTGTATAATCCCTTCCACCAATATCGCTCCTTGATTTTTGTATAAGTGGCCCAAACTCCTCTATGACCAGCCCAAAGAGCATCATGAAACTCTTTAAGTACTTGGGATTTGGTCTCAGAATCATCAACCACTCTCAATGGCAGTTCATCAGCCCTCTTTGCTTTCTTCCACAGAAATCCATCTCGAAGAAGATAGCCATAGGCTTGATGTCTGATGTCTTTGAAGGCCTTATCCACCCATCCTTCTTGCCTCTTCAAAGTGCTCAAATAAAGACCAATATCTCTTAGTCTTCCTTCATAAAGCTCATCTCTGAATGGCAACACTTCTTCAACCACATTGTCTGTGTTTGTGGCCAACACATAACTTTCACCCATGAAATCTTCACTTTCCCCATGAGCCATCATTTTCTCTTCATCAAAATACCTGGCTCTTGATAGCATATCTGCTACAGGATTCAGCTTGCCAGTAATATGCTTCAAAACTGGGTTCAATGATTTGATGTATGCTATCCATCGAAGCATTGCAATGTCTGGTGAATTGCAATTGGAAATCATGCCAAGCAAAGGTAGGCAATCCGTTTCCAACACAACTTCTGCTCCAATTAGGTAGTTTCTCTCTGCCTTCAAAGCTGTAAGTGCTCCCCAAAGTTCTCTTTTTACTTGAGGGTATGCTCTTTGGCGCTCTGTAAGTATTCTTGCTCCAAACCGGATAGCAAATCGATTTCCTCTTTCATCATCCTGACCAACAGCCCATCCAATGGCTATTGGACTTGTATCAACCATCACAATCACCGGTCTGCCACTCTCATACTCCACTTGCTTCAAGACTGGTGGTGATTTCAAGGTTTTCTTCAACTCTTCCATCGCCAAATCTTGCTCTTGCTTCCAAAGAAACTTGCTCTTCTTTCTCAGTAATTTATAAAGAGCCTCTGATATATGAGCAAAGTGAGGAATCCAGATTTGATAGAAGACACATGCTCCCAGAAACCTCCTTACTTCGGTGGTACTACTACATGCCTTCATCCTCCCAATAGCATCCACTTTCTCAGGGTTAGGTTTCCTTCCATACCATCCACATTGATGTCCAACGACCAAAATCTCATCGGTTCCAAACTTGGACTTTTCAATAGAAAGAGTTAAGTCCACTTCCTCCAATCTGCTCAAGATGTTATCAACATCATTGATGTGGTCATTTACAAATGACCTACATCCATCATCTTGAACGGTTGAGTCTCTTTTTCCCTCCTCACAACCCTTTATAGGAATGTCATCTACAAAAGGTATGGTCTTCTCCGGCACAAAGTCCTTCAAAATCTGGTTCATAGCATTTTGCATGTGTGCCACTGAATTGGTAGCACCTTGAGGCAATGTACACATTCGAACCAATCCCAATGGAGTCTTCATGGTTGTCAAATCCCTACTTTCAAGTGCAAGTTGGAATTGATCATATCCAGAATATAAATCTCCAATGGAATAAATGGCATGCCCAGCAAATGCTTCTGCTACTTCATCAACAATAGGCCCAGATCCTTTGTTTCTGATGGTTACTTTGTTAGCTGGCTGCATATCTTGAATAAATCTCAATGCTCCAGACTTTTTGGGCACGGTGAACCATCGATTAGAGTATGGAGCCATTGAAGGCTCAAGTATTCCCATGCGTACCTTCTCCTTCAGCAATTCAACCAACTTGGGAAGCAAAGCTCGTGGTACAGGTATGGGCTTCAAATCCCATGGCACATGTGGAACTGTGAATATGACCATAGGTGCTACTACACTTGGATGCACACATCCAATCTCATCTGGTGAAGAAGCAAAGGCTTTCCCATGTTTAGAAAGCATCTCTTGAAACTTCTTCTTTTCCAACTCTGTCAGAAATCCATCTCCTCCAATCTTCAAACTTGCCAATGTTTCTTCCGTAAATTTGTGGCCAATCTTCTTAGATCTCCTAAGACTTGGCTCCTTCTTTGCTTCCTTGATATGCTCATAAGTATCAGATGGCAATTGTGTTGCTACTGGCTTCACCTTTTTTGCCACTGTCTTGTACTTTGTGTACACTGCAGCTTCTGGTCTCAATCCATAGCTTCCACACTCACGAAATACTTTTATGGCTTCAAAGATCTCATCATACAATGCTTGTGTACGCACCTCAATCACAACATTGTCTTCAATATCCTCCACTTGCAGGTTTTGCAAGGTTTGTAAAACATCATCTGCCATGCCTTTCTCTTCATAAACTCCAGAAATGCTTTCTCCATCCAAAAGAATGCTTGCACTTCTCATATTTTCCTCCATTTTCTTGATAATCTTTTTCTGTACAGGGTCCAAATCTTCAATGCGTGTATAACGCACAAATCCACACTCTGTCACACTCAAAAATCCACTACCAATCGTATGTACATCGGGGAAATTTGTACTTCTGGATTCCTCTGCACCCATGGATCCCCATACTCCATAGATGCTCTCTAGAAATCCACAAAGTCATGTGAAGATGGGGATACAGGCCCATCTCTGAGCTGAAGTCGATGCCTCTCATTCTCAGACTTTACTGTAAGAAATTGGACAGTCTTCTTCCCATCAAGACTCCTGATTCTTGCATAATGAGATCCGTCATCCAGCACTTTGGTCTCCATCCTTGATGCTGTGATGTATGGTTGGCCCAATATCACTGGATAAGAACCATGATTACAGACAAAGAAGTTCTGCTCCACTTCTACATCTCCAATCTTAGCTGACACTGCTGGACAAGCTCCATACAATTGTGTCCGCCCAGAGTTAGCTGATCTCATCACCCAACCATGTTGGGTATCAATTGGCCATTTGCCCTTCTCATAGACATGTCGAGACATAATGTTTATCTCTGAACCATGGTCTACAAGAGCCAAAAATGAGTCATCATGTCCTCCAAGCTTCACCCGTGTCTCCGTGGTGGCTCTAGCCCAAAATGATTGAACATAATCTGGTCTTTCTCCATACTCTTTGTCCAAAGAGCAAACAATAGCACAGTCAAAGGTATTGACCTCTATCTCAGATCCACCCTTGTTTGTTGCCATTGAATGTGTGTGGTCCACCCCTTCTAGCTTCTTGACCACCACATCATCACACATTGCAAGACTCTTCATCTTGGCAATAGATCCTCCAACATCACTGCCAGTATCCTTGGTAAACATTTGTAAAATCTCAAATGCTTCATCATCAGTGATACCAAGATCACTTTCAAGCTTTGCATCAATAGAGGCCTCTTGGCTCTCAGCCATTGGCTCAACCATCAAAGCAAACACTTCACCAATCTCCATCTCTTCATCTTTGGTCATGTGAGTATCCAAGGCATGTATCATGACTGCTTCAGCTGTCATTTGCCTCTTTCTCTTGATGATATCAATGATCAGCTCATGAAAATCCTTCTTGGCAATACCAAGAGCCTCTCTGAGTGTAAACTCAATCTTGGCATCCAGGATTCTCTCTTCCAAAACTCCTTTGAGGTCTATAGAAGTCTCAATATCAGACTGGAGCTTGTAGGCATGTCCCTTGGCTTTAGCCTTGGTAGAATCCTCTTTCTCTTTGCCTTTCTTGGAATCCTCTTTCTCTTTGCCTTTCTTGGTGCCACTAGATTCTCCCCAGACTTTCTCAGGCAATGGTGAATACTCTGGGTGAACAAATTTGGCTTTAGCAGGCTTGGATCGTGTCTGAACACCAGGCATCTCTTCATCTATAACCTCTTTGGCACCTTGAGGTCTCTTCTTCTGAGCAGGGCCTTCAACCTCATCACCCTCATTAGATCTTCCTCTCTTCTCTTCAACTGAAGCCTCAAACTGCTCATCATTGCTTTTAGCTTCTCCCAAAAATGCTAAAATGCTGGAAGCATCTACTGGATCCACCCATCCAGTTGCCTTCCTGATGGCATGAGCTCCTCTCTTCATCATCTCCACCTTTACGGGCTTAGGAGCATCCTTTGGGCAACACTCCACCTTCACATTGTAGGCTGTTGCATCCTCAGCATATGTAGCATTGGATTTACCCAACTTATCTTCCAATAACTTCTTCATTCCACCTTTGCCATAGTTTGTAGCCAAAGGTAGATCTGTGGCAGCATCATGAAGCTTGCCTTCCTTGAAGTAGGCAACTCTCTTGTTAATGGCTTCATCAACTGCCTCACACTCACGAAGTCTGTGTTGCTCATCTTCTTTGATCTCCTTGTCACAGAAGACACATCTCTTCACAAATCTTCTTCCACTATCAGATGGTTGAGTGGAACTTGAAGCCCGTGCCTTCCTCAACTCACTCATCTCCACCTTTAGCTCCTTGAATCCCTTGATAAGCTCTTCAAGGGTGCCTTCATCTACCGGTTTGGCAGATTTTGAAGTGGATGGTGAGGAAGTAGGTGCTGATGTCATCTTAGGTGGCTTAGCGGGTGTATGTGTCATCCTCAATGCCAAGCTTCTTCCTTTCACCCTTTGTTGCTTGGCAATCAAGGTGACTGTCTCTTCAATCCTCCTCCAGTCACTTGTAAAACCGCATTCCGTTGCTCGGTCTCCCAAAAGAAGTAGAAGTCTGTCTTCTAGACCATCATCAGCAGCTTGGAGAAACAACTCAGCCTTCCTAGCATCCAAAATGTGTTTCTCTGCCATCGGAAGCTGGTTGTACTTCTTCTCAAAGATCTTCAAGAGCTCTGTTGGACTCAAAGTCTTGCCAGGCTGCTGCTCCACCCAGTCAAGAAAGGATTTCTTGGTCATCCTTTCAGAGTCTTCATCAAAATACTCATCCCTGAGTCTCTCCGCAAAAGCTGCCCAAGTGGTCACAGCTTCATCTTGCATGATCTCCCGTACACGCTCTCGAATCTCGGGAATCACAGCTAGTCCAAAAGCCTGAATCATGCGGTCTTCAGGAATCAGATGCACCTCCATCTCACATAGATACACCTTCAGAAAGTTTGTGACATTCTTGCCATCAAATCTTCCAATCTTGTCCACAACACCTTTCAAGGCCTTTGTGGAACCATAACCTCCAGCAGGTTGTGCTCTCTGCTGCTCCATCAATGATACAAGAGCACCAAGGAAGTTCTCCATATTAGGAAGAACTCTAGAAGTACCACCACCAGCAGAAGTTCCTCCATATTAGGAAGAACTCTAGAAGTACCACCACCAGCAGAAGTTCCTCCACCAGGAGTCCCTTCAGGAGGAGTACCTCCACTGTCTCCCATCTCCTTTAGTCAAATCAGCAGCCCCAAAGCTCTCTCAATGGAAGCACCAAATGTCGAGTAGAGAGGAATTTGCTTTGGGAAATCACAGGGATTCTGGCTGCAGCTGAAATTGACTTAGGGAGGAGGGATTCTCGATCAATGTCCCTTCGGTTCTTGAATCTTCAATCAGCTCCCCGTTGGCCTATCCTGTTATGGCTCTAGGGGCTCAAGGGTCAAGGAAGGGATAAGAAACCACGGGATACGGGACGGGTAGAACGGACGGCAGACCACGAGCTGAACCGTCCGTGAATATGGATCCTAAACTTTCAAATTCACAGTCTACTGGTCATCAACCCAGTCTCATTGTGAGAACGACATAAGATTCAACCATGTGGGCCATTAACCCCACTTCGTTGCCCACGACAATCAATGGGGTAAGGCTGATTGTTACCTCAGGCCAAACCCGCAACAAGGTTTACAAAGCCAAAAATGACAACACAAAATGAGGTAAGGCTGATTGTTACCTCAGGCCAAACCCGCAACAAAGTTTACAATACAAAATTCACAACGAGCCTCCAAATCAGGCTAGGAATAACAAAGCCACATGCCCACAACATAGGATAGGTCCTCGCAATGTAAATCTTCACTTGACTCTTCAATTCTTCAAGTCTTCAAATCTTCAATTCTTCAATTCGGACTTCTTCTGGACCAGCAGTACTAAAACAGTCACCAAAAACGTTTTAGAGCTCCACTTTGGATAAGTGATAGCTCTTCTGAAAGCTAAGACAGTTTTCTACAATGTATCAAATTTTCATTTGAAACACAGCTACTGTCTGTAAGATATGAGCCTTCAAACTTTACTATAAAATCTTGAGCGGCAGTGTATACTACTCAACTTATTTGCTCATAACTCAAGATTCACGAATGCTCTCTGCAAGTGTGTTATCTCTATGGAAAGCTAACAACAAGTACTTCACTTCCTCTGAATTTCACTTTGCTTCAACAAGAGTTGCGACTGTAGGAGAGGTACGAAATCTCTGTTCCTCGCTTTGGGTAACAGCAGACTACTCCTCACTCAAACGCTCACAAAACACTCATAAAGGCTCCAAATCAAGTGAAATCAACGCCAAAAGAAGCGTATCCTCATCATCTTTAACTCCACGAATTTTTGTATTCAAAATCCACTTACACAAAATACAGAGTCCGATTCAAGTCTCGGCTCTCTTCACTCCAGCACACCTCACAAACTAAAACAACGACAAGGAGAGAGGAGGAATCCCCCCCCATATCCTTCCAAACCCGGCCACCTCAGCCCATGCCTCGCCCATGAGGGCATCTTTCCAGCCATAGGCTCCCCCCATTTCTATCTTATCACCAATCTAAGT
Organism: Ceratodon purpureus; assembly: GCA_014871385.1. Lineage (NCBI taxonomy): Eukaryota > Viridiplantae > Streptophyta > Bryopsida > Pseudoditrichales > Ditrichaceae > Ceratodon > Ceratodon purpureus. The sequence goes on along the minus strand of CM026424.1, from coordinate 8,959,286 downwards.
CATCTTTGGGTCCACAAACCTCAAAGTCAACTAGATACAAGAAAAGAAAGCAACTAGCTTTCATCCAACTCCAAATAAAATCAATTGGTGGAAATAAAAATCAAAACTAAGGCTAAAAACAAGCCAAAATCAGCACTAAAATCCCAATAAAAGGAAGCATCTACTTCAAACACTCAAAAACTCCAAAATACGCAAAATAACCGCAGCGATGAAGCTTGCCCTCCGTTCCCTGGTCAGGAGATTGAGCTGCCCTTGAAGCCAAAAGCAATGGCCAACTTCACTAGAAATGCGGCTCACCATTTGACCTTCATTGTTGTTCTCAAAGCACCCCTCAAACACCATTTGATAGTTCCCAGAAAGCGTAGGCTCAGATTCCAAAACGATAACCAAAGCCCTGTTATCCAATTGCAAGGCCGGAAGTGTAAACTGCGAGATACCTGGCTCTGTTCGTGGTTGCACACAACGCTCAGAAGGCCCCGCCTCATCTCGCAAACGCCGCCTTGAAGAAGATGGTTGACTTGGATCAACCGGTAATTGAGATAAGGGCAACTGCCAATCGTCAGGATCTTGTGATTCCATCACCACAAACACTGAATCCAAACCCAAACTACTCAGAGTGAACTAAGAGAAGCAAAGCTACCTGGTTATCTTTATTCTAAACCTAGTAGCTTCCTTGAGAAGCTTGCTTCCACTTTTAACACTCCAATAAAATCATAATGGCTATCTTTATAGTAAAACAAACACTAGCAGCCAAAGGCATCTTTTTATTTATCAAAAGATAACCTAGGTGAGAAAGAATAGACCTAGGAGTACTGTTCCGTTAGTCGAAAGCCAAACGGTTAACCAACAGTGGTATAAAACCACTCCAGGACTAATATCTGTCGCCAAGTTGTAGACTTGGTTGGTTGTCAGAGTCCCTGGAAAGCTGCCAGCCGGTTCCGGGTTCGAATCCCGTCGGATCCGTTGATTCGGTCGGAGCAGCTGCAACTTGGCACCGCTAGTGATAGCAGGAAATAAGCAGCCAACCAGCCACCCTATTCCCCTGAGCTAAGTGACATGATGCAGTACAAACCAAGACCGTGGATCTCTCCACGACCCCACCCTTTTCTATCTCTATCCAATTTTTGAATTAGGACTTCAAGGTTGATCTCTCGATGTTTTTAAATGGTATATGTATTTACATCACGACACCGTCCGTTAGTCCGTTAGTCCGTCATGGTGACAAGACACACCCTCGTGTCCGTCACATAAGGGAATTGACAGGTTGACTCACGGTAAGGGTAAAACGAATTTACCTAGCGCTGAATTTTGCGCACGCTCGCGCTCGCGCGCGTCCATTCGGGCGCGAGCAAACAGGCAGGTGCGAAAAAAAAAAAAAAAAAAAAAAAAAAAAAAAAAAAAAATCAATTCGCACTTGCCCGTATGCTCGCGCCCGTCTGCACTCGGGCGCGCGTAGACGGGCGCGAGCGTATCAGGAAACGCGCACAGAGAAACCAGCCACAGTTTTTTTTTTTTTTTAAAAAAATATATATTTTTTTTTTTTTGGCACTCGCCCGTATGTTCGGGCCCGTCCGCACTCACGCGCGCGCAGACGGGCGCGAGCGTATCAGCGAACGCGCACACAGAAACCAGCCAAAGTTCTGAATTTTTTTTTTTTTTTTTTTTTTTTTTTATTTTATATTTTTAATTTTTTTTTTTTTTTTTCGCACTCGCCCGTATGTTCGCGCCCGTCCGCACTCGCTCGATGGCGTGCGCCGGACTTCCACCAAGTTGTTGTTCATTTCATTTTGGTGCTACTCCCACCATTGAGTGCGAGCATTCGGGCGCGCGCAGACGGGCGCGAGCATATCAGCAAAGCGTACACAGAAACCAGCCAAAGTTTTTTTTTTTTTTTAAAAAAAAAAAAAAATTTTTTTTTTTTTTTGCACTCGCCTGTATGCTCGCGCCCGTTCGCACTCGGGCGCCCGCTCGCACTCGGGCGCGCGCAGACGGGCGCGAGCGTATCAGCGAACGCGCACACAGAAACCAGCCAAAGTTCTGAATTTTTTTTTTTTTATTTTTATTTTTTTATTTTTTTATTTTTTCGCACTCGCCCGTATGCTCGCGCCCGTCCGCACTCGCCCGTCCGCACTCGCCCGATGGCGTGCGCCGGACTTCCACCAAGTTCTTGATCATTTCATTTTGGTGCTACTTCCTCCTTTGCACTCGCCGGGGCCCGGTATACTCGCGCCCGAGTATTGGCGCCCGTCTGCACTCGCCTAATAGCTTGCATCGGACTTCCATCAAGAAGCTGTTCATTGCAATTTTATGCACAAATAATTGTTGCCAGACTAGGGAGCTCAATTGCTCAGTACGCGATGTGATGGATATCGATGAGTGATGAGAACATTTTTGTAATATGATATTAGAATTAAAATAGTAGCAAAAGGCATAGATAATTAGATTAGTAGAAGATTTTGGAGTTAGTTTAATTTTGTTTAAACTAGAACATTTTGTGTACATTTCCACTATCTTCGCGTTGATTAAATCATAATCTATTGAAACGTCAATTCATTGTTGACTATGTCGTTCATCACACTTGATGGCTTTTTATCCATGACTTTTTTTTATATTTCTCCCATTCTATCCCTTTATTTGTTGATTTTTCTATTCTTCTTCCATTCTATCTTCTCGTTTTCCTTTTCTTCTATATCTACTGGATGATGTATTTATTTATTTTATTAGCCTTCCATTGGTCTCACATTCTATCTTTTATTTTTATATATTAAAATTTCCAATTGTCTTCCATTCTATCATCTCGTCCCTTTTAACTTCATTATAATTCCATTCTATCTTCTTCTTTTCCTTTTCTTCCATTCTTAGCCTATCATGTATTTATTTATTTATTTATTCTTCCATTGGTTTCACATTCTATCTTTTACTTTTATGTATTAAAATTTCCAATTGTCTTCCATTCTATCATCTCGTCCCTTTTAACTTCATTATAATTCCATTCTATCTTCTTCTTTTCCTTTTCTTCCATTTCTAGTGGATGATGTATTTATTTATTTATTTATTCTTCGATTAGTTGCCCATGCCATCTTTTATTTTTATTTATTTTTCCAATTGTCTTCTATTCTATCATCTTGTTCTTTTTAAGTTCATTATTATTCCGTTTTATCTTCTTATTTTCTTTTTCTTCCATTTCTAGTGGATGATGTATTTATTTATTTATTTATTCTTCGATTAATCGCCCATTCCATCTTTTATTTTTATATATTTTTTTAATTGTCTTCTATTCTATCATCTTGTTATTTTTAACTTCATTACTATTCCATTCTATCTTCTTGTTTTCTTTTTCTTCCATTCTTAGTCTATCATGTATTTATTTATTTGTTTATTCTTCCATTAGTCACACATTCCATCTTTTATTTTTATTTATTTTTCTAATTGTCTTGTATTCTATCATCTTGTTATTTTGAAGTTCATTACTATTCCATTCTATCTTCTTGTTTTCTTTTCCTTCCATTCTTAGTCTATCATGTATTTATTTTATCATTCCAAGTCTATGATGTATTTTTTTTCCTATATTTGTTATGTAAACTCATTATATGTGCCAATTGAATGAAACATGGTAAATAAATTCAAGAATAACATGAAATATAAGTTATTTACATATTTAATTAATGAATGCAATCATGAACAAAATATAAAACTATATTTAACAAGAATAACTTTAATAGTACAAAAATCAGGATTCAAATCATACAAGAACATATCTACATGAGTTTTGGAAGTTCGGTTTCATTTCATTTTTGTGCTAGTTTTTTCTACGCACACCGACACGCACGCACCCAACCTCCACCAAGAAAATGTTCATTTCATTTTGGTGCTTTATTTTTTCCTATGTACATGCCTACATGCACATGCCCAAAGGATAAACTATCACCAAAATGAAATGAACAATTTCTTTGTGAAAGTCTCCCGCTTGAATGCTCGCGCCCGTAGGCACGCGCGCACCAAAACAAAAAAAAAAAAAAAAAAAAAAAAAAAAAAAAAAAAAAAAAAAAAAAAAAAACATAAATTTATTTTTTTATTTTTATTTTTTTTCTGCGCGCGCGCCCGAGTGCTCGCGCGCGTGCCTACGGGCGCGAGCATTCAGGCGCGAGCATGTGGGCGCGCGCACCAAAAAACCCAAATTTATTTTATTTTATTTTATTTTTTTTTTTATTTTTTTTTCTGCGCGCGCCCGAGTGCTCGCGCGTGTGCCTACGGGCGCGAGCAGACGCGACGACGGGCGCCACCCATGGTAAACAGTAGTAAACTGTGAGGACAGTAATTTTGCTCGCGCGGGGGAGCCCGTCCGATAAGCGTCCGTCCGATAACCGTCCGTCACGTCCGTCACGTGACTACACGACAATTTTATGGCCCGTCCGTCTATTATGACAACCCTGCTTGACAACCAGGAGCTGAAGCGACAACTGGAGGTGGCAACCAGCATTGTAACTCCAGCCAACAAAGGACTCCAACGACACATCTTGGCGACCACCAAGATACAGGTCGGAGAAGAAATCAGAGCTTACAATGAGGATCAAGAACGACAAAACAGGTATTTGATTCGATTTGCTGAAGCTTATCCGACATTCGTCTATTGGTCTGATGAGGAGCAGGGAATGGTTGAAGATGAGAGCGGTCCGCAGGGGGATTCCCTTTATATGGAGGCAGGCACTATAGTATCAGCTTCAGCAGGGGAGAAATTAGGACCAGAATCGACATCTTGGGGACCAGTTTCGACGCCAGTAGTGACAGCAGGGCCAGTATCGGCAATAGGGCCAGTATCGGCAGCACGACCTGTCACGGTCGTAGGACCAGACACGGCCACAGGGGGACCAGTAGCGACAAGGACTTTGCCTCAACCAGTAGCACTTTCACCAGTGCCGGGCCTCGCAACCATCGAGACTACACCAACTAGTGGTTAGGTAGTAGGATACGAAGAGTACTGGTAGGACTAGTACTAGACTATGTTTTTAATTTTTTGGACACTTTTTTATTTTTGGCTAACTACATAAAATTAGGGACCAGAGCATCTGAGGGCAGATGCAGACTAAAAGGGGGATAATGTTAAAGGGATTTTCTGTCTTTTCACTAGGAGCAATACTTTAGGAGCAGGAACAATAAACTGCCTAGAGTAGTAAAACAGTTAGTTACTGTCCAGTTACTAGTCACTGCGTTTTGGATGAAGTTTTGACAGTCGGATGTATTTCTGAACTGGATGAAAAATGGACATAGGAGGATGACGGCTAGGGTTTGGGGGTAGTGAGGAGTGAGAGCATGGCGGCTCTCACTCTCTCTCAGCCTCTTGTGTGTTCAGGGGTATGGTAGTGTAGGAGAAGGGAGGTTAGGAGGTAGGGAAAGAGGTACGGTTGCTGAGGGGCAGGATCTAGGAGCAGGATGATTGTACTTGGTGGGAAAGTAATGAGTAAAGGTCCATTGAAATTGCAGATCAGATTGAGTATTGAATGTTAGGGTTAGATGCGTATTGAATGAGAAAGACTTGTATTGATGATCAGATCAGGAGCAGTGAGCAGGTTACTGGTGTAAGACCAGATTAGTGAGAGTTAGGAACGAGGGGTCAGTATTACATTTTTTTGAGGTTCTATTTGACTTAGAAGAAGTATCCAAGCTTTTTAAGGGTGAAGCTTAATCACCCTTTAACAGATGCACCTTTTCAAGTTCTATGTGGACGATGATGGTTGGCCGGTTATGAGGTACAAGAAATCAGCCGTCGACGCACAATGGCTACCCCTCAACAGACCCCCTATTCGATTGTGGAATGAAAACATGGATGGCGGCCCAAAACTTCCTCACGGCTCACCAAAGCCGGTTCCGCTCAAACCTATGTGGGGAAGTGAGGTTCCTAAATCTACTGTGAATCAGGTGAAGGCGAGAGAGACCGCAGCCAAAGCTACTAAGAACAAGAAATTCATGAAGTGCGGACTCCAAAAGTACATTGAGTACTGGAAAAATGGAATGGCAAAATGCGAGGGATTTGCAGCAGCTTTTGGGCCTTATGTTGACTACTGGACTCGTTTGTTGTCTGAGCTTGATAAGCCTTTGCCAGTGACATATCCTGAATTGTTAGAGGGTTTCTGGCCAAGCCATGACTGGAGGGACGTATCCAACCGAGTACCGCGCCCAAGATTTTTACAATTTTTACTTGAGGATGTGACTCCTGAGGATGAGGAACCAGAAGCGTATTGTGGCCCAGCAAACCAAGCTCTGGAGAGTCCTTTCAATCCCTGGCGTGATATTCGGCCTGGCAGCTGGGTTCTTTTGAGACCTGAAGATCCACTCATTTGTCCTATATGGCAGGGAAGAGCAGCGACTGCTGTATGCAGAGGGGAAGGCCATGTAAACCATGGGAAATTTTTAATTCAGTTTTGGGAACCTCGTAGCGTGGAAAGAGACCTTGCATTGAAATACCGTAACTGTTGGTCTGCTAAGTGGGTAGTAGAGACGCGTGCTCCGGAGTGGGTCTCTGTTGGTGCAGCTTTGTTTTAAAGTTGGTCAAAAATCAAAGACCCGTCTACTAGAACCATTCTTAAGAAAGCTATGGAGGCTGCTTTAGCAAACTTAGAGAGAGCTAACGTAGTTGATCCATGATCTTCTATGCCACTTAGGAACGACATTGGGACATCCCTTGATGATTACGTCTTAGTCACATGTCTTCCTCATTCTCTATTAAAGAAATAAGAGTCATCACTGCTTGACCGTTTCTCATCCCCGTGTAATATCTGCCTTCCTCGTGTCAATGATGTTTGTTTCTCAGATTTGTGACACTTTAAGAACCAACACGATCATGAATGCGCAACGTGGAGACTAATTGTGGAAGCAGATGGAGTAGTGGGAAACTGGAGGAAGCAAGTAGAAGCTTTCAGAACAAGGGGGGAAGGAAAAAAACTTCATATTCATACGCCCAGTTCATTTGGTGTCGAAAAACTTGAACTTGGGTGTTGTGTTCAGCAGCGACTTTGGCAGCGGCATCGCCAGCAACGCAAGTTCCGGAGTAGGTGAGAGCAATGCACACATACATGGGCCATAGCCAATCGACTTGAGTTTTTAGTTGAAATTTTGTTCATGCGTTTTTAGTTGTGTTGGTATGTCAATAGCTATTAAACACCGTGTCCACATGTTTTTTCAGTTTGAGTCATTCAGAAGTTCTGTATCAGGTGAGACTACTTGATATATTAGAGTTGAGCAGCTATGGTTTGCATGTGATTCAGGACAACATAGAAGAAGGAGATCAAGCTTTTGTCGCTAGTTTTTGGAGCTGATCAGCAGGGCTGGACTGGTTCTGTCGAGCACCGAGACTGTTGGGTTCTTGAGCAATTAGCAACACGAGTCATTGAGACCTGTATCAGGTGAGATTAGCTGGTGTATTAGTTTGAGCAGATATGGTTGGCATGTAATTAGGTTTTGGTACACTGGAGTCGTTGTTTTCCTAATACATATGGATATACAATGTTGACAGCCTGATCCCACTGTATGTTGTTGCATTTTTGTCTAAGTTTTATCACTGTTATCGTGACGAGTTGAGCAGGTTTCATTTGTTGAGGTAAAGACGCAGTTGATTGATGTGTACTCGAGACATTTGTTGGGCTACTTGTTAACGAATTGGTTGTTTGTTTGAGGGGTAATACTGATAACACATGTCGATCAAATACTTTTGTTGACGTGGAAATTTGGCTAAGTGCTGCGATGAACTTGTAGTTGAAGAAACCATTAAAACCCTAAACCGAAGCTTTGATAGAAATTGTTTGATCGCATGACCCATTTTTACTTACTAGATTTAGACATTTCTGCTTGATGATTTGCGTGTTACTTGCCCATTACAATTAGATAACATAAAGGTTTCTGTTTTTATTTATTATGTACTAGTTGATCAAGTCATTGAGAAGTTCTGTATCAGGTGAGACTACTTGCTATACTAGAGTTGAGCAGGTATGGTTTGCATGTGAGTCGTTGTTTCTTAATAGATATGGGTACACATTGTCGATAGTCTAAAAGTTTGGATTTTTTTTTGAGTTTAGCTCTAATGTTGTGTGAGTCATGGGCTGTGGAGGTGGATTTACATTCATATACATCGTGTGTTTCAGTTAAAGGGTTTGAGATAACATATCTTGTCATCAGTTTTTTAGTTTCTTTGAAGTGTGTTGTGGTTATTGGTTCTTTCGGATGTGGTTTTATGAACTTCATGTGGGTCTAGAATTTTCTAATATTTTTTTTTTGAATTTTTTTTCTATAGGTTACAGGTATGGAACAGGATCCGATTATCAAGAAGGGGAAGATGAAGATTGAGGATGGTTCAACCTCCCAAAAGGAACCCGAGTTGGTCTTCAATGGAGATTGCGAGCAACCAGAGCTTCCAGTCTGGAAAGATTCAGCAGCAAGGAGAGGAAATGAGTTTCAATTCATGAAAGATGCACCTGTGAAGCTGCCATGCCTACGACATTGGCTGAAGGATGTGGCCAAGTTTCAGGAGACAACAAAGTATGAAGTACCTGAATTCGACAAAGTTTCGGGGATGGTTTCTGAAGGATGGGATGGAACTTGGAACTCCATAGCTTTGAGGCAATTTGTGGCCGTTGCAAATGCAACTGGGGTGATGCACCCTCCAAGGAACAAGAAGAACCAACTCACTTACATCAAGAATCAGGTCATTTCTATCAAGAACCACCTCATGGAGACAATGGAGACAGAGCCAGCTCCAGCTCCAACAGTGCCAGCTCCGACAGTGGCAACTTCGAAAGTGACTGGATATTCTTTCACCAAATATCAAGCAGCCATCAACAAAATGGAAGAAAACCGCAAGGAAAAAACAACTTACATCGACTTGAAGGATGAAGAGACAGAGGGTGAAGAGACTGAAGAGATGATTTGGCAGAGTTTGGCAAAGAAGAAGAAACACTAAACAGGTATGTTGAATCATTCTAATCAAGTTCATTGAAATGTAGATTTTCGGTTTCTTGCTCGGATTTTAGTTCCTCCTGGTTAACACGATTGCTGGATTGACCTAACTTAACTCAACTCAACTTAATTTGGGTTCCCACTTCGGTTTCCTTTCTGTTAATCAAGTTAGTAGGCTTCTATTACCTAACAGTGTCAATCAATTCCTTTCAGTAGTCACTGATTTCTCACTAGTGATTCTCATTTTTTAGCGTTTAGCTGCAGGAGTTTCAGGATTTGTAAGTGTGGTGGATTTTACGAGGAGGATTTTACTTCTGATGTAGCGGATATGTTGTAGTCAGAGACTTCAGGTGCCATTGAGGCAGCTTTTGTAGTTCTATGTTTCAGCGGACATGTAGTAGATTTTCTGTAAAAACATTCCTACTGTTCTCGTTCTCTGGACAATTCTGTTTAAGTACTTTCACAGACTTCAATTGCCATTGAGGCTGGTTTTGAATTGTAAATAGGAGACATGAAGTTCTCGTAATTGTAAATTCTCAATCTGTAATGGTGGTTGTATGAGCAGGGTTACTTGAATTTGTTGAATAGGTTTGAATGTGTGAATATCAAAATGCACTGGATCGGCAGGACTTAATAGACCAAGTGCAAAATTAAAATAAATTAATTCCTCAAAAAACACAAACTAACATTGCACACAAAATAACGTCGCACACCAAAATTGTTTAAAGTTTTTTGATCGGAGATCCTATGTGTTGTTTAGGTACGACATCGGGAGATCCCACGACGAGTCCGTCTGAGTTAATTCTCTTCCTTCTGATCGGAGATAAGTTTTTTGATCGGAGATCCTATATGCTGTTTAGGTACGACATCGGGAGATCCCACGACGAGTCCCTCTGAGTTAATTCTCTTCCTGATCTTCTGTTAATGACATCGAATTCATCCATGCCTGAAGGATCGTCAGGCTTCCGTGTAATACCTGCCTTCCTCCTGTCAATGATATTTCATTTCTGTAGATGTGTTTCGAATCTGCTTCCCATTTCTAATATGTTGGTCATGTTTGATATTGGGGGCATCCCGTGACAAAACAATGCTGAACCGACATGCATTCTACTGTTCTCTATCTCGCTCGCCATGTGCTGATATCTCGTTCAAGTTTGATATCGCGGGGTCCCCCGATGAATACTTCTGAGCCCCCATCTCTTCTATTCTTTTGTATTACCCTAAACCCAATGTAAGTATATCTCGGTCAAGTTGGCTGCTGGGGATCCCGTGATGAATATTGTAGAGCCGAAATCTCTTCTGTTTTCTGTTCCTTGCTCGCAATGTACGTATAATTATCTGGGTCAGGTTTGCTATCGGGGGATCTCGTGACACATACTCTGGAGCCCAAATGTCCTCCGTTCTTTTATATCTCGCTCGCAATTTACTTATATCTTGGTCAAGTTTGGTGTCGAGAGATCCCGTAATGAATACTTCTGAGCCCGTCCACGACGGTTCTTCCCATACATTGTTACGCCAATGCTCTAAATTTATCAGGTCTATTATCGGGTGATTACTTAATTCTGGACTCTGGACAGTCCAAAAATAGTTAAATATGGCATTATCATGAAAATAGTAAAAAAACGAATCATTTTTGAGGAGTCATATCTCCTTTATCCACCGTTGGATTTTGACTTTATCTTTTGGTATGAATTCCAATTGGAGTCTAATTGTAGCGGTAGAAACCTTTACTAAATCAAAGATGTTTTGAGGATAAGGCATGGATTTGAGTGTAAAGGGTTTAGTTTTGGACTAAATTTTCTTTAAATTTTTTTTGGTAGTTTTCACCATTACAGGCCTGCCATCGAGCCAAGATTTTTTTTTTAAATGTTTTTTTTTTATGCAAGGGTATATTTGAGATGAAAGTGAACAACTTTGTAGTTGGAGATTTTTTTTATTGTAGTAACTTTGTTGATAGAATTTCCACTCTAAAGTGAAAATGGCGAAATTTTGTAATTTGTTTTGAGTATTAATACGTACGATTTCACAATCTAGGAGGCTCATGACTCAAATTTTAATTTACATGACGTATAATAAGTTTACTACAAGATTGTTCGGTTAAGATCTAAATAGGTTATCTTCACTTTCATCTATGACATTCTTTTTTGAAATTTGTGTTTTGGCTAAAAATAGGTTGGGACGTTTAGGGGTCTAAAGTTGAGTGGCCCAAAAATGATCATATTTGAGATTAGAGTGTAATTTTATAAAAAATTGATTTTGGAATTTTCAACAGTAGGATCTTGTTTAAAATAGTCTGAGTAGGATCTTGTTTAAAATAGTCTGATTAGTCTACGTAACAAGTTGATTGAATTTGAGTGTATAGAACCTGTGATATACTAAGTCAAAGTTTTATATTTTGTACAAAGAACCACTTTTTTGAGTCAAGATGAAATAGATGTGGCTCTTGCAAACTGACTTTATAGGTTAAGGAATTTGCCTCAATTGCAATGAAGTCCAAGGGTTGATATTTTACCTTGTATTAGCAATTAGTATGAATACTATTGCAAAGGAAATTTTAATTTATGAAGCAAAATTGCAATTATTACCTTTATAGTTAAAATTACAAAAATCTTCGAAAAGAAGTCTTATAGTTTATTATATTTGTGCATGGGGTACCTCTTCCATAAAACAAGTGCTCACCTACTTTATATCCATACAACGTTACTATTGTAGAGTAGATTTTCATCAACAAACAAACTGAACACGAGTAGAGCCATAGCGGCACTTTAGGGTTCTAAACTGCCATTATAACAGTGTAATACATTTCATTTCACACATGACTCCATCTTAAAGCCTGCACGTAGAAATGAGCGCTATTGCTCTGCCCTATAAAGCCACATTTTTGCACCCATCAACTTTGTGCTTGCAATCTACATTTGTACATTGCTAATGTTCATCAGTTTGCACATAATCCAATTCTGTCTGGCCATAGACTTGAGGATATTAGGGATGCAAAACTACTTTCAGAAGATTCCAAGATCTCAAAATGTTTACAAATTTTGAAAGAGAGAAATTAAAAAAAATTAAAAAATTTAAAGCTAGATTTTGTAAATTCTAAAAGTTGCCCTTGCAGACTTGTAAAAGCTTCAAATTAGGTCACTTGAAATTTTGAGTAGTATTTTAGGAAAAAAATAATTTCAAAAAAGTGTCAAAAAGGTTTTTTCTTTTCTTTTCTTTTCTTTTTTTTTTTTTTTTTTTTTTTTTTTGCCTATTTGGATCTTAACCCCTAATGTCAAAATCGACCAGATCATTGTTCATCTGCCTGAAACAAACCTTTATGAAATCTTTGTACAATTTATTATTTTTAACTTGATTTTTAGAAATCCAACCGTGGGATCTTGTTCAGAGCCATCCAATTAGTCTACCTTCCAAGTTTTATTGATTTTGACCGTACGGATCTTGAAATATATTCAGTCAAAGTTCCACTGTAGATGAACAGTGATCGGGCATTGTTTAACCATATGGAAGCATGAACATAATACTTGCAATTTTTCCAAAGCAAGAAGATGACTAACCGCCTCACAAAGCTTGCAAGCGATGCACCGCTCTTCACCAATAGGGTACCGACGTAAAGCATGTTCTCCTCGAAACCGAGGACTCAATGGACCTTTCTCGAAGGGGTATTTGATCTACACCACACTGTCAGTATCATCACAAAACCCTAAAATGTCGGAAAAAGGCTTGCTTTCACGTATAGAAGGATTGATACCACTCATTTCCAAAGCTTGAAGTAAGGTAACACTAAAGAAGACATTGGACAATGATCAATCTATTGTAGATTATAGTTTCAAAATATTTGAGGATAAGTCAAGTATCAAAGGTGAGCCTAACCTGATGGAACGACGTCAGCCACATGCACAGACAAAGTGCCGGGGCCAGATACGCCAGGTCTAGAAATGCAGGAGGTTTCCTTGCCGTCGGCTTCTTCATTATCAAGCGGCCCAATTTTCACGTCCATATTAACTCAATTTGAGTTCTCGTTCACCGCCTGCTTGCCCAAGCTAACTTTTACCTTAAGAAAGTTGCAATCCCTCCTATAGATGTGATTAAATGCACAACCAATAAGAGCCTAATTCAAAGAGTGATGGTAAAATGAACATACTGTTACTTTCTTCTCGAAGAAATAATTGAGAGTCATTCCCATGCCTCGAGCCATCTCCGACAAAAACAACGTATTAACAGTACCGGTATTATCCAGCACTGCAACGCCATTCGATCAGCAATGGAAACCCTGATATCGAGAAAAAGGAACAAAACAGCGAAATCGACTCGTACCTGCACCCTAATCTTTGGAATCTTTGCTCTCCGCAACTTCTTCCGGAGTAGCACCAGCCTCTACACACATTCACGAACCCCAAACAAAAAATCAGAACCCTAGCGCGGATCCAAAATTTCAGAAACCTGCACTGAATTTGAGCCGATTTGAGAATCCGGGGTGTAGGTTTTTGCCACACTTACGGTCCCGCAAATACGAAGTTGAAGCTATGAGTGAAGTAGAAATCACTGCAACCGGATCATTGTCTCTCTGTTTGAGAGATCGAGAGTGTGAAGTAGGAGATACGTTTCCAGCAGCTTCCGTGTCCCTTCAAGAAATCTCGGCAACTCGGCAAGAAAGCTCGGCAGTTGGAAATCACCGTCTGGCCAAGTGACCACCGGCAAAGGATCGCCAGCCGGTAATCGTATTCTTTTATATATATAGATACAACCAAAAGACACAGTATTCTAGTGGTCGCCACGGCACGCTCATACCTTTAGGGGTTAAAGTATGAAGAATTTTGATACGTAAAATGACTTTTCGGAAAGGTATGGAAAAACTCTAGTACTCTACAATTTGCAAAAGGTTTCAAATTCATACAAGCTAAATATAGTAATTTAGAGGCTGACCAATCCCAAAACGACCCAAATCAGCTTCAGTCCACTATAGGGGTTAACTTGTTTGGTTTTTCCATGTGGTGAAGGGGTGGCGAATGCTTCCGAAGGTGGGATAATAATTTGTGGCAGCTACCAAGGAGGCACCCTGGAAACCCGGGCCCCCCCGCAAGACCATTTTTGATGATTTTGAATTTAGAAATGGGGCCTGCGGTCCCAAATTACTCTTGGAGCAAGTCCCTTGGAATTTTAAACCAATACATTAAAAACTAGGGAGCTCATTTATCCCTCCTTGGTAGCTACTATAAACCCTTTCCCGAAGGTGGAAGATGATGACTCAGGTTGCCTCAATCGCTGCCACATTTATACGTGACGCGGCACTGTATTGTACAAAACGCGATAAGGGCAACTCCACTTTAAAACTCCAATAGAATTGAGGCACCTAAAACCAATAACTTTAGCTACCTACACTATTTCTGGACCAGCTATTGATAGGGTGATTTTTTTCCCGGGTTGGAAGTTAGTTTACGCAAAGAATGCAAACTTTTCCATGAATTATTTCTCAATATTGAAATTTGTACAATTTTTCAAAGTGAAATGTATTTCAGAACCTAAAACCGATAATATGCTTAAATGTACAAATGAGGTGCATGTGTTCTTTCACAATCTAGAAATTAGGCTAGATCGGTTTTGGATCACATGTCAGTTATGGGTGTCTCGACCTTAGAGGTGATATCTAATATTTTCCCACTAAGGTAGGAACACCTATTTTCGTTCATTTAAGGGATTTTTCCTATTTTGTATGGTATTTAGATGTTGATTTTTAATAGCATATTAGCAATCTAAAACAAAGGTGAATCCAAGTGAAAAATAAAATAAAATGAAGCCAAGTATTTTTCTCATTGGCTATATGAATATGTTATAAATTTTCAAAGTTTTGTATGCCTAGATACCTATTTATGTGCATGTACCCCTCCTAAAAGCGTGCACAAGGACACCTTACCTTTTGGTGACTTGTGCCAATCAATGAGTACCTTGTGTTGGATTTGTTTTAAAAATAGAATCTTGTGTGCACATTATTAGGTGAGGGATTACTTGTGAGTGCATGGGAATGCTTTTGGGAGGGCTCGAGTATGGGTGTTCCTACCCTACATGATTAGGGTTTATTCTAACTTCTTCTTATGATGTTTGCTCAATACTTTATTTGCAAAGAGAAATTATTGATTTATTGAGCGATTTCTTGAAGTATAAGCAATTCACAAGTTTGATCTAAATACTTTATCAGAATAGTCCAATAGAACAAGTTCCATTGATTTATACTATCAAATATAAATTATAATTTCATAAAGATTTAAATTATGTAAAAAATTTTACTTTTGGAATACATCATATGAAGGTGACCAGTTTGATATCAAAATATAAGTGAAAAGTTGAGTACAGGAAGAGCTACAAAGAAGATTCTGTTGGAAACAAGCCCCTCGAGCATGCTTGGGCGTTTAAGGGTTAAGGCCAGCCCCATTGAGTTTACACATATTTGGAGGCCAATTGTATTTTATGGTATCCTTCTTACACCAATGTGTTCTTTTATTAGCATGTAAGTGCCACTGACATAACCCGAAGCCACTCATTCCTTTCCATAGCCTTGGGGCCATATTAGGCCATTTAAAGCTGATGCTCTTATAAGGGAGTGGGGGCCCTGGTGCATGCCACTTAGGATACAGTGGCCTTCATTTTGAATTGGCCTTGGCCCAAATCCAAACCCGACCTAAGGAGCACTTAAGGCGGGTTTATACTAGAGTGGAGGCCAAGGCAGTATGTTAAAGAAACCACACATAATAACCCAAAGAAAAATGAAAAGAGGGCTTCCACCTTGTACTCGTCCTTGAAAAGAAAATAAATCAATAATGTCCCCAAGTGTGGCAATGCAATCTGTTCTAATAAATTATAGTATTATAAGATTTTTATGATATTTATTTTTAAAGTATTTGTCAATATCTTATTTGTAATCAAATCATAACTGAATTTTGAATTTATGTTTCAAATTTTATAAAAAATATGATGGTGATAGCAATAGCGGATCTGATTGTATGGATAGAACCTAAAATTCATACCGTACAACTTGTCTACATACATCAGGTTCAAAATAACCCTGTTGGGTGTAGTTTATAATGTGTATTTGCAAACCTGCTTCATCAAGAGAGGAATATGGACGTTTAGGGGTCACTATGAATTATTCATTTTAAAAAGATCATTGGACATTTTCAGAGCATCTTTTCGGCTAAGGTTTAACAAATTCATGCAAATAATATTTCGGAAACAATGATAAATTTCAAGACACATATGTTTTTAATGGCGTTATTCATGACATTTGTTTAAACACAAGAATGTTTAGAAAGACGTCGAAAATGATGTTTGTTTAAACACATGAATGTTTAGAGAGACGTCGAGAATGACATACTTTTGTCTATCTGCAGGGATGACTTTCATCGGATTGGATGAACAGAGGCGGCTAGGGTTTGTTGCCGTGGTTAGGTCATGGTACTTTCAGGGAAGATATAAGGCTAGAATCTCATTCTTGCTTTCATTTCTACACATTTTGTGTTAGAGTTCTAGAATTTTAGAGATTAGCATGTTAGATTGTTAGAGTATGAGGTGTGGAGGTGTTGGATTTTTACAAGTTTCTCTTCTTTCTTTGCCATTCTTAGGTTGTTGAAGGTTTTGAGGTGTTAAAATTTGTGGGTTTTACTTGGGTTTGGTCTTGAAGGAAAAACTCCTTTTTAACAAATTTTTTGAGCTTCATTCTTATGATGATTGTTTTGGAAGTATTTGCTTGTGTTGGAGTGGAGTACGACAACTATGGATAGAAAATTTATGTTTAGGATGACAAAAATTAGTGATGCATTTTTTTTTGTCACATGAAGTTTGTTGCAAGTTAGGGTTTGGTTTTAGGGTTTCAGGTAAGATGATGTTATCTAAAACGTTATTTCTGACATTATCTGAGATGTTGTGGAAAACATGTTGTAGGATGCTAGCTTAAACGCTCAAACGTTCTATCTGACATCCAACAAGACATCTATTGCAAAGAGGAACACTTGTAAGGGCAGACACGGGAAGGAGGAAATGAAGTCATTTTTCTCGACTCGATTTGGTGAGTCATCAACCTGCTACTTAGAATGAGTGGGCAATGTCCTACCAAATTTTGAATCGAGTCATCCACACTAGTTAGGTTGCGTGTAGGTATACGTTGTCTTTCATTGCCGTTGTGAATGGTGTTGTGCCTGACGTTTGCAGTAAGGAGGACGTGCTGTTAAAGACGTCTGAGATGACATGAAAATGTTGATTATGAACATGTCCAATGGAAATTAGTGAATTACAGTGAGAAAATGATGGTCAAGTGAATTGGCAGATTTTTTGATTGCAACATGTGATATGTTATTAGGTTAATTGGGAGTAATGTGTTTCAACTTGATTATTAATCTACATCTTTGGGGTATTACCCATGTGCAGAATCTTGATGTACTCAACAAATTTGACGGACTCAAAAGAGCACATTCATATTTGCCATAGACATTAGCATAGATTTCTTGCACTTTTTGCACCATTGTTGACCATACAAACAATTTAGATATGACTACGGTTGACAGTGTATTATATTATGAATGCATGCAGCATTGTGATATTCACCAATGTATTGAGATGGTTGTCCACAACGTCTTCATTGACACACTGCACGCCCAATCTAATGTTTTATATAACATGTTTGTGGACAATAATTGTTTTTTTCGACGCCCACAGTATCATGGCGACGTCTCATAAAAACACACCATCAAGTCACCCATGTTATTATAGATGCAAGCATGGATATGGAAAAACACATTGGCGTCAAATTTGGTATCAAAATCAACACGGAGAGAGGCATGTGTAATGACGGATCAGACGCTCCAATGTTTTAAAAGATGTCAAAAACAACGGCGACAATAGCCATCAAAATGTGTCCAAAAAAACTAAATTGTTTCTTTGGACGTCGCAAGAAACATCGTAGCGTTGAAGCAGATGTTTTGTGCGACATAAGGACGTCAACTTTGATGTCAAAACAAACATAAGCATCAGTGCTAAGTGTGGTAAAATTATGCTCACTGGACATGCCACGTCGGATTTTCGCACCTCCACGTCAGATTTTGGCGGGACCACGTCATCTGACACGTCAGCAAGGGGCCGAGTGAAAAAAATTCCACGTGGCACTGCCCGCCCTCATGGCGCTGACGTGGAGCCTACATGGCTGCCAAATGGCACATTTTAGACACCCTCTAGAGCCTGTTTTTTCTGACGTCGTAAAAACTTCGGGCATGTTTTTTCAAATTTCTACGTGTTTTGTGCATGTCAAAAAAAACGGATTTTTTTTTTACATCCAGGTCGACAACCACTTGTTGCACAAAACATGTCTTCATATTAGTGTACATGTCACAAAAAACACGGGTTTCTTATAGTGCTGGGTCTGCCAGGGAGCCGCAGGGTCTCTTAAGTCGGCGTCGCCTGCTATCGCCGGAGCTGCAGCTACTGGTGTACCTGCATTACGTACTGAGTCGTTTAGGATTCGTTTGCACACTTGGGCACTGCGGAAACAATTGCATACTCAACAAGTTCGTGATCTATTGTTGTGGTTAGATCTAAAGCATTTACGTAACCTAGGCTTACGCAAAAAATGTAGAGCGTGGCCTCACTCACTACAACCTTGTAATTTCCGTCGGCCATCACCTTTACAGATAGGCTGCACATGTCTTGGGGTGGGTAGATCAACAAATCTTTGAAGAAAAATTCGTGAACATTGTTAGAAGCACTTGGCCGGATTCTCCAAATGGCACCAAAACGCAAATCTCATAAGAAGGCAAAACAGGTAAACAAATACTCTAAACTCATAATGTTTGACTTCTAAGTCTCATGAAACACACAAACTTTTCAATATTTTGATGCTGATGGAGTGGGACGGAATACCAATACGCCAAAGTGCGAGATTGTGTGTGGAACCCGGGCCAAGCACAGCCCCTTCTACCCCTCCATCTAGTGAAGACGATACTCCTAATCCTCCACGTTATCCTGAACATGAGTTGCCTAATCTTGGTCATGGTGTCCAAACTTTTGCTCTCCAAGACACTGAAGTAGATTTCAATTTTGACTACTTTACTTCTCAAGAAAATGCTAGGTACTACTCAGCTCTGAAGATCTCATTGACAACCATTCAGACAACGAGAACGAAAGGGGTGGAGGTCTCGAAGATCTACTGTGGCCGCCGGAGGTACTGATGCAGGCTCGAAATTCTTAAAGCACACGAAATATGCACAACCTAATTATCTTAATTCCATCAAATTACTCCAAGATTGTATTGTTGTTAATAGTCCACTCATAAAAACAACTATAAAGAACAATGAAACAAGAAAGCGTTTTCACGTTATCACATATGATTCACGTCTTGTTGAGAATCCATCGGGATAGCCAAACACTAGTGGGAAGAGAAGACTTCCCCACGAAATGTCTCCTCGAACCTGTTTTCCGCTGAGGGAGCATTTTTAGCAAATCTTGCCGTCCTGGTCTGCGTGGGCTTCTGTTTGGGTGCTCTGTAATTCCTGCCAGCTGTTATGCGTCGATTGGGTGCCCGATTTTCTGCGGTTGTTGTCTTCAGCTTACCCTCTTATTCCTCGTAAGTTAATGCTGTTCACTTCCCTCGTATGATGGACTTACCTTCCAGAAGCATTCAGTCGATGATACTAGGAAGACTGGATGAAAAAATTGAACTCATCCTGTAGATGGGGTCGGTGACGTAATTTTCATAAGCAAATACTGTGAAATTGTCCAAGTGAATTTACCTCTTCACCTGATGAACTGCACTGTTTATACCCGGATACGGCCCCAGTTCATGCATATATGACAAGCTGAATTGCTTGGACGTGTCACAGACGGCGAAGAGAACATTTGAGTACTTGGCACTTCTGTTGACAGCGGTGATTTCAGAAATCCATATGAATTAAACAAAAATGGTGGTACTGTATGTTACGACGTTGATAACATTGTCTTCCGGCCACTCTCTATTTCCTTGATCACCCAAGTCTCTGTATGTAAGCTATCTCTCTGGGCATCTTCCGAACAGGGAATCCTACATCTCTGCTGTACAGGACATCAAAACTATCGAGGTCTGCAATTCCGAATCTGAGCTACGCCCATACTGCTCGCAGGTTAGCTTCTCGATATAGTTCAGTCAACCGAAGTTACTGTACTAAGGGGTCTCCATAAACTCGGATCGAAGGAAATCGATGAGAGAATTTATGCACTCCAGCTCGAGCTCATGGCCGTTTGTAATGGTTGAGTAATCATATTCCACCTGCTGTAGCTCCTTCGCAGTTATGGCGGCCTCCTTCTCGCACTCCTCAACTCTCTCCTTGTATACACTCATTTCATCAGCAAAGCGTTTCACGTTGTTGAAGGTCCCTCGCTCCAACATTATTGACAAACACTCAACCTGCTGCAGGGTGATCATCAAGTCCGGACCGACGTGTTTGGATTTCCCTGTCGCGAAATTCCTCTGTGCATCGAGCATCCTCTGGTACGCAATCTGGTGCTTCTCACAAGCCTTGTCATGTGCACGCGTGCATTCCAGATGTTTTTTTCGAAGGCATTGTGCACGTTCTTTGACCAACAGCGCGGCTGAGCGTTTCTTTGTCCTCGTATATTTGTCCTTCTTAATGAGCTCCTTCAAAACGCCGGCTCTCTTTTCCGCTGCCGTTTCCAGGTCACCGCCAATACCGCGAAGTCCTCTCAGCAGAGATGACGACCCCCCACAGAAACATTTACCATTAACGATGTCAGCAGCGGCTTTGGACCGTTCATGAAATGTGTGACATTTGGCTCCCTCTTTGCCTTCCGGCGCTGCAACATTGTGTGTTGTCCCTCTTTCCGACACCACGAAGTCCGGACCCTGCAGAAAGGAGAGAATCCAGACATTAGCGAACATCGGCGAAGCACCCTGTACTGGAGTTTTTCAGTGTGACTCGAAAGGCATATCCACACGATAAAAAAGGTAGATAAATACCACTAGATATACGACGAAGAACATAAATTCCAGATTTATCTCTTCTCTAATACAGTGTCATCTTGCGGAAAAAGGAACATCATGCGTACCGACTGCTGAACCGTGGATTGTTGCTCGGTCTTAGGTATCACAGACGTCGTTTTTTCTGGAGCCGAATCTAACGCTGCCTCCCCGCCGGTGTTTAGGCCCTTACAGAGAAGCATTCCGAGTCAGTACAACAGAAACGCCAATTACTCTGAATGAATTCAGTAAACGTCTGAAAGGAATGAGTGCATAAGCAGATTCGTAGGACACGCAGTCGCAATTTAAAAACACAGTGTCTGCCATAAAGTACACACATCATACCTCGGAGTTATCGCTGGGTAGGGATGCGTCGGAGACGATTTGTGGGAGAGGGAGGACTTTCGCGTGTGTCCAAGGGAGCGGCTCGCAGACGCCTGCAAACTCTGGCAATGGCTCGAAAGGCGTCCTCTTGTGATGAGGAAAACATCGTATCAATGCGAAAGCGGTCCAGTTCACATCGTGGCCGCGGCTTTCCTCGAGGAGCCCCCGTGCGAAGTGGAGTGGGAGAACGCGATCCACCATTGCCCGTTGGTGAACGCGATTGTAAAGTTCCTCCACGTACAAGTGGTACGCCTCGCCATCTAATTCCCGAAATGCGTAGCCTTTTCCGATCTTGCGTCCCCAACGGGCAATCACCTCGGAAGTAGGTGCAACGCCTCTGAAGTTTGCGTCGCCCGGGACGAAACCTGACGATGGGAGGAGCATGCACTCCTCGAACCAGCTCTGCCAGTCGTCCTTCGTCATGGCCATGGTATCCGACTTAGATCCGCAGCAAGTCTACACCTGAATTACCCTCCCAAAAACAATGCCACGCACCGATTCCAGCGTCGGAGCGTATGTGCGGACTATCGGAGGAGGTCAGCGCTCTTCGTCCTCTGCAATCCTCTGTACTAAGGATTTCAATGAAGCTCCAGGGGACACATTGCCTCCTTCTCATGTGATGGGATGCATCGTGCAGACATAGATGGGATGCATGATGCAGACATAGATGTAATTAGTGGTTCCATATGAAAGATATCAACATCGCCGTACTCACATAAAATGAAATCACGGAGCTCATCATCAGATTTGCTAATCAAAGCCGCACTAGTTGTATCCTGTAGTCACTAGATTGTGACTGAATAGCTCTAGGGGGATCATGAACCGTGGGCACTTAAATGTGTTACACCTGCACCTTTTAATTTCAGAACGCTAAATGTCTGGTATAGGGCCTTCGGAAAACCACGATCCAGATTAACACAGACGTTATTAAGTGATACATGAAAGGAAGTGCACCTGCATGCCAGGATTTCTGTTCACAGTGTAACTTCAAAGCATTGACGTGGCAGACACGAATTTTGGCATTCCCATAGTCCTTTCCGTCCAGTAACCTTCTTCCGATTGTTGTTTGAGGACTCTCCAAAAACCCTGCATCGCAAATCCGATGTCATCATTTTGAAGTTGACATTCACCTGGCCCAATCAATGAACAGAACAACAATAATAATGCGCCTATTCGGAAGTTAATACAATAACCACCGAAAAACTTACCCCCGAACTCCATACGCTTATTCAGAACTTCATGGATGTCTGCAACTTCAACATATATGCCTACCTTCGGGAGTTCACATCCACTTATTCACAGGGATCATAGTCGGTCAAAATTAAATGAAATCAGCGACGGCAATAGCGCAATTCAGTATGTAATCATTTCGAAGCCGAAGAGTAGAGGAAAAAAAAAAAATAAAAATAAAAATAAATAAAAAATAAATTAAATAACATTCTGGCGACAGAAACGCATAAGCGTGGTTGCATAGGGCTTCCTATATACTTATAGGAGAGACTGAAGTTTATTTCATTTGGAAACGCGACTAAACCGTGACACTGAAGCGGTTAATCACGACGAACTCCACCACAACCTGCAACGACGAAGCACACAGTACCGATAACATTCACAGTACTACAGACACTAAGAATTGGGCACCCTCACATAACACAGAACTGAGGACCTTGTAGACGAACGACATCTGAACATTACAGTCTACCGCATACACGGACAGTTGCATGTATGAAGACAGTACCATAGATGTAAGACAGGATAATTTACATACTACGAGATTTGTGAGATTCAAATTTCAATTCGAGGCCAGTGACCATTCTCCCTGTCCATCAAAATATGGTCATCACTCCTCCACTTCTGTGTGTAATATGACAATAGAATTCAGACACCTTCAGGGTACAGAAGTCCTTCACTTAAATCAAACAGTGTACACGCACCATGACCGGCTTCTACATAATTATGGTAAATTCAGTGATCAGTACTTTCATGACTGGACAATGATAACAGACATTGGTACTACCGTAAGAAAAATACATTGGACAGGAAAGGAATAACACAAAAACAACTCTTCCATTAAACTTAACAGTAACACAAGGGTGTGCGAAAAATACCGGGAGATGTGTCTTACTGACACATTATATCGCCACGTCCGAATTCGTAGTTACTGGGATTCGATTTTACACAGCCCCCTCCATTACTCAAGCCAAATGCCAGTGGTTAGAAGGAGAGCTTTCGCAATTTAAAACTTGTAGACGAAAAAAATCAACTGTACCGTAATCAAGGCCCCCATCTACCTATTTGCTCAATCCGCGCAAAATGCAAAGGATCAGGGTAAACGATTCCTGTGCATTGACACCTTCACGAATATATACAACTGTGGAAAAAACAATACGATCTACAACCACTTTATTTGAAAGGAGGGGGAAAACGAAGTTGGGATTCAATTAACCTACAGTGAGGCTGACATTGGAAACTCAAAAATGAAAAACTTATGAAAAAAATCTGATATTGTCCTTGCGTAAATGTTGTGCCCGCTAAAAAGAAACATTCGGTCACACCAGTGGTTGAAAAACAAATGAATTCTTGGCGGTGCGTAATGGTCCGGAATTATCTACTCCATCCACTCTATAACAAACTCATCTACGTGCTGATCGTCATCGAAATGACTGTCGTCCTCTGCCCCTTCGGCCATTGCATCAAACACATGAACCTCGGGAAGGGGAATAGACACCACCTCCGGCTCCTCGGTAAGTTCGTTCTGTGTCATGGAAGATCCAGCGGTGGTGCTCATAGGACCAGGTGCATTTCCATACGTGCCGGCTGCTCCGAAGTCGACGATTTCCCGCTCACCAACAATGCGCTTGCTGCGAGCATCTGCTCTAAGAACAACCTTCCAGTCCAAGTCCATAGCGTCCGGCATGAAAAACACTTGAGACACATTTAAGGGAAATACATATGGGTTGTGTTCAGCCCCGTACCTACTTCGGTATTTCACTGTCCAAAAACCGTAGGCGTCTTTCCTGACTGATCGCCTTCCCTCGTGCACCGGCGGAATCCACTCAGCCTTCATCACCACACACTTCAAGGTTCCGTATGAGACTAGAAGTATACTTTTCAAGATGCCAACATCTATGGCTGATGTCAAGGAATCAGGGGTAATTGCTGCTATCCCACAGTCGAAAGTAACGTGAGTTGGGCCTTCCTCGTCAAGGCAACACCGGTAATGGCTGCCGTACGCCCACATGGCGTCATACGCTAGCGAATGAGTTGAGGGTGGACAGTGCAAGGCGTCTAGCATTGGGTCCAAGGGGAACCGCTCCTCCTTTAACCTCCTCACATGCTGGTTCAACCACGCGGAGAAATCAGGGAAGTTGTAGTACAGGTGCTCTGGGTATACGTAGCGAAAGGCCCCTTGGCGTCCGTTCTGATTCCATGTAGCACGTGCGTCCTCCCGATACTGTTGTCGTTCTATGCGGAAGTTGTCTTGCTGGAGCTCCCACTCTCTATTGGCAAAGCAGTCACGTCAGGGAAATGCCATCAGTATATGGTTAGATGAATACACAATGGTAGTTGGAGTAGGAAGAAAACAGTCTTGAAATGCCATACCTTAGAAGATCTTCAGTGTATACTGAGTTCTTGATGACGTAGCTGTGTATTTCTTCTTTCTCTTCCTGCGATAACCTTTTGAACCTCCCTTTTCCAATTAGCAACTCTCCGGAATCTCGCATTTCCTCCTCTGCATCCCACACTCGTCTTTTCGTATGCAGGTAAAGTGAAAAGTATTCAGTGCAAAAGCCTAAGGCTTCGTCCACTGCATAACCTGATGCCATACCCGCTTCAGGGCGTGACTTGTCTCGGACGTACCTCACTAGAGTCCCCAAATATCTTTCCATAGAATAACACCAACGGTAGTGAACCGGGCCGCATAATTCAATCTCGTCTACAAGGTGCAGCATCAAATGTGGCATGATGTCCCAAAACCCGGGAGGGAACCAAACTTCGAGTTCACAGCATGTCTCTGCCACGTAATCACGCAGGGAAGGAATGTCGTCTGTCTTGATGACCTTAGAGCATATTCTTTGAAAACAATTCCCCAGCCGAATAATTGCATTCCTAGGGCCCTTTTTGAGAAAATGCCTTATGGCACATGGCAGAATCTGTTGAAGAAGCACATGGTGGTCATGGCTCTTCATTCCGGACAGTTTCTTCTCTCCTAAGTGCTTGATAAGAGTTGAGCTATATCCGGATGGCACTTTCGTATTTGAAATCACCTGCATGAATGAAACCTTCTCCGATTCAGTGAAAACAAATGGCGCCTTCGGTTTAGAATAGCCGGTTCCTGTCTCCTGCAACCATAACGCCGCTCGGGGATTACGCTGACCATGATGAACCTCCTCCTCTAAGTCACGACGGAGAGCTGTGGAGTCCTTCTCTCCGAAGAGATGACGCATTATATTGTCCGAGATATTGCGCTCAACATGCATAACGTCGAGGGTATTGCGGATTAACAAAGCCTGCACGGGAAAAAAATAAGAGCACTCTGTTACTCGCGGAACAACGCATTTAATATCCATGACTTGAGCAGAATTGACTAACACGCATGGCATCCGATCGTGCAAGTGTAAACAGATCGAATGATACTTTAACAGCTGCACAGAACTAGCCACGACAGAGATGCATAGGTTCCTCTAGTAAAGGAGGGAAGCCTGAACATGAACGTACAATGCACCTACTCATCACAATGCTTGTGGCCCTCAGACTTCAAGGAATACCACTGTATGCGCTAACAGTAAACCCGTTGTCAGTGGATAGGACCGAGTTTCATATTCGTTCTCAATGCGAGAAGAAATTTCCATAACAACGACATGAAGTTTCGAAGTAGCACGTTCTGTCCCCTCTGAAGTACCATTACAGTAGTAGCACCCGCATGAAGAAATCATCCTAACTGCGTGACGTCTGTCCCACTACTGTTTACTCTGTTTCCTCACCATCTTATGCTGTAAAAGCTATGAAGCGGTTCCTGGACAATGTCAATGTTGTGCTTGGATTACTCGCTTCAATGATATTTAGTGTATAAGTAACATGGCTCCAATGAATCATGTACCTAAGGAATAATTCCAATTTAAAACAAGGCCCTCAGACATTTCATCGAATACCTCATCATTCAAGACCGAAAGCTTTATATTGTCACTGATGAGCACTGCCGTTTCGAGAATGACCGAACATAATTCCAGTGAGTCTTCGCATGCTACTGAAGTGAAATTCAAGAAGGAAAGTGTTTCGTAATTACCTTCCAATATGGAAGTTCGAAGAGTGCACTAACTCTCTTGATTCCGTAAATCCTTGCAGGGTCTTCAGACTTTGGAGATCCACCACGTTGCAACCACCCCTCCCTCAGAGTGCCCCAGCGTATCACCTCATCCGATGTCACTGGCGGTGGCCTTGGACGGACTTCCGGCTGACCATCAAAATCATCGACGTTGGAAGTCCTTCCTCTATGACCACTGGGGAGAAATCTTCTAGCCTGGTTGTTAAAAATATTTTTCTTCAAGGCTCGGGACCTACGGGAAATGGTGTTGGGTCCGCATATTGGGCAGGCCCGGTATCCCTTTGTGACGCAACCAGCCACGATTCCGTAAGCAGGAAAATCGTGGATGGTCCACAATAGAGCTGCTCGGAGATTGAAAGTGCTCTCACCATTGTAGCGCGCAGCATCCTCTATTCTGACCCCTACGTTCCAAAGTATTTTCAGCTCCTCCAGCAATGGTGACAAGTACGTATCAAAATTTTCTCCAGTCACACTAGCCTTACCTGGAATAATCAAAGAGAGAATAATCCAGTGTTTTTTAGTGGTCATCCAGGGCGCTAAGTTGTATATTGAAAGAATGACAGGCCACGTGCTCCAGGTGGACCTCTTAATGGAGAAGGGATTTACCCCGTCCGTGGCTAATCCCATTCTCAAGTTTCTGTCCTCCCTCCCGAATTCGGGGTCGAATTCGTCCAGCTTCCTCCACTGGGGGGAATCTGAAGCGTGCCGCATACTCCCGTCATGGCTTCTGTTCTCCCGATGCCATGTCATGAACCCCGCTTGGAGGGGTGTACTGAACATCCTCTCCAAGCGAGGAATGAGTGGAAACCAACGGAGAACCTTGACGGGGACCTGCGATTTTCCTACCGTCTTATATCTCTCTGCATTGCACACAGAGCAGCGCCTAAGATGATCTTTGCCGGGACCTCGGAATAGCATGCACGTTCTGGGCCCTGGACAGACATGTATGGTTTCATACGCTAATCCGAGCTGTTTCAGAATTTTCGAAGTCGCGTACTCTGACTTCGGCAATGAATTGATCCCGGGCAACATGCTCCTCTGCAACAAAGCAAATAACTCGTCTATGAGTAAATTCGAGGCGCTGTGGGTTCGTAAGCAGGTCAGCAGTAGGAGAGTAGCGCTAAGTGAAGTCAATGCCGCTCCGGCAAACAATGGCGTTCTTGCACTCTCCTCAAGAATTTCCATTTCGGACGGAGCAACGGCACCCATACCCTGGAGGTCGTCATCCTCTAAGTTCTCGGTGTAATCCTCTTGTACGGCAGGTTGACCGCGGTTGTCTTCGAAATTGCCGTTGCTGTCATCCATGACCATGGCTGGGTCCTGTGCGTGTGCCCCATCCTCTTGATCATCTCCTCTTTCGAAATCTGTCTCCCCATCGTCCATCGCTCCCAAATCCCCTTCTCCAAGATTATCATATATGTGAAAAGCGTGCTGAACCATGCTGGGCATATTCATATTCTGGTCCAGCATTCCATTGCTACCTGGTAGAAACCCTGGACCTCGCACTCCGTAACCAGCTCGTA
Source organism: Ceratodon purpureus (assembly GCA_014871385.1). NCBI lineage: Eukaryota > Viridiplantae > Streptophyta > Bryopsida > Pseudoditrichales > Ditrichaceae > Ceratodon > Ceratodon purpureus. The sequence goes on along the minus strand of CM026424.1, from coordinate 8,931,118 downwards.
TCTCGTCGTCCCACTCTACGTCCGATTCATCACTTGGAAAACCCTGCCACAGTAATTTGTACTACGTTAGAGACGATGATTGAACACATGAGCAAGGTGGGCTACTTCTCAATGGGAACCCTAAAATGAAAGACAACGTACTTGTCCGCGATGGGAAATATCTGCAAGGGAAATTCAAACCTGCGTACTGCCGCGATGGTATGGATGGCGCCCATACAGTTCCAGATGCTGAGTAACGACCGTCCTTAATCGATACGAGTGATTCTCACCTAAGCAGATGTTACACTTACAGATACGCTTCACTTGGCGCTGCCTATCCGCCAAGAGCTCTTCACGAAACAGGAGCTTTCGATCGCGGTCCACTTGGCGCCTCCTGTCGTGTAGCGATCGTCTAGTAGGGAAATCCATGCTAACTAAACCCCAAAATCAATGTATCGCTTAGAACATTACATGCGAGGCCATAGCCGGTGTTTCCAGTCCTTGCTCTGCGAAGAAGACCAGTCGTGCTCTTCCTCACACAGCACGGGACTCGAACGTGTGGATAATTGAGTACTTTTCATCCGTTGTGTTATCATTATCGCATTCCGTGCTCTTCAAGGTGACCCAATGACTAGAGGTTTAGGAGTTCCTCAGTTATTCCCTCGTTCCCCATTGCGGACTCTAGTGAATGTAAGTGGTCAGCGTTACAATGATAGCGGATTCGAAATCGTTAACGCTTGTAACTGGAGTGATCTGGAGGAGCTCCTCCAAGATTTAGATTAGGTACCACCACAAGGTGACCGCGATTAACTTCCACACTTCAACCGCGTCGTGTCCAACAAAAACTTTGAGACCTATCTGTATTGCCGGCACAGGACTGCAGCTGGGACCGGATGTGGCCTATAGATTTTCCCGCGTTCAGTATTCCGCCTTCGAGACAATCGATGCAGGGCACGAACGACAGAGCCCTAAAGCGGAGGATGAGTTCCTTGATATTGTAAAAGTTGTATGGCTATTTCGATAAGACTATGCTGCCGACCTTAACTTAAATAAGATAATACTTTCTGAGTCATCTGAACTTCTGGAAAGTAATGTACACTATATTAAGTGAACAATGAAATTCTAGTTTCTGAGAAAGCGTCCTTTATAATCTGTAATAATCGAATCGTCCTATACTGCGCATAACGACGAAAACATACCGGAAGCGAAGGGGAATATTTATGGGTGGATATTTGTAGGAGTTCGTAGCAAATGTTCGTCTGACGAGTCGCCACGAACGTAAGCACGCCAGCAGCATCCCAATGATAACACTTCAATCTACTGCCTGGAGTCCATATCTTTCCTCACGGAAGGTCCTGAACTATGGCGCGACGTTCTCCACCTCCAGCGGAGGAAGAGATCGGAGACGCGAAGGCGATACAAGACACGCGCGGTATGAAGAGGAGTTGCTGCGATAAGGATCTGAGATACCCGTCACACACAGACGCTCGTCCCATGAATTCGACGGAGTTGTCGAAGTGGTTGGACCTTGTTCTTGAGAAACATAGTCTTCAGAGGAACGCTCCGGAATTACCGCTATTCTCGTCGTTGTCCCTTCTTCTAGACCCGGACTTTGCATTCGTCTGGACTCCGGCTTGCACGAAGGAATTTAGGGTGCTTGTTCAGGCAAGCGGAGTCGATTACCAGAAGGAACGAGTTCTCTACGCAGGGGGGAAGAGAGCTGCCTATGCTAGTCTTCGGTCCGATGGTTCGGGAGAGGGCAGAAATTACCCGAGGGCCTCGTCATCTACACCTAACCTCTTGCCAGAGTCGGACGACCTCAGCGACGACGACGGCGACGTTGTGGATATTTCTTAGTGGTTTTTAAACATAGATTTCGAGAAATGTTCTGTAGCGTATCATATGGGTCCGCCACTGTTATAAAGAATTCTGAACTCATTTCCTGTGATCCCGCAGATTTTAATGTATTCATTACCGTCGAAGGGGTTCCATGTGTACTGGAATATAAAAATGGCGGATTCCAGAAAAAGGGAAAAGCTGACGGCCCCTTACAGTGTACAGTTATAGCCTCCTATAAAAGCTACAAATAGTCATCATGAAATGTCGTGGTTCTTTCTCTTCTGCGGGATTCTAATCCTAGCCGTAGGATGCTAAACATGGCAATAGTAATATACATCATGCGACGGACTAACGTTACCCCGCATTCGACTTCATGCAGAAGTCCGAGCTTGCTGCCTGAGTCGATCTTATCCCGCCTCAAGGCAGCCGCACAGAAATCGCTCCGTCTGAAGTCGAGAGTTACGATAGACTTAGCCCGTATCCTGTGACGCACTGGTCCATATGGTCGGAATGAGATATTCAGTGCCCGAGTAGATCATGCAATCCTTTAGGTAACATTTCCAGAAGATCCAATTGCGACGTGCGCGATATTTTAGATCAGCTATTTTCGAACTAGATTTTGAGACCACCCACTCCCAATTTGCTGACAAATTTCTGTCCACTATACTTTACGTAGCTAAACCTAATGGCGGCGGCGTCTCTACCCCGTGCCCGAAGAGTCTCTAGCACCCACCGCGTCAATGCCTACAATCCTCTTAGCCCTACCTCCAGCCAGAAGTCTGATTGTGATTCCTCTAACTCTGTGTGCGGCCTAGCTATCTGTAACCACTGCCTTCAAAGCATTCCGGCAGCAATGGCGAATAGAGGACCTAACCGTCCTTCAGTCTTTCCCGCTCGTATGTCCGACCTTCATCACAGCCATGGTCGTAGCCCTACTACGGACCAAGGATTTGGCGGATCCTACAGTACTCCCACGGCGCATCGTGCAGAGGTCAGTCTTCATGAGAATCTGTCGAGTTTCTGTACACCCTTTGGTACGCAGTTCAGAGCACCGAATGTGACGACGTATACATCACCAACATCCACCCCTCGCGGCGTATCGTCTTCCGCAGATATCCCTCTGAGATCCGACGAGGTAATGTTAACCCTCACCATTACGGAATTTGAAGGCAGCATTAGGAAGTTCTTAGGTTTCATTTAATTATGAATGTGCTCGCATTTTCCTTCACGGTATGATTCAATATAATGAACAATTCAGTGAGTATGACGTTAGATAAAAGTTAACTTAGAAGTCAATGACCTAATTTGCACAACATGTGAATGAAACAATCCCCTCTCAGAACGTGCAGGAAGATCCGCATACCCACGGGCATAGAATGCACCCCAGAGGAGGTGAGCATAGCACACCCGTCCGCCCACATCCTCGGCTTGTCCCTCGCAATCGCAACGTAACTCCACTCTATAGCCCATCGATTCAGCAGTTGGCTGGACCGGAGGCGACACCATCACTACAACGCGAACGGGAGAGACTAACGAGGGTGGCAGAGCAGGCCCGAAGCAGCCGGGATGAGAAGGAGCGACTCAACAAAAAAAGGTGTCTGCAAAACAGCCTTAAAACGCCGTACCTACAGGAGATGAAGCTGGCGCACGCAGAGCAGAGGACCCCCAGTGCAATAATTCCAACTTCTCCAAGTGGTGAGGTAATCGGATTGAAAACCGTTTTTCACAATGCTGTTCGGACATTAGCTCGGAGATGTGTGAATTATTCGTATAGATCATATGTAGGGAGGAAAGGAGAGTGGAAGGGAGTTATTGACGCTATCATGATGTCGCTTGAACTCGTTTACGAATTCACTTACCCCCTTTCAAGAAAATACGTATCCAAGTTTTTGAAGGGAGCGTTGGCAGACGACCGCAAAGCATACAAGGCATACTACATAGCAAATTCAGGGGAACAGCACCCTGATATGCCGGACGAAGCGTACCTGGTTTGGAGCGAGTGGTGGTCTAGTCCGGAGGGCAAGTCAGAGGCGGAAGACATGAAGGCCCTGTACGCTATGCGGAAAACGAAGCGACAATTGAATGGATGTGGAGAAGATGTCAATGCTGGCGGCGAAGATATGGAACTTGGGAGCAATTCTGCAGCCCGGACGGACGACCTAAGTGACATTTCCGGCTTCAATACAAACTCCCAGGTCTGTATCGTGTGACATGTACACGTTAACGTAGAGTTTATTAAATTTCAGCATAAACTGTTGTGCATGCATCGTGGACACACTGTTGCTTGAGTAATAGTACTGATGTCATTCATTTTGAAAACCGTGCCCCTATATATTTTAGGACATGGCAGGTGCGTCGTTACACGTTTGGGGTAATTCAGCAGGTGCGGATTACAGAAGTAGCAGCACGCTCCCAAGCTCTGCGATTCCTGGGTCAAGCGCGGATGATCGCACATTTACCACGACACAGACAACTGACGCGGATGGTTACGCACCGACGTCTGCATCTGCACAGGATCCGCATGCACCTCAAGAACGGACTCCCTATTTTCCGCAGGTAAATGTAACATAAACATGGACGTCATTCTTAACTTTCTTGCTATGGTATTCAAATAACGAGCTTTGGTGCATGCAGAGGCCACGCACCCCAGAGTATGTCCAGCGATGCGATACGATCAACCATACAAGTGGAGGATCCCAGTATTTTGCCAATCGTCTTGGTGCGATGGAGGCACAAGTTCAGGAAATGGCAGCACAGGTCACAAACAATGTGCACGTCATCAATGAGGTACTACTTGCCCAACGCTCCATCAAAGATCTGCTTACTTCTTTCCTGCCGTCGCATGCCCATGCTATTCAATCTGTCCGTACAGGGATGTCGGACGACGCTCCATTGCGGAGTAACATCCCATCACTTCGTACCAGAGCTCCTGGTTATCCCCACCCTTCAGGAGTCGCAGTAGCCGGGGCAGATCAGGTTCCCAGCCCTCGAGAGCATCAGTTACATATTCCGTCACCGCCGTCGTGGATGACGGCTGATACAGTGCCGGCATCTACGGCACAGCAGGCAAACAACACACCATTAACGGAGTGCAACAGCGCCTCCCCGGATGTGTCACAGACTGAGCTCGTAGGAGGCGAAGCACAGACACCAACTGAAACAGAACCGCGATCTCCATGCACTGAATCTGCGCAAACTGGACCACACACGACAAGTCCTGTTGTGGACAGTAGAGTTTCAACTAGGAGCCGTGTCGGTTTGGGAACTGAAGCAGTTACTTTCGAGGGAATCGGAGAGGATACTGAACGTACGAAATGCGCTCCCAAAGAGAAGGCTGAGGCTATAGCATGTTCAAGAGCATGCTGGATCCTGCATCCAGACGCAGGGGATGAAATCGTAGCGGAAGGTAGGGCGGGCGGTTCCTGGAAGTGTCCAACACAAAAGTTTGGACACCTCTGCAGTTTCGGCGATCAAATGGTGCAGGTGCACAGACTTATCCTTGGCAATCACCGTCTTCTTCACTCCGAGGAGCGTAATCCAGGTTTTGCTACATTGAAGGACGCGATCGTGAAGCCTAAGTTCTCTAACGTTTATATTAAGTGGGATAGTCGTTTTCTTATTGCTAAGCCTACTAAAAAGAAACCTCCATGCTGAGGAATGTTGTATTCTGTTGATACGGCATTTCATGCCGAGAGTTTGAATTGAAAATCTTGTTCTCCTTTGCAATGGATTGGTCACTGCTATCCCACTGAATGCATTAGATCTCATGACGGACTTCTCGCTGCATTGTGATACTGAGTTTCCCGTCTTCCCATTTCGATCCTCCAGTAAATTCAGCGTCACTGAAATTACCGTGTATTTCGTGAATTGCATTTACTGTCACGAGCCCCTCACATACCCGGGTGAAAGGAGAGGATATCAACCCCACCCAAAAAGGATATCATCCGGGTATTTCCCAATCGATATGTCCATAGGTTCCGGGCATCTCAACGTCCACAAACTGGATCCGGGTATCAACCCATGCACGAACATACCACAATACTACGTATCTATAGCTATCCGGTTATGATCCAGGATATCAACATCGCCGACGGGTGTCCCCACTAAGTCGTCACCCGGGTACCAAGCAGGTTATGGACCACAGCCCCATTCAGGTCAAAGGGGTAACCTTGACTAAATATTAACCTCTCCATCAAAATTGACGCAGGTCGGACGTCGACGGAAACTGCCGAGTCACCAACTTCATCCAGGAGATAGGTTTGGTAAACAATGGTCCGTAACTGCTGCTTTCTACTGCGTCAGAAATTACAGAAATGACAATGTACAACTGGAAAGCGAGACGCCTCCGTTCCCTTGCGCCAGTCCTCGGAATCCCATATTAGTAAGAATGGCTTACCGATTCCTCGATTTCCAGCGCAGGGCCCTCGGCTCCTGGAAGTGCCAGTTCTCGAGGCCGTATTCGAGGGCAACTGCGTGGGGAAGCACGGCCGGCTCACTAGTGAAATGTCTTATTTATAAACTTGTTTGAACTCCAAAAATAGTTAAATGTAGCAAATTGATTTAGCAAATTTTTCTAAGCTCGAGACCAAAACGTTCTTTTATAAAAAATATTTGGCAAGTGCCAGAAATATACAACAATTTTATGTCTAATTAGAGAACTTTTTTAGGCTCAAGACCAACATTATTTCCTATTAAGTATCATACAGATCATGAGAATCTATTCATCAAGTTACATAAGGTCTTAATCAAGGCTTGAGACCACTCAATGATCTATAAACAAAACTTGAATAGATTACAAAAGATTCACCTAATAAAAAAATAGTATTTTACTCATGAGTACAAACATCAATCTTGTTTCTTGGCACCATTCTCTTTGTCACAAATTGAGCCTAGCCATACCTACACAAATCCTTCTATTATCGTACTTTGTTGGAAAAAATCATATTCATGAGTATTTTGTCAATAATTATTTGATTGAAGGAACGTTATATACGGATCCATGAGTATTATAGGTATAAGAGGAAACACAATTTTTATTGAATGATACTTAATGCTCATTCTAACATTTTTTATTGCATTTATTGTATTGAGATCTTAGCGCTTAGACACACATCAAAATGAAAATGTTGTTGAAGGTGTATCTTATAAACCTACTTAAATTTTTGAGCCTAATTTTAGAAAAATGATATTCACTGAAAATAATTTCTTTCCATATCCAAAATTGTTTGAAGTATATGTTCATCAAATCTATTGGTGAGCTAAAACTACAATTTACATGTATTCCTCATAATATGAACAAGCAAGATAATCAATATTGCACTAAAACTCTCAAATATAAACATCAAAACCGCACAATCCAAGCTAATGTGCTCCACCTTTGACACCTCTTACAAGTTACAATAACAAACTTTATTAAACAAAAACAAACATTTTCAACCAAATAATTCAACACTATATATTGTCTTAGTAATTAACCCACATTCCATGCACTCAATACTTGAACCTTTCATATCAACTCTACTTAACTTCAATCATACTTGTAAACTAAATTAACAACTCAGAGTTTTCCTGCAAAATCTCGCCGAGCTTTCACCAATACATAAACATTTTTGTATTTAGTCTACGTCTATATTAACGATTTGCGGTTGTAAGATATCTCTTCGGATTATCATCCAATGGAATCCACGTCTTGTCATGTTTCTCCTTTTCTTCTTTGGTCATGTAGTTTGTAGGATTGAAGTTTGTCCAAGCCATGACTTTGTCTCTTTTGAAAAGCAACTCATCCGCCATAATTGCAGCATCTTTGGCCGTGTCTAGTATATACACAGAGTTGTTTAAAATGAGTTTGGATGTTATTGCATTGACATGACTTTGGAGCACTTTACTAGCAACCAACTATTGACAAAATACAACACGAACCATTGAAGAAGTCACTTTCACATTGACCAGAATTGAATTAAAAAAAAAAAATTCAACAACAACCAATAGCAATGATGAACCAAAAAATAAATATATCAATCTATTTTAAGTTTACTCCAAACAAGGGGATTTTGAGGGTGTTCTACATACCATAAGTGGATGTACTCTGCATTGTTTTTACAAGTGGCACGTCACAAAACCATTTGAACCTTGCAATATTATTCCGTTGTTTAATTCTGCAATTAAGACATTGCAATTAAGTATTGATTAATACTTGCCTTTTACAAAGGAACTTGGTTGGTAGCCTAATACAAAACAAACCAATATACACAATTATAATATATCCATCGTACATGATAGGTTCATCAAGTGCAAATTCATTCAATAAATGTAAGAGATGATATGTTCTTACTTCCTCATCTTGACATTTCTATACTTTGGAATTCCCTCTGGCAAATCAGGGTCTATCTCAACTCCCCTTCCTCTGTTCGAAAACATCCATATTATACATTAGCATATGGCATGAATATAGGTTGATGAATCTATATCAACCCTATCAAAGACAATACAATACTTACTATCACTTTACATAACAAACAAGGTTGTCCAAAAAGAGCTTTAGATATGTTGCAAGGTAATTGTCAACAAATAAAAACACCAACAACTAGAAAATGGCTTTTAAAGTAGAACACCAAAACCTAATATAAATAGCTAATCAATGTGTTTTCACTTATGATGTATATTATGTACTCAACCATAAAAGTATCGTATACATCAACAAGATATAGCTTGTGCTTACTTGAGACGGAGTTGAGCAATAAGGTCCACTCGAGGAATATTACTCCATCCCATGAGATCAATTTCTACTTCAAGAAAATCTATATCCTCACCTTCCTACAATGACAAAAGTAAGAGATTAGTATATCTTAGTCCCATTGCATCAAATAGAATTGCCACTTTTGAACCAAACCATACATTTACATGCTTAAACTAGCAAGATTTTACATTTTCTTGAAATCAAAACTTGATCAATTATCTTAGATTGATTCAATTCCTCAATGATGGAATTTTGACTACATGCACTTCAATAACATGCTTGCGCACACACACACACACACACAAATGTATATATTATTATCCAACATGGCAAATGACACATAATGCAAACACATAAAACAATAAACACTCAAAAGTTAAAATACTTACCATATGCTTGCATGACTCTCTGCCCTCGTATACCAAAGCAAATATATTGAAGGCCTTCCACGCCTCACTATCAAGTGCAAACTCTCCTGTACACATGTTTTGCAATAAATTATTTTACTTCATTATCGACACTCTTAACTTACTACACACAAATGCATATTCAACACAATCTAGCTCCTATAAAGATTGAATTCATACATAGTTTCATATGATAGATAATCCACAAGTATTCCAAGTACTTTACCTAATGTAAGAAATCTATTGTCCGATTGGGAGAGACCTTTGGGTGTGAAGTATGCCACATAGCTCTTTGTTTGACCTCGTCGCCTCTATGCATTTATTGTTAGCATCAATCTTAATTCATATCAATCATTTACACTAGTTATTTGACACACCTACAAGATCACCATGCTTAAGGTTTTGTCTTACCTTCTAAAACACACATCTTAACACATCAAATCATCATGTAGGTAATTGCAATGAACATTTAACAAATAAATAATCAAGCAAGGACGTCATCTACCACAACAACAAAATATCAATAAATCCATGTAAAGTGAAACTTGAGACACTTACGGCACTACACCGTGGTAAACTTTGGAAGATGGTGATTTTCGCTTGCGCGGATTACTATTACAAGGGTTTGTAATATTTGATGTATTTCCTTCAATTGCCACGTCGTCATTCTCCACTTCCACGCCTTGAGATGCAATATTTACGTTGTTGTTTTAGGTAGCGTTGGTCACCACCACCAAATCCCTTTGGTCGCATGCAATCGGGTCAATACGGAGTGCATGGCTTGTGGGGGTGCTCGCCGGGCTGAGACTTACGACTCCTGTTGATGCAAATTCAAAATTACATGGAAACACAGAAACAAGTGATGGTTCTTCGTCACATGCTGCTTTTGAACCACCGTTCTCAGGTAGGTTTATATGTTGCAACTGTGGTTCTCTCAATGCCAATTCCGCGTAAACATCATTCGACATGTCGTTATCATGAAAAACATATTCTCGATCAATTTGGATTTGGATGACTTCGTCAACTCCCACCACTTCGTCAGGCAGATGCACTTGAGATTCTTGAACAATACCGTCATAGCCCATGAGAGTTCGAAGCTCAATGACATCAAGAGGAGCATAGACGCCTTCTTTACATTGAGTAACAATCCAGACAAAATTTTCATAGGTGTTATCACGACACACAAGTCCAAATCCATCTGTCTTACAAGATCAACTATCTTCTAGTTCGATGCATACATGGTCGATCATCATCTCAATCTTAGACGTATAAAGATCAAAGGGTCCCCATGCACTACATGGTGGTGTAGCATGGGAGTTGAGAACAATCCAGTAGCGCGCTTGTTTGCCATCAAATTCATCCAAAGATGAATCAATGATTGCAAACTTGTGGTTTTAGAGCGCAAGATTCTACAAGATGAGTGCGTAGTTCTTCTACGGACTGTGTATATGGACCCAATGCATAAAGAATTTTTAGCGACAGATTTAAATAATTAAACTATATTAATTATCACCTTAATCGTTACATACCAGGGAAGTAATAGTCACACTACCGCCACTTCAAGCCTGCTCCGCACAACCGTCACTTCGCATAGCTAAAGTAAAATTTTAAAATGTCTAATTGACATGTGGCATTCGCATTTATGCAGCCTTCCTTCACTTTCATCTGGCATTCGCATTCCCCCAGGCTTTCACATTCGGGCGCACATATTATAATGACGCGAGTTTTATTTATTTCTCCATGACGGACACAGACGAAGTTACTTCTGTAATGCCCAACGACATCTGCTACCCCAAAATACATATTTGCAGCCCCCTGGTTTGCCCTCGGGCACATCAAAATTTTCCAAAAATCCTCAGTACATCGCATTCACTCATTTTTCATGTTCACAAGCTATTCCAGAAGCTGCTACTGTCACCACCAACGACTTCCTAACTTTAGCCCAGACAAGGGATAAATTGGATGGATGATGATTCGTTATTGTTTGTTGCGTAGAGCTCTCCGCCTCTGTACATCGTCCCTGTTCTGGACTTCGCCGCAGGTAGGGGTTAATCACCCTATTAATAATTCATATAATTTCACACCTTCTAAATGTGACCTCCTGTGTTTTCGGAAGCAACCTTGGGGGTGGTTGCGGCACTCGGCTCTACAGACGTTGATGTTTTCGGAGCTCCGACACGCGTTGGAACTCCAGCTGCAAATCTGCAAGCATCTCCCTCACAAGTTCCTCCGTGAGGCCCCGGATGTAGTTGTTGAGCGGCCATGGCGGCTTGATGGAAGGCTCCACCACTTGCTGGAAGGTGATCCAAGAGCCCACAACGGGGTCGTCGTCTCTTCCTGACTCATGTGCACCGGTGGGCAGGTTCTGCGCCGCCGCCTCCGAGGCCTTCATGGGCTCTATCAGCCATGATCCGGTGAACTTGCGCATCGTGCCCCCTTGCCTCGCTAAATCAAACTTTATCTGCACAGGCTCCCACCGCATTAGGATCCCTTCAAAAAGCTCCCGATCACTGAGAAATAATTACAGTATGAATGTGTAGATGAAGTTTGTGAGGGTTCCACGAAGAAATAGAGATTGCACCCTATATGGCCTCACTTTTGAGAGAGAGGGTGTATCTCTTGATCACTTCAAGAATTACACTGATCAGCAGAAGAAAATTGCAAATGTCTGAATGAAGCTTGTGCGTGCTCAAGCTGACAGTAGAAAAACGAAATCAACGCTAAACCCTCTTACGAGTATTTGGCCGCGGAGATGGTGTCTCTTGATCACAAAAATTAGTAGAATAAAATGCTGTGAACAGAACACTATTTCATATGTCTTAATGAGACGTTCGGAGTGTCAAACTAAGTAAATCTAATTTTTCGAACTTAAATCAAATCAACAAATTTAGACGTTGAATTTATTTCTACAGGTACATCAGCTCCAGACTAAGAAGGTTTTGTAACTAGTACCGTTTTCTCTCGGCGCTTTTGCTCGACAAACATGCGGGTCGCAAATGAGCCTGAAAAGACCAAGAACTTCCAGCGCCCCAGCTGCTCGATCTCCACATACGTCCTGTTTCCATCATCTTCCAGTACTTTGCGATATGTCACTTCCTGTTGAATTCCAACTTCTCATTATGATGCAACAGTACTAATTTGTCACATCCAACACTCAATGACACTAAATGCTGCATCAGCGTCTGGAAACCATCCAGAGACACTCGCATTCCAAAGGAGCTCGATCTGGGAGTGGGAACCTGGTGGATCCCAACACTGGGCTACCGTACGCATGGGTCGGTTTTAGAAAAACAAATCAAAATTGAGCATGCCCAAATAATCGAAGTAGTGATCAAATAAACAAACGAAACAAAACTCTAATCTGATGAAATTATCAGAACTCTAATTTTACTGAAACTGGAACCCTGATTCAATAGAACGTGATCAGACCATCACTCTCACAAATACCTGTTTCTGGTGGAAATAAGAGGTGGCTACTTAGAATTTAGTTCAGATTCAAGCTGTTGTTTAGAGTCCTCACTAGTAGAGAACCTGACGTTTTCCATTTCAAAAGTGTCGCTTCTCACTTGCGAGGACGCGGAAAAGCGCTCTTTTTCTTGTCCTATGTGACCAACTCTACTCAACAGTGTTCATAATCCTGAAAATAGTAAATGGAAAACGTCAGGTTCTCTACTAGGCCTAACCTTGACGTTCTTAAAGATACGGTGGTTGTTGGGATCGGTCATGATGTCGAACACTCCATCCGGGTCCAACGACGCCGGGAAGCGAGCGGCAATTGTGCAGCAGCCCTTGGGCTGCGTCACCTGTAGCAGAGGAGGCTCGTAGAGCAGCTCGGAGGGCGTCCACGCCTCATCCAAGTACGCCGACTTGGCGTTGTCCACGCCTTCCAGAACCTTCTCCTGTTTACCCTTGGACTTGAACATCCTCCTGTGCACAAAACAAAGACACCTAGAATGTCAAGGAACACTCTAAACAAAAACACACACAAAACCGACAATCTAAATGTGGCGGAGTACCAACATTTTGCATCTTATTGGGTTTTTTTCTATGCGAGCATCCTGTCTTCAAGCAATCTATGAACCACTCTTCGTCAAGCATTGCCTAGTACTTAGCCTACTACACTCAAACGTATATTGTGCTACATGAGGAACCTTGTCCATAGTTTTCACGATCCATGATAAAATTATCATCATCAGTTCTTGCACCGGTCGACACTAATCTAATGTCACAAAACTTGTCATGAACAGCAGCTAGATTACTCCTCAAATAAATGAGTGCAAGACTGTACAATGAGACTCCTTACATTTACATAAGTGACGAACTCCCAAGAGTAAGCGATACATTCCTAACTGTTTCCCCTAATTTCAACTTACATCTCAAGAAACCCTACAAGACTTAGAAGTGCAATTAAACCTCCCAAAACAGACCCAAGTTACTTGAAATTTCCATCAAACCTACAGACACCCAGACAGTAGTGTTAAGAGTCACCATTAACCTTCAACTTCGAGCTGAATTCTCAGAAACGTAGCCAACAACTCTTGAAAGCGAGGTGATTGTGACAAGAAGATTCATGATCTAAGAGATAATTTAACACAAGCTCCGTACAAATTGGAAAACAAAGTCTGGAAGAAAGCTCATGCATATGAGCTGGTTCGCTTCAAGATCTTTCACCTCCGAAGTAGTGCCCACCTTGCTGACTGGAGTGCGAGAAGTCGCGGGAGTGGGGTAATGTCCATATACATAGTATATAATATGAAATTATAGAATTATAGAAATTTTAAATATGGATATTTAAATCATTAATATATAATTAAATACCTATTATATGTATTAAATATATAATGGATGTACTTTAATAATTATATAATATGTATTTAATAATATATTATATTACATTTATCATAATACTAATGACATAGTTAACAATATTATAACATGTCTAATAAAATATAATAAGGCAATATAATGATATTATATGTTTGACGTATCAATATATTTAGGCAACCTACACATAATATTTTTAGTGTTTAGTTATAATAGTATTTTTAATGTTTTGTGATAGTTTTTTGTTACTATTTTAGGTGTTTTTAAAAAAAATTATAAACATATTTTTAGTGTTTAATTATAATAGTATTTTTAATGTTTTGTGATAGTTTTTTAATACTATTTTTGGTGTTTATTTAAAAATATGTAATAATATTTTTAGTGTTTAATTATAATAGTATGTTTTATAGGTTTGAGTTCAACACAAAAGCTGTAAATTACATTAATGCGGTTTTGGTAAACTATTGAGATCCCAATTTAGAGCTTCCTGTTGGTAGAGCATATGGGATAATTAGAACTTAGAGTTTTGAATAAGTGGGTGAGTGCATTTATACGGAAAAGAAGGGGATTGAAATGAATTTTAAATATTTCCCAGGTAATTAGAACCCTATAAAAAATATGGTGAAAATCTTAGGCCCACGAGGGCAACGAAAGTATTTTTCACAACATACCTATGATTCATTAGACTTATTCAAATGGAGTGAGTGTGTAGATGTATTAATCAAACAAACCCTAAACCCTAAACCCTAAACCCGAATTGTTTTACAATGGCTGAAGTGACCGAGACTTTGAATAATAGAGGAAAAATACAAAAGACGTGATAAAAAATAATTTTAAATACTTTCGTACCTAATTAGTATATTAGAAAAAAAAAATGATGGAACATTAAAAAAATCATACGGAATACGGATCATTCTATAGGCTATCTTTTACTTCCAACTATTTCAAACCATTTAAACTTTGAAAAATAAGAAACAAATAGAAAAATGGAGGGATGAGATGATTTATATACTTTAAATAGCTAATAAGTAACCTATAAAAATGGTGGAATCATACAAAAAATCATACAAGAATCACATCTATAATTATGTCAAAATGTATGGGAAATCCTCAAAAATTTGAATAAGAGGACGATCAAGGAAAATGATGGGGAGAAGGTGGTTTTAATAATTAAACTAGGTAATTAGTACCATATGAATGTGGTCAAAGTATTGAAAATACCCTAGGACAAACGAAACTATGTGCTTGGGAATAATTCAGCATATTTAAATCGTGTAGGATGGGATCCAATGAGGTGAGTGCAAATGTATGGGATAAAATAAAATGGGAGTGGTGAAAACTATCCCCTACGTAATTCACAACATACAGAAAATATGGTGAAAATCTTAGGCCCACAGAAGGTGTGGAAGTATTTTTCCCTAATTTCCTAAGATTAATTAGCCTCGTCAAAAAAAAATTTGTACGAGAAATAAATTTTTGGGAGGGGGTGTGAAGGTTCATTCTAGCTAATAAGGACCCTAAATAAATTATGGGACCATCAAAAAATTCATAAAAAATTGGAGCTATTTTTCCCGAATTAGTTTAGATTTGTTGAAGTGATTGGAGCTTTGAAAAATAGAGGGAAAATAGAAAAGAGGGGAGGAAAAATAATTTGAAATGATAGATTGACTAATAAGTACCCTATGAACATTATGGAACAATAAAAAAAATCATAGGAAAATGATGGGAAGAAGGTGGTTTTAACACTCAAACTAGCTAATTAGTGCCATATGAATGTGATGGAAGCGTTAAAAATCCCATAGGACAAACGGAACTATGTGCTTGCTAATAATATGGCATATTTAAATCCGGCAAGATGGGATCCAATGGGGTCAGTGCAAATGTATAATATGAAATGAAGGAGGAGGGGTGAAAACAACTTCACTAGGTAAATCATGACATATGAAAAATATGGTGAAAATCTTAGGCCCGCGGGAGGTGTGGAAGTATTTTTCCCTAATTTCCTAAGATTAATTACACTCGTTGCAAAGTGGATGTATGAGAAATAAATTTTTGGGAGGGGGTTTAAAGGTCCAAAATAGCTAATAAGGACCCTAAATAAATTATGGCACCATCAAAAAAATTCAAAAAAAATCGGAGCTATTTTTCCCGAATTAGTTTAGATTTGTTGAAGTGGCCGGAGCTTTGAAAAATAGAGGGAAAATAGAAACGAGGGGAGGAAAAATAATTTTAAATAATGAATTGGCTAATTAGTACCCTATGAACATGATGGAACCATAAAAAAAAATCATAGGAGTGACGAATCTATGGGCTGGATTTTACTTGCACGTGTTGAAAACCCCCGGGACTTTGAAAAATAGGAAATAAATAGGTAAAAGGGGGGTTTAGGGGGGATGAACACTTGGACTAACTAATAATGACCCTAAAAAATTTATGGAATCATAAAAAAAATCATAGGAGACGCGGGTCTATATGTCATGATTTATGCCAAACCCCTAGATATTTGAATAAGGGGGAGAATGAGGAAATTGAAGGGGGGAAGGTGGTTTTAACATCCAATCTGGGTAATTAGGAATATATGAATGTGATGGAATTGTTAGAAATCCCATAGGACAATCGGAACTACGTGCTTGCTAATAATTGGACATATTTAAATGGCGCAGGATGGGAACCAAGGGGGTGAGTGCAAATGTATAAGATAAAAGGGAGGAGGAGTGGTGAAAACAACTACCTTAGGTAATTCATGACATATAAAAATTATGGTGAAAATCCTAGGGCCACGGGAGGAAGGGAAGTATTTTTCCCTATTTTCCTAAGATTAATTACGCTCGTCGAAAAGAGGATGTATGAGAAATACATTTTTGGGAGGGGGTTACAAGGTTCATGATAGCTAATAAGGACCCTATAAAAATGATGGAACCGTCGAAAAAATTCAAAAAAAATCGGAGGTATTTTTCCCGATTTACGGAAGATTGGCTGAGGTGACCGAAGCTTTCAATAATAGAGGAAAAATAAAAAAAGGGGAGAAAAAATAGGTACTTAGATGTCAATATTTTAAAATAATTATGAAAGTATATACTTAACCATTTATATACAAATACATAATAATAAGTATCATTTATTAGATACATAATATATTAATATACATATTTATAAATCTCGACATCAACGAGAAGGGCTCCACGTACGAATCAAATAATCCCAGTGGGTCGATATTTATAAATTAATACTTATTAATCATAAAACACATATATTATTATCCGTACAAAATAATATGTCAGATATATTATAATATGATATATGAATAAGATACATAGAATATTGAGATTGATACATTAGAGCATGCTTAATAAGGTTGCAATCAAGGCACATGCCAGGTGATGCACGGCATCGGAAGAGCACGAGAGGAGGTCCATTGCGCCCGACATTCTTCACTTTAAAGGTGAAGCAAGGTGTAAAAGGAAGGCCTTTCCACTAGGGTTGAACACCTTACCACCTCTGAGGAGATAATACCTCAATTTGTGGACAACCTCGACCAATGAGCCCTCACTATAAGAAACCCATGTTTGAGACCGCGTCAAATTCCCACATTTGAGATGTCGGAACATGTTTGTTAAGATGCCTTGCATATTTTTTAGATTTTGCACATAAAAATCCAAAAGAGTTATTGATGTATTTGAAATATTACAACTACAACAAAATACATGTTGGACAACACAAAACATGTTTAATTTTTCATTAAGGACGTCTCATATGTTCTACTTGACGTCACAAATTATTGCATACATATGTCATATCTATAATATACTACATAGATGTCATGTCATAATTAGATAATTCAGATCGATAACTTTATGTAATATGTAATTATTATTATATAAATGTTCGCATATCCCCATGAATACACACCATAATAACATTCATGGGGATCGATATTGAACTGATAAGAACAGATACTAAACTTGATCTTAGCCTAAAGGCCGAGAAAGGAATGCTTCTCCTTCCAAACTCCAGGCACCATATACCCCGACCCCGACTGTTACCCTCCCTCTCACTACCGCACATCTCCCTAGTGACATTCTCATACTTACAATTTCTCGTCCGCTGCATGCACTTGAAAGAAACCAACTGTGCAACACCATCAAAAGCACAACTCCTACAGCTGATCTTCTCCACAGGATTAACTCTGAATAACAACCAATTAAATTTCATTCACAACGTTGCTGCTTCAGCTCCCAGGATCACTGTCACTGCAACTGCATTTCAACCCCGTCCTACTCCAAGCTAGCTGCACACACAAGCCGAGTGCTCAACTGCTTGCTCTACCCTAATCTAATATTGTACTGCACTGCACTTGCTTCTAAGCATGCTGCACTGAGGACACTCCACCTCTCTCCTAGCTCTCTTCCAATCACAATAGTAGTGAAGGTTTTTTGACCTCTGAATACAATAACTCCAAGGTGACCTCGGCAGTGAGTGCGGATAGGCTCCGGATTTCCGTTTAACAAACAGTAAGGTGGAGAAATAAAAAATGGTGAATGCCCTCAAGGTGTGCATTAAAAAAAATAGGGAGGTGGTAAACAAAAAATGGAGAATTTCTTCATGAATATGAGCTAAGGTATACACACCCATGACCGATAATGAACCCATGACTGATATGTAGGCTTCCCATGACAGATAAGTAGTCGAAAATTTGAGAACAGTAGATTTAGGATGCATCTTCCAATAGAATGCCTCTGTGAGTGTGACGGAAAGAAATAGTCATATGTTTGTTCACTAATCTGAGTATTGTCGGTCATGGGTAAACCTAACTTTTGAACAAAAAAAATTGTAGTAATTTGAGTTTTATTGAATTAATTTTGAAAAATGCTCATTCTTTATGAACCTCATGATACTATGCACAAAAAATAACTCTTTATTGAAAACCTAAGATTTACTATGCTGAAATGCTTAAGTTATCGGTCATAGGTGTATATACCTTAATTTTGGTGGACTGTGAATTGGTTAAGGGTCACGGGTGACTATGAACTATTTTTGGTGGACTATGAGCTAGTTATGTGATTGTAGTACTACATAATGTCTAAGTTATATAATTTTTTAAAAAATAATCTTATGCGTGGTTTTTTGTGATATTAGTTAACCGTATTAGGTGTTTTTATGTGTTGAAAAGATACCACCACATTCAGATTAAGAAGAGTCTAGTATACAAGAAGGAGGCCGACAAACTTCCCACTTTGAAAAATTATAGATAATTATTTACGGGGAATAAATATACAAAAAATTGCATTCTTCACCATTTCTTCTTCTTCATCTCAGAAAAATTTCATCTAATTTCTAACTGGGTGGAATTACCTTATTTTCACCTTTTTTGGTTTTCCTACCTTATCTGAGCCAGCAAAACAAAGAGCCGCAAAGCCGGTGCCACGGTGGGCGGCGCCAAGGAATTTGGAAGTTTGAGCTGTGGGCCAGTACTACTGCACGTAAAGGATTGATTGTGTCGTGGACCTTTCCGTTTCCATTATGCTGCTTCCTTGTCTGCGGCTCCGTCGTTGTCCCATTGATCCAGGCGTGGACCTAAAATCTCGGCCTTTCTCCTGACGTGTGACATGTCACATGTCACATGCTCACACTCTCACATGCTCCTAGGCTCCCAGCTTCTCTGCAGTCTGCAGTGTGCACAGTGCATATTCTACCCAGGGAAGCTCTTGAGGATTGCAAGGAGCGGAAGAAATCGCTTGGAGAGAAGCTAGATCGAAGGGAGTTCTAGAGAGTCGAAGAGCTGACCAACCAGATTTACAACGTTGTAGGGTTTTTTAGTGTGTTCCAGGGAGTTATCCTCACGGCCGTGACTCAGCTCACGCAGTCGACTGATCAGTCTCCAAGGCCTCTCTGATTCTACCTAGTATCTTCTCTCACCCGGCGCTCCGCACCCACTTTCAGATCTGCACTCTTCAGGTGCTTACTCTCTTATCTACATAGTCTGCACCCACTGCTTGTGCTGCTTCATTGCCTTTCTTCGCTGCGACTCTCAGTTGCCTCCTTGCTCACCACCTTGATCGTCTCCACTGTCCTGAATCACCTCCTTACTCACAACCTTACTCGCTTCCTCGATTCCCAATTACCTCCACACCACCTCACCTCACCTCACCTCACCTCCCAATCACCTCCCCATTCACCTCACCTCTGCTTCACCACCGTAGCCATAATCGCCTCCACACGCACCTCCGCATTACTACGATAGTCACAGTCCCTCCCACACCCACGTCCTCCGCACCACCACCATAGCCACAGTCGCCTCCTTATTGACACTCGCTTCCATAGTCGCACTTGCCTCCACAGCCGTGCTTCACTTCCCTCCTCATCTCTCACTTACCTCGCGGCGTTCTTCCTCGCTCTCGATCACATCAGCTTCCATCCAACCTGACCTCGCTCCACTCTCATTTTCTTCGGGAAATTAAAGTCTAGGGAGGAAGCACGAGACGTAAGTTTATTGGAAGTTGATGTTGTGATTTAGTAGTGAGGTTTATCTTGGAACTAATAACGAGGTGCTAGATTGCGTTTAGAAAGTATTCTAAGGTGGGTGGAGACCAGTGTGATAAATGCTCACTTGCAAAGTTTTATTCACTCCATGTCTTTCTACCTCCTGTGACCTTTTAACTGTTTATTCGTGAGGAACTGTGCTGTCTCCGATCTTGACATTCTTCAAAGTTCTCGAACGTTTGATTGCATTGCGTCTTGTTTGGAAGAGGGGGAGGGCAGGAACAGGAGAGGATGGGAGGAACTGTTAATTCCTTGTAAGTTGGTGCAAAAGGAGTGCAGAAGTCTCTCAACCTGGAATGCATCTTCGAAACTTAGGTTCTCACATTTTGGGACACGAACATGACTTCTTTTGGCAGGTACACACAGCAAAGGACGGTTGAAATGGGAAGTATTTCAACTGGCCGTCAAATCGGCCCGTAAGTTCCACTTCTCATCGTCACTCTGAATCTCTGTGTTGGCCGTTAATTGCTGTGTCATACCCTCATCAGTTGCACGCGTTCTGTTTTTTTTGTGGTCGATACTCTATGCAGTAGCTCAATGTTGCTTAACTCCCAGTCTGACAACGCAGAGAGGTTTAGAGAGAGAGAGAGAGATATATAAAAATGGGCTATCTTCGCTTTATATAATGTCACTCCCGGTTTTGAGGATTTCTTTGTTGTTCTTAAGTAAGTCTGGGGCAGAGTAACTTCTTACATTAAGTATGGTGTCGATGGGAAGATTGTTTTGAAAGTCTTCAGTAAAACGATTTGTTCTGAGTTTGCTTCTTAAAAGATGTAACGTACCTCCCAATTGTGTGTATGAAAGTTCAATATCTGATGCTTATTGACTCTGGTCCAGCATCTTCATTGGTGCTGGTTTGTTTCTCAGTTCCTTTTCCACCATCGAGTGTTTACTGGTTTTACATGAGTCCATCGACCTTGAGTCAATTATCCCTGAAGTGCCTAGAAGGAAGATTCTCAATTAAACTAACTAAAATTTTCTGACATATCTACACCACCCAGCGTAAAATATGACATATCTTCTTCTTATTGGTATGATAAGTTCTCCCTAATTTATTCCTTTCAAACCACGTATTAGGTCATGCCGTATCTTATATTTGACATGACCAGTTCTCAGCATGGAATCCTCTTTGCGATCCTTACCTGGCAAAGCTAATTGTCAGGTAATGTTTCCCAAATTCCCATGTGTTAGTCACGTAACTGGAAGAAAATGGAAGCTTTCCTATAGGCTAGAATATTTAGTGAAATTAACATCACTAAAGTTTGCAAATGTTGCTGCATTTGTAAGTTGGTCTGGAGTGAAATATGTTTTCATCTGTTTCAAAAAGAGAAGTATCTAGAAACGCTGTTGTGGCTTTTCTGAAGCAAGGAATACTTGCCATTGGTTTTGCAGAGATGGTGTTTACGCAATGTTGGAAAACTTCAATTTTGCAATGTTAGAAAACTCTAACTTGAATCAAGCTCCAACACACTTCGCACTACGTAGAAATCTCCTCACGTTCTTTGAATACGTGGAGGTTCCTGAATGCAATGAAACCCCGGCTCCTACATCGCCGACCGATTTGTTTCAGACCTCAGAGAATGAAGGTCTTGTTTCGGCAAGCAATGTTCCGATGCAGCTCTTGAATCAAGATGAACAGGAGAGGGCTGGTAAGTACGTTTTTTTGTTTGCTATATTTGACTTTTTCTTTCTGCTTTATTTCTTATTGATTTCATGAAATGGCATTTATAATTCATATCATTAATCTAGATTTTCTCAAACTTTGAACTAGATTACGTCAGCTTTTTTCGAACTGCTTATTCTAATTTGAGATCTTTCTTTTGCTCTCTGAAAGTAAGGAGAAACTAGTCAAACTGAAAACCTCTTGTTCGGTCATGTGGAAGACATGCCAGTATCTCACGACAAGTGCATATATATGCTGTGGGTGAAATCGTTTGATGCAGATCTTTTGTTGGTATATCCGAAGGCCAAAGTCGAAGGCAACTGCATTACAGTGTTCCACTACATTTTTGTTGTGAAGCTGTTCTTGTATGAGTTGATGTTATCACACAATCGCATTGAAGGAGTGCTTCACCCGAAAGCCATTGCTCGCCTTCTATGCCGGTTAAGTAGAGAGTTGAAGTCTGCGCCTTCATTTGAGCCAGACACTCGGCTAGATAGGTTCTTAGATCCTGCAGATTATGACGGGTGTCTGGGTGAAATGCTTAAAGACATGCAAGAGTATGTCAATACTGCGGACACACCATCCTTGTCAGATGGATATCTTTATGTCCGCCGGGGAACCGACACCTACGCCCAATCTCTGCTTGCTGCGGTGGATGAGCTGAACTCTTCCACTTCTCGAGGTAAAACAGCATCGGATTCAATAATGAACTCTATCTTGTGGTATCTTTTTGTGGATTGTTTTAGTACAGTATGTTTTGTTTGTTTGAATTTGATTTGCGAATAATCTATCATCCGCAGTAACAAATCTAATGAAAGACCTTCCATACCGCTGCTATGATTAATCCTGAACCTCGTTCCTTCACAGGTGAATGACCTCCAGAAGGACCAGGACAAGACTCAGTATACAAAATGGTGTGCCTTATGCATTCCTTCATTATGATCAGTTCTAAGATTGCAATTTTATGAAGATTGATACGCATCTCCTAGTGTTCTTTCTCTTCTGTCATCAGTTTCTCCATCGACTACCCTCGTCGACCTGACTCATCATCAGAAACAACGCTGTGAACCCTCAAGGTCTTGAGCATCAGAATACCTTCTGCTGCATGTAGCAAATGCTGCTGAGTTCCTGCTCTCATACGTGAAATCTATATCATTTTTGTAGCCTAGGCAGGCGAAACCACAGAAATATCGTGGTATGGCCATGCATAGCATTTCCATCTTAGATTGAATAAACTGCAGAACATAGAAACGTAGCTTCTCCTGTCAACAGCTTGTTGGAAAGCAAGGCCTATGATTTTGTTCAATGATGTTATACATCACTTTCCAGTAATCTACCTAGCCATTTTTACTCCTGCTTCATATACACATGCATGGAATTCAACTATTTTTTCTGACTCGAAATTCTGAAAACGTTGAAATTGGAAGAACGTAATGTGGAAAGTGCATTACTTGTGTATGACGAATGGAAGTTTAGTACCTTCTCACTCTGTCTTGATGCCTGGCCTGAAGTCGGCCACCTATGTGAATACCACTAATGTAACTCTATGCATGCTTCAAACTCCCACACAAAATCATCATTCCAATATGCGGCCGAGCATAAATGTGAACATTACCTACATAGGTGTTGAGGGTCGTCCTTGGTCGATCAGACCCTGAACGTGAATGACGATCATGCATACAAACCAGAACGGAGGACATGTTAGTTGAGAAGGATGATGGGTGGAACCAGTGTGTGGTGCTATATATTCAGTTCCGAGAGAGCTTCCTAGAAGTCATTCCAGAAGCTTCTTGCCCAGATTCAAGCTCCACCTGTTATGATACTTGTTTGCAGGATTTGCAGCATACCATATCTTTCTTGGAGAAGTTGAAGGGCCAATGAAAACTTACAGACAATGTACAGACAACTTAAAAAACAAGTCCGCCCACCTTTAACGCCAGGTTAAAAGCCATGAATCGCTTGATCAGAGCTTGTTGTACAGTACAGTACTGTACAGACAAGTAAATATTGTTAACTAATTCTGTACAGTTATATTTAAAAAAGTGAGTGAGTTACGGAGAAATTTGTGTTTTACACTTTACAGCCATGGCTTTGGAGACACGTTTCAGAGAAAGCTCAAGGTGCCTCTGCTCTGTTCTACCAATTATCAATCCAATGGCCCTTTCGCACTCAGAGGCGGGATGTAGTTACGGGGAAAGTTGAGGCGGTGGCATGGACTAGGGCATTCACACCAGGGGAGGACAGCTTTCGGGAGTGCACAGCTTAGGGTGTGTCACGGCCTGTCAACTGACAGGCTCAAGGTCCAAAAAGATACTAATCAGTTATGAATGAGGATGTTAACAGATTTTCGTTTGGGGTTCGAATGAAATATACAGTTTCAATTGTTTACTGTAACTATTCTTCTAAGGAAAAAATTAGGAAAATAAATTTAAAATTTTATTAATTAAATTAAGTTTTATAAATAAAATGCACATTATGTGAATAATAAAATGATTTTCAAACCCATCGAGCGGAGCAAGAAGGGTTTGAATAAGGGCAACGGGTCCGGTAGGACCCGTTGCCCTTTAAGTAATTTTAGGGTTCACTCAAAACAACGATCACGGGGTGACTAGGGTTGATCTCATTGGGTTTTGGGTTTTATAGCCCCTATTTATCATCTAAATAATGATAAAAAATAAATAAAACTCAAAATCATTAAAAAAAATAAAAATAAAAATCAGGATGCAAGAACGATTTATATAAAATCACTTATCAATCAATATTCCCTTGATCCCATCAATCAAATTAATTTTTCATTTTTAGAAAATCACAAATGCAATAGTTGAATTTCTAAAATTTAAATTGTAAATATTTTTATTATAAAATTTAAATTTTTTTCAGTGTATAAAATAAATAATAAATAAAAGAAAAATCAGTAACTTCTAAGTCTGGCTTTACTGTGGCACTGGGATCAAAATTTCATCTCTGACTCAATTTCCGTCACTGGCCACTTGGTACAATGTAGTAACCAGGTGGTCTATATTCTAGCAGAAATAGCTAGATATGGACCCACACACCCTAAACTGTGCACTCTCGAAAGACTACCTCACACCAGGGGAGGTAGTTTGCTCCTGATCCTAGTCACCATCCTACCTGTCAGGGGTGTGTTTAGAACTTAGCAACAGAGGTACGACCGTGCCAAGACGGTGGCAGGAAAGTGGTTAGCAAACTTCGTCATTTCTATTGATAGTATAAAAAATCAGAGGTATGGACCACGTCCATGGGACGGCTGGTAAGTTGGAGCTAAAAATCCAGTTTTTAT
The DNA here is from genome assembly GCA_014871385.1 of Ceratodon purpureus. Classification (NCBI taxonomy): domain Eukaryota; kingdom Viridiplantae; phylum Streptophyta; class Bryopsida; order Pseudoditrichales; family Ditrichaceae; genus Ceratodon; species Ceratodon purpureus. Next base: position 8,905,829 of record CM026424.1, on the reverse strand, counting down.
CGCGGTCAAGAGACAGAATCGGCAAGTTTCCCGGTTGCCCAACTGGCTGCCCAGAGAAACTGCCCGCTATCATGTTCGTGACCGCTTCGTATGAAGCTCGGAGAGAGAGAAGTGTTTGCTCTTTTCTACTGCACCCGCTCACGGTGCTTGTACTCTGGCCTACCAATTTCTACCGTAATTCTACTGTTTCATGATGATCATCTAGTGGACTATAACAAGATTGAGGTATTTCTTGCGGCGGGACTTGGAGTTTTGGGGCCGTGAAGCTTGTAAGTCAAAATGGCTCACTCCGAGGGGAACCTGCCACGAGAGACACAGCAACAAGGTCAGTTTAATTTTTTAATCTTTTCAAAACGATGATGTTCATGCTTGTAGCGCCACAGAATGTAATGATTCCCGCAAGGGTCCTCGGTACTGTACCTTGCATTTGCATCACATGCAAGGGAGAACTTTTAAACAGGGGAGGGGGAAACTTATCTATCGAGGCTGCTGTCTGCACTCCATGTTGGTCCAGTCTTGATGTTGGCGTTCATGCGGTGTTTAGGTGCTGTCGATATCAGCCTCTCCTGCAGACCCACCCTCCAACCCCTCCGACGGTCTAATTAGTTCATAATGCACCAAAAAAAACCCGAGACAAAACAGTGGTGATTTAAGTTGCACACACTGGTTGTGTACGCATGCGCATACTGTTTGCTACAGTAGCATGCAAGTCTGTCGACTGTAGAGTGATCACTGTAGCACATACTACTACATAGAAGTTCCAAGGAGCATTGGAACCGGTACTATGCATTACAGGCAGACTAGTTTTTTGATAAGTACTGTGACTGCGACTTCACAGTAATGTTACAAACTAAAACCCGATGCCTCTAGAGACAGCCCATCCCCCCATCCTGTACCACATAGTCCCCGCATAGCAAACTACCTGCACAGACACACACACACCCTCCGACGCCCAAGTGAGAATCTGAAAATAAGAAAACATCTGACTAGTATGCATGGTGTTTTCTGAGATGTGTTGCAGATAGCGAGAGTTCGCAAGGCACACAGGTTAGGCGTCCTGCAGGACGAGGTCAGAAGAGGACGAGGATTAATGATGACAAAGCAGGTCCATCCAACAAAAAAGAACGTGACCCAAATTGGTCAAAACAGGAGATTCTCGCCCTGACATTAGGAGAAGTTTGGGGTCTCCAACGGGCCTTTTCCATGTTTTCTGTGCCAAAATTTTTGCCATGCCCGTGCACTTTACCTGCTGGCACCAACTGTGCCAGCAGGTCGCCAAATGCTGCCAGCAGTGACAGCAGTTGGCATTTGGGGGGTCCAGCCAATCGATTCCCTTCGCCACCCCACCCCACCCCACCCCCCCATTGGACAATATAAGCAGTAATGACACTGTTACCGACCGTGTGCCCACTGCTATCACCCCATTGGACAGTACCGGATCCTGTTGTCAGCGGATCCTGTTGTCAGCGAATCCTGCTGTCAGCGAGGCGAATTTTGTTGTCAGCGGGCAGGATATCGATCAATGAGATTTCGAAGAGAAGTGTCAGCGGGCAGGAAGCTCACCTAATCCGGGCTGTCTTACAAGGCCCGTTGGAGACCTGATTTTTCCCCTAATGTCGAAGCGAAGAGACAGGAATACATGGATGAACTTGACGTCGAAGACGCTCGTGAACTCATGTGTCCCGAGCTCGGGAAGTGGGGTAAGATAGCGTTGATACTTAACGCATCAGAGGGGGATGGGGATGTTGATAGAGACAGAGACGCTTGCAAATACAAGTGGAGCACCTTACTTGCAGATTTCAAAAAAATATGGGATTTTCATGGTCGCACAGGGAGGAACTCAGAGGAATATTTCAGGGAGACAACCCCGCAGGAGAAGAAGGTGCACAAACTCCCGAAATCTTTCCATCTCGCTGCGTATAGGAATATGGCTGAGTGGCTGAAAGACAAAGCTACACTGAACCCCCCCCCCCCCCCCCCCCCCACGCAAGAGATACGATGAACCCGAATGACACAAATTACCACAGGTCACAGTCACTTGACAATACCCTGGGTCTCGATGACCTCGACGGTCATGCCGAGGAATCGTGGCCAGCAGGAAACGGCGGGATGAATTCACCGATTCCCCTGACATCAACCGACTCTCCGGCGGTGTCAGGAGGTCAGAGCCAGCATCGGGGTCAATCGGCAAGTTTCTATCCAGGTGAGTTCCCGAGCCCCCCTCCCCCCCCCCCCCCCCCCCCCCCCTCATACGGCTTCCACAACGGACCTTGGAATGGGTCGCTTCCCATTCCGTAGCCCCAGGCGGATGCATGAGGATATTAACCTCAATGCCCCGCCCAGTGTGGGAGGTAGCCCTCAGCAGATGCCAACAAGTCGCATCCCAACCCCCGTAGGTCAAGGATCTGCTTCCTCGACAGGAGCTACTGCACCTGCGGGGACTGTGCCACCCGTTTCGAGGCAAGGGAAACGACCCAAGGAGATCCATGTCCTGTCCAGTTCCGCTACTTCCGCAGCTGCGGAACTGCGCAAAAGTATGGGAAGTACGGGCCATAAGAAGAAACGAGCAATAGAGTCAAGTTTGTTAGCTGACGGTGTTGCTAAGAGCGCAGAGAAGATGGTAGAGGTGCTCAGACACATCAATGACACACAGAAGTCCACGGAGAAAGAGAAGTTGGATGTTCACACCCGGCATTTTCAGCAGCAATTGGAGTACAAAAGAGACCGAGACCGGCAACAGCTAGAGAACATGCGAATTACTCATGAGCACACCCGCTTGGGCCTTATGAATCTGCAAATGGTCGTGACGGCTATAGCCAACCTAGCGACAGCCTTCTCCTGTATTGGTGGCATGGCACCCCCGGGGACTTCTGCACCAGTCGCTCCTCCAAACAGCTCCGCTGCTACGACCTCGGCAGATGACGCAGCGCCGCTCCCGGGAGAGCCGGGCCCTACACAATCCGAGAAGTAGAATGTCAGTATACCTCATGGTGGACACATCACCTCCTTTGCAAAATTACAGTGCGAGTAGAGGTTGATGGACTGCAAACATTGTATCCCCTTACCTCATGTTTCCCAATCCCCTCCATCTCCAACATCCTGTTCGCTCTCCTCTGCAGGAGAATGCAACATATACAGACATAGAACAAGTACGTTAGTATTCTGTAGTAACCAGACCCTTTGTAGAGGGGGAAAAAAAAAACGTGTACTCCATCATGTCTGCTCTACCATGTCTACCTTTCAATTCTAATAAAACTGATCCACCATGTTTATGTTCACAAACTCTTTCCAATGTAGGATGGAAGTGACGACGTACCTGAACCTCTGTCAATCCTCAGCGCATATTTTCCCACCCACCCGCCCAGTAGATAGCACAATCGGCAGGAGAGATTTCTCCTAATAGAGAGACCTTCAGAACAGGATTGTTACCGTAAACGCCCCCACCCCATCCCAAGCAAACATCCCTTGCCCAGCCACCCCTACCCCGTAACCCCCCCCCCCCCAAAATCCCCTCCGAGCCCCTACCTTGTAGCGCTCTGTAACTGATGATCAGGCCCGCTCCTGCACCAGGAAGGCACCGAGACGGGTTCTCTTCTCCTCCCCCCGCAACTCCCCGGGAGGAGGCCCATCCTCAGCTGGCCGTTCTTGCCGCGGATGCTCATCCAAATCCGGAGCCATGCCTTCCCTTTGCAGCATTGCGAGAAGTCTGTCCACTTCCTGAGAGCTCTAGTCGAGGAGTAGATTGTGCAAAATCGCACAGCAAATGACGACGTCAGGGAGAAGAGTAACGTGCAAGTCGGAGGCGCTGTGGAGCTCCCTAAACGTCTGTTTAAGAATTCCAAACGCATTTTCCACCACGCTCCTGGCTCGTGAAAGTCTCCAATTAAAGAGAGTTTCCTGAACCGATCTTCTCCCACCTGCTAAGTCCCAGTACGGCGTTATAAGCCAGGGGAAGATTGGGTAACCTTTGTCTCCTATTAAGTAAGGAACAAAGCCCTCCACAGCCTCTGCAGGGTCAAATAGGTTTGTTGTTGTCGCCCTCTAGTAGAGCATTGACCTCCTTAACTGCTTGGCATCGTTAGTGGATCTCGGCATACCCACATTGATGTCAATGAATTTTTTATTTCTATCTACCACCGCCTGGCATTGCATCGTGAAGCCCCCACTTTTGAAATAAAAGTAGTCCTCCGGGGAGTCATTTGGTTTCCGCATATGGAAATGCGTCCCGTCGATCGCACCAACTACAGCAGGCAATCCTGAAAACTCCCGGAACTGTCTCATGATGACCCGCAAGCGCTGCCCAGTGGGCCAACTAATCTCACCTCTCAATTCGTCATTGATCGCCTTGACCACATCACGGATAATACCGGATGTGGTGGACATTCCAATAGCAAAGAATTCTGAGCAGATTAGGAGAGAGGCACCTTGGCAGAGCTTAAACAAAGCGCAGGCCACTCTAACTATTGGGGGAATGGCAAGACGATATCAAGTATTCTGTCTCTCGATGTGAGGACGGAGGATGTTTGTTAAACTAAAAACCCCTGCTTTGGACATTCTGAAATTCTCGAGCCAGCGGTTATCATCGTACTCCTGGAGTACGAACCGGGAGAACCACGACGTTGACCGAGGAAGGACCCACCAGCCAAGCTCTTGGTCGAGCAATGTCGCAGCATGCACAATTCTAAAGTCATGGAGGACAGAGGCTACTATCATGTTTAAATTCACGAGAGTCTCATGAACCTCGACAACGTCAACAGACCCATCTCCCTCATCCGGCGGAATTGTATCCAGAGGGCAGAACATATTATCTACAACATTTTGTAGCAACAACACCAGTGAAGGTAAAAAGAACGCCACATTGCGTGGGTCGAGCCGCTGATCCATATGACCAGCAGAGCCTCGTTCAACGACTGCTAAAACGTAAACCCTAAAGCTATGAACGAAGACCCTACAGACGCTACCACGGCGATGGACAGACGACGTGAAATGATCCACCTCGAATCCTTGACGACGCGCTCCGAAGAAGTGAAGACTCAACTTACCTGGCTGGAGCTTCACACCGCATGCATTCCAATAGCGGCGTCACCCCACCCAGGTCAGGACACGTACAACTCCAAATTGGAAAGTTACCCGGCCTGAAGATCTGCGCACACTCAAAAGGAAATGGGTATCCTCAGAAACAGAATTGAAGCGACATTGAAATTAAAAAAAAAACACAATCAAACGAAGGGAAATTGCATACCACAGACACGCAAATCGCCACACCGAACCATCCAACCTCAGCTTCAGGACATCGACTCAATGGAAGGTATCCCGATCGGCAATCTGCACCCTCCGGAAATGATCGACGCAACAATCCCTTACAGCCCGCACACCATGAAATCCGTTTGCTACAAAGAGCTGAGCGAAACCTTCGGCGGTGTGCAATCCGATTCAAACGAAGTGAGCCCATAGACAGCAATTGCAGTTACGGAAAAACCCCCTCCCGCAAGAGACAGCGCAGGAACACAGAAGCTGCTCCGGAAAACAAAGACGGAGAAAATGCACTGTAGCTGTGCATACGTCGGGGTTGAAGACTGTTAGTTTTCCCCTTGGCTGCCCGAACCCCAGCACCCTGCCCAGACCCCTGCCCATCACACCAGCCCGGGCAGCCACTTCGGACACTGACCACATGGTGCCCAGTCACCTCCGGGATTTCATCATTTCCCAAAATCTGTAGTCCCCTGTCAAGTCAGATGGGAAGGCCCCACTCCAGGCAACCCGATGTTCGTGACCGTCCCTTCGCAAATACCCTGAACCATTTCCTTTCTGTGTGAACGTAATCAAGTTTTTTCGAGGTGCACAGAGTTAAGCGCTAAACTACTGTGGATACCAGTCCACTGGTGCGAAGGGGCCTCAAGCCACTTTGATCTTCGAGCATTCTTGACCCATATTCAAGCTTTGTTCTGTCTCATTGAGCTCATACATATTTGTGCTTCAAGGAATGTGAAGTGAGGACACCTAAATTGGCAAAAACAGAGAAAGAGTAAGAGTAAGGGAGAGACAGAGCAAATGCAGATTGGTCACCCTGGCCCCGGCTCCTTCAGCCCCGAGCCTTGCAACTGGCAACGATGTGTATGGTAGGTGGCCCGGGTCTCTGAGATCGACGATTGAGATCAACTTTTGCATATTGTTTTGGTTTAAGTATTCTATCCAAGACGCTTGTCGCTGCCTGACAAGCTGTTGCTTGATCTATTTCATTAGGCCATTGCGATCGTTCCCCCAACGGCCACGCCAACGGGGGTGGCCAGGGCGGGTCCTTGTACAGCTGCCACCGCCATCCTGTAACCCTAAATATGGTGTCGGTCACGCCATTTTAGCTGCCTTGGACGGCAGCTTAATGTATAATTTTTCACCATCTAAAACTTGACTTTTTCAGATTTACACTCCTTCAATATAAACTTGAAATTTATTTCAAAAATATAACACAATCTTCTGAAAATAAATGGAGAGGATCTGAGGAAGGTGTAGGGAAGGGGAGGGAGGATGGTGGAAACCATAATCCCCTGAAAATAAATGCAGAGGAAGGTGTTGGAAAAGGGGCCTTGTCACTGACCTCCCTCCAACACCCGCCACGCGTCCGGTTGGCGGGCCACGGCTTGGGCCCGCCGGCATAGTGGCCGACCCATTGTATTGTCACCCTCCCTTGATTAGCGTTGAAGGGAATGAGTGGCGGTGCCCTTAGAAGTGTCACAACTTGTGTTAGCAATTGCTTACACGGAAAGTGAATAAAATTTAAGCCAATCATAAGAGTTGGCATACCAACTCACCTTTAACTCTTTTCCACAAATAGAATTATTTCAAAATATGAGAGATTTTCACTACTAGAATTTGACCCCGTTTGCTACGTTTGGATTTTCACTAAAGCCTCGTCTGGGGTGTAGCTCTAGCTACGTTTTTGCTGAAACGTAGCTTCAAGCTACATTTCGAAGCTAGAGCTACACCCCAGACGAGGCTTTAGAGAAAATCCAAACGTAGCAAACACGGTCAAATTCTAGTAGTGTTTGTTACATTATAGAGCTGTATCACCTACTCCAATACAACCTATTGTATTTGTACTTTGGCCTAACTTTCTCAAGGTGGAAGTCCAATTTAATTGAATCTTTTTCCATATGCCAAGCACTATCTTGCTACCTCGTCCATCCCAGACAAGACTATTCACCAAGTGGGTTAAATCAAGAGTCAGCTTATAAAAAGCAGCAATAACATTTCATTATTTTACACCTTAATTTTGTGACTGCTCTCCACCTCTCTCTGTGTTCTCTCTGTGCTACACCCATACTACCTACTTTTTGGCTACAAATTGAAGTAACTCCGGAATAACTACCCTTTACACCCTAAACTTCTCTTGCAGCAAATAACAAACATGTTTGTTGCAGACTACCATGTTTGTGGAGTCTACTATGTCCAATTGCGCGGATTTCATGAGGTGGTGGATTATCTCTTCAGTCTTTCGATTTAGAGCATCGCCACTGATCCTCTTAACGGCCACGCCTACGGGGGGTAGCAGTGGCATGTCCCTCTAAACTTGCCAGCGCCCTCCATGTAACTCTAAATATGGTGCCGGTCACGCCATTCAAGCTGCCTTGGACGGCAGCTTGGTGTGTAATTTTTCCACCCTCTAAATTCAGACAGACACTCGTCTAACATAAACTTTGAAATTTATTTCAAAAATATAACACAATCTACTAAAAATACATAGAGAGGAAGGTGTAGGGAAGGGAATGGAGGATGGTAGAGGGAGGAAGGTGTAGGGAAGGGGGCCTTGTCAGTGGACCCCCTCCAAAGTGCGCCATGTGTCATGTTGGCGGACCACTGCCCAGGCCCGCTGGCAAAGTGGGAGGAAGTGGTCCCGGCACAGTGGTCAGGCCACTGTATTGCCACCCTTCTCCTGTTGGCGTTGGGGGTAAAGGGGTGGTGATGGCCTTAGAGCATCTGCACCCTTGCGCGGGGTGCGAGACACTGAATACCTTCAACTGAGGGCCATGACAGCCTTACGCGGCTCCCCAAATTTTATGAGCCCCACCCCTCCGCAAGAAATCTCTCCACAAGGAGGCCATCTTTGACACAGACAAGAAACTGCGGGACCTACATCCCTCGCATCCTTGAACTCTAATTTGTGGCCCCTTTTTTATTGCTATTTTGATCGTGAAAGTGGGTCCCCTCCTATTCCTCGCACAAAAGTGGTCTGGATAAAAATGGAAGATCAAGTCCTACAATTGGGCTTGCAAATTTTTTGAGAGACTCTTGAAATTGGCGTGGCCTAGCCATTATTTGGTGAGCCCGCAACAAGTTTCAGAGTTCAGGGTGTTGGGGTGGGGAGGATTTTCCAGCCTGGGCCCGCAACCTGGGGAGCGCGGCCACTGTTGAGGGGCAAAGGTGCAGATGCTCTTAGAGCATATCCACCAATTGCGTGCCCTGGCACTAGGAGAAACAAACGGGTTGGTGTGGCCTTGCCTGAGCCTGGCTGCCTTGCCTCACCAACAAAGGGGGCCCGCACGCCATTTGGTAAAGGGTGAGCCCCGCCCGGAGGGGCTCACGCGATGTGAGGCACCCCGCCGATAAGGGGTACGGCGTAGCCAGACGCGTCCGGAAGGGGTGCCTCACATCGCGTGAGCCCCGACAGGACGGGGCTCAACCTGACGTAACACCCGTGTGCACTGCCCCAAATATGAATTTATTTGTGACACTGCCCATACCATTAGAACTACAGCATGGACACGGCTCCGTAGTCGATCGCCTCACAAGCGGAAGGTGGTCGGTTAGAAACCCACAAGTTGCAATCGCTGTGCGAACGCTAGTTACACGCAGTCTACGAGGCGAGGCAGGGATTCGAACTCGGATTCTCACTGCTGATACGGGACAGATACTTTGTCATGGATCTGCCCTTTCTGCAAAATTATTGCTAGCTTGCCCAGGTTTTTGGGGCGTTGCGGGTTTTCCAAGGGGGCGGAAATTCCACTAAAAAACCCGGGAGGCTTCCCGTCGGGACGATTCCACCGCGGGAGGTTCATTCATTTTGTAAAGGAAATCTTGACTAAGGTAGCGACACCCATTCCCGTGACTGCACCTGTTCCCATTTGCATACAGGGCACCTCAATCCGAGGGACACTGATCTTGGGTGGTTAAAGAAATTTGCTTTTATAAGGAAATTTTCATGGTAGAAGTTGGTTCTCCAAGTCACGGAATCAAGGCCATTTGGACACGGTCAAACTGTGCAAATCAATTTTAAACTTTGACTGTTGATAACATACACAAATTTTTCAATTTCATGACTTTTTCAATACATTCTAGATTAATATTTAATTGCCTTTCCCTTGGTATAATCACTTTTCATACTGCTCATTTAGAAGTATGATAATTAGCTTAAAGTCACGGGAATGGGTGTCGCTACCTTAAGGGGGTTACGGTGTTTCCAGGAACCCCACTCCGTATGCTGCAGAGTACCGGTATGCTGCAGAGGAGAAAAGCTCCGCTGCCAGAGTCGGGAGGAGAATAAAAGCTGAAAAAAGCATCAAGTGGCCCGAATCACGCAGCTACAGTGGTTTATGGAGGCACTGAGAAGGTGCTCACATTTCCAGTGCCACGCTCAATTTATGGAGGTCCGGAGGAGCCCGCCCACGCGCGAGTGCCGCTGGTGGGGGAGCCATTAGAATGAACAGTCGCAGGCCGCGCGGTTTACAGTGCTAGGCCATGTGCTGGTGGAGATGCTCTTAGCCTCCACAGGTCGAATAAACGGGGCACGCCTTTGCGTCAGAGTCTTGAAGATTCCCTGGCAGAAAAGTCGGCTGTGAGCAGACTTTGGTCATACCAAAGCCTGGTTGTGGATTTCCCTCATTTGGTTGCTCTCCACAATCTCTGCACTGGGCTTCAGTCTTGCACTTCCAGGGTTCACAACTTCGTTTGCAGAGATGGTATCACAGTTTCTGGGAATCGAAGATCACAGTATTTCGCATGAAGTACAAACTTGTATTTGATTGAATCTGGACTTGTTCTAGCAAGTAGCGATATGGAGCGTTGTCGACGGGAGTCAGGCACGAATCAAGGATGAGCGCGCACTTCTCTCTCTCTGCTCTGTTTCGACCTGCGTTACTGTCCTCTTTCTGTTGCCGCATACCGACTGCTCTGGGTGCGGGTTAGTTTTCATACTCAGCCCCTCGTCTACTTACGTCGTCGCCTTCGTTTTCTTCTCTGGGTTTTAATGTTGGATTCTACTCATTCAAGGTTTTAGAACATCCTGCAACGAGTTACTTGGTTTAGTGGTGCTTGTGGTAGTCGTTCTAAATCAATGTTTTGTTGAGAAAATCTGCAAGATGTTGCTGTTTTAGAGACGTAAAGGTTAGAAGCAGTTATGCAGTCCTGCAACAAATTCTACGAAGCAAGAATATGTTTTTGTTTTCACTCACTTGATTAAAGCACATATTCATGCAAGAATCTTGAGTCACTCACCCAATTTACAAATTACATGTTTTTGTGTAGGGGAAGTTCACGAGTTTATCCAGCGCTCTTAATTCGACTGTGCTTTATTGCTATTGATACTTATCTTTGTCTGTTCAAGAGCGATCGCCAAGCAGCTTTTGATAACTGTTATTGCTATGCTTGGTAAAGAATGTTTGTCCAAGTCTTACGTAAGAATCCATCATTCGACCATGCCACTTTTTTGAACATCTAATTGGAGGGAGAATGAGCGTGTGGCGTCCAACCTAATTTTGTGATTGAGGATTTCTCTTTGAGCACCTAGGGCAAGCATCTCAGGCTGTTGGACATGGCTGACATCTCACGGCTTGTTCTGAAGTCCATTCATAATGTGATTGTATTGGTTGAGAATGATGAGATGCCATTAAATCAAAACCAATGCAGGCATCTGGCGGTTTGCCTCAAGCAGGTCAAGGATTCCCTTTTCTCAAAACCGGTTCGTATTTACAGGCAATTATTGGAAAGGGTTCGACGCACTGTGAAGAAGGTTGAGAGTTTTGTTGTCAAGTGCAACAACAAAGACTGGTTGGTGACTGCACTGTCTATTGGCGTCAGTGAAGAGGAAACCAAGGACCTAGTACTGGAATTGAGATGGTGTTTAGAGACACAGTTTAACCATTCACAAGGTCCACTTGCTACACTGTCAGGTCAAGTTCAAATATGGGTACCGCCACACATGATGTTACCGTCTGAGGAAGACATATGTAAAGACAAGAAGTGCTTGATTGATAAACTGCAGGTTTTCTTGTCAAGAACAAGTGAGGAAAATGAGAAGCGTGACTTGGCAATGTACCTACAAGGCAGGCTGAAAATCTTGGAAGAAGCGAGCAGATCAATGAAGCCATCCCTCGAACACATTTTGTGGAGAAAGAAATTGCCGGAATTAAGCAAGCATGAGCATTTGGGTAAAGGCAGCTTTGCATTGGTGTTCAAAGCCTCATGGTTAGGAGTGCCTTGTGCTAAGAAGTGTCTGACTCGTGTTGGAGGCAACTTTGGGAGAGAAGCTGGGACTCTGGCAATGTTGAATCATCCTAATATTGTAAGATTGTATTGTTGTCATGAAGACAAAAAGAGCCAATCCTTGGTTATGGAACTAATGGATGGAAGCTTGTACGACCTTCTAGATGAGAGTCGAAGTCGGAGTCCTTTTGATTTAGAAACAGCTGTGGAGATTCTGCTGCAAATCGTCAAGGGTGTGTTGTATCTTCATGAAAACGGATTTGCGCATCGTGATTTGAAGAGCCATAACATTCTTCTGACAAAGTCTAAAGAGCCCCAAACTCGAACCTCAGCTGGTGACTTCGTTGTGAAGGTCGCCGACTTTGGGTTGGTGAAATTGTTTGATCCTACAGACTCAAACCTGATGACACTTACAACTACCAAGGTTGGTTCGGGTGCTTGGAGGGCACCGGAGGTGCTTCTCAACAACAACACAAAGATAAGTCCTAGAAGATCTGACATCTATAGCTTTGCCATGGTTTGTTACGAGATTCTCAGTGGGGAGATACCATTTAAACGTTTTGGACTCAGCAACGAGGAGTTGTTCAACAAAATAGTGCACAGTGGGCTACGACCACTACTTCCGAAAGATTGTCCAGAGGAGTTAAGAACTTTGATTGAAAATTGTTGGGATGCAAATTGTGCCCGGCGGCCAGGTTTTGATCAAATTTATGATCGGCTCTTGAGGTTGAGATCCTCTTTGATGTTAGGGACCTCTGTGATTGAAACACAATCTGTACAAGAAGCCGAGCAATGTGCAACAATGAGGTGTGTTTTTTTGTTATTTATTTGTAAAACTCATCGGGCTAACATATGCTTTGATTTTATGTCTTCCTTAAATAATTATTCACGGACGTAATTTGATTCTTCTTTGTGTTCGAAAATGAAGTCAGTTCTTTTCTTTAGAGTGTTGTGAACTGTATGATGAATCATACAAGGATTTTAGAAGTTCATTGGACTAGATTTGTGTATGGTTAGTGTATTTTTGTCTCATATGTTTGAGATTTGAATATCCGTTGTATCATATTGTATTGTGATGATTGTTTTTGTGTATGCAGAGGACCAACTGCATTTCTCACAAACATGTGGCGGAAGGTTTTCTCGTTCTCCAGAACTGTGAAAAAACTGGATGTCAACAGTGCAGAACAAAAGGTCTTCACTCTCACTTGAATTTTATTTGTTAAAATTTGTGCAATCAATAAGAAGTTCTTTCATTGTATTTAATGATTAAATATTTATCCACATAAGATATTCGAGATAAAATAGTTGTTCATGTGTTGTTCACAATCTTGCTGATTCTTATCTTACAACGTTCCAGGCCATGAAAAATCACGGCATACCATTTGATTCAGTAAAACGAGCAATTCCTGAAGACACTGAGGGCATTGTGAAGACATCCAAACGCCAAAGAAGATCAAGTCACCAACTGTCCACGAAACTGTCTTTTCCTGCTTTGTTAAGTTTGACTCCGGAGTTGGACAATATCTCTACTGAAAACCATGCTGAACTACTAAATAACTTGGGCAAAAAAATTGATCTAGCACCCACTGACCTCAACGCTCTCAGGTTAAGGAGTGAAATCAAAGCTAAACTACAAGACTTTCAAGGATCATTAGCAGATCTAAACAAGTTGAATGCCATCCAGCCCAACGACGCACTGACCTTGAAAAGAAGAGGACAGATAAAACACTTTCTACAGGACAATGAAGGAGCTTTACAGGATTTGGATAGTGCTGTAAAACTTACCAAGTCTAGCGATGGGTACCTTCTAAATCTAAGAGCCCAAGTGAAAAAAATGCTAGGTGATTATGACGGAGCTTTGGAAGACTTGAACGCAGCAGATGCTGTTGTACCTCATGATGCGTTGATCTTGGGACTGAGAGGGGAAATGAAGAAGAATCTGAAAGACTTTAGGGGAGCGATGCAAGACTTGAATGAAGCCCATGAACTTGCTCCCAATGAGGTGTACATTCTGAATGAACGAGTTCAGGTGAAGAGTATGAATGTCGACTTTGAAGGTGCCAAGGAGGACCTGGCAAAGGTAAGTCGATTAGTGCAGGCAAGAGGTCCATCTCCCCATGTGTGTTGTTCGTTTCCTTGTCCTTTCTGTAATGGACCCAGAGATAGAGACTAGAGAGATTTATTCTCAGAAACGAAAGGAACAAACTTTAGGGGTGTTATAGTTAGGGTAGCAAAAGTTGATTTATGGAAAGAGGGGGAAAATTTAGCTCAATCACAAGAGTTGACGTGGTATCTCATCTTGTAACTCTCATCCGCAAGGATAGTTGTTTTAAAATATGAGGACTTTTGCTACATTATAGGGAGTTGTATCACAAACTTTGACAACGTGTATTGTTGCTGTCATTATTATTACTACAACGTCAACATTGTCATTGGCATTGTTGAGACTCATGAAGATAATGCTCGCAGTGACAACACTGGAGCCCTTTGCATTTGAAAGTGTAAGAGTGAGCATCTTATTTTGGTATTTGTTCCAGTTTTTTTTTAATTTTTTAATTTTTTAATTTTTTAATTTTTTAATTTTTTTAATTTTTTTAAAATTGGTATCATGGTTTCCATTCCAAATTTTCATAGAGTGGTTTTGCACAAAAATGCAACCATAAATTGTAAAGTTCAAAAATTTCATCAATCCATGATTAGTGACAACACTTTTCACATGTTTGTGTGGGAAATATCCATTCATATAAGAGACAATATTTTTTTTTTGTGCAAGGTAACTATTTTGATGGGTTGGTATATTTGAGTAAGAAAATTATAGAAAGAGAAATACAGATGTCTTATTACCAAGAAATATTAAATGATAGTTTTGAGATAAAAACACTTTTAGTTCTTTAAGGGTTAAAATGTGTGGCCCATTGCATGATAAAATTTCCACCAAACCTAATTATACGACATTCTCACCCTATTTGTACTCTCATCACTATTCACTAATTGTACTACATTCTCACATCTGATTTATTCCTAGTTTAGTAAGTTTCTTGAAGATTTTGATAGCATAGAGATTTAACAGCCATTTTAACTCCCATCTCGACTCATCAAGAACCCAACTCTCATAATTGAGAAGGTTAAAATTTCATAATGTTGTGCGATGGTAATACTAGTCAAATAAGTGGAGGTATGAATCATATTGGATGAAGTTTGTGCATATCAAATTAGTAAAATTTGAATTTCTAAAAATGGATGAGGAGCTTTTTTGTTGGGATACCCACCAAACTCTTTGTAGAATCCTTAAGTGGGCTCTAGCAAAACATCCCATTCCATAAGACATTGGTCTTACATCATTGGAGAGGCTCTAGCAGAACATTCCATCTCATAAGATATTGGTCCTATATCATCAGAAGATTTTGGAGACAAAATTCTGGTAGACGAATCCAAATTATCAAAACAAATTCCAAAAAAAGATTGTAGAACCTTGAAATTGTGGAGTCAAGGTTATAAGGTTCTAATATGAATATTGTTTTACATCCTTAAAAAGGGTTTTTCAAAAAGTTCGACGGATATACTTCATATCTACTTTATACACAATTTAGGGTGCCCTGACGATGGGCTGAATTGAAAGTTTTTTAGTCAAAAGTTTTTTTAGCCTCCAATCTAACCCCAAGTTTGAGTCTGAATTGGAAGTTTGGACGAGGAGAACCTTGTCCCAATCGCTTTAATAAGGTCCAAACATTTTGACACTCAAATAGCGCCACGTCGGATACAACATAGGATAAATTGAAGTTTTGGTTGTACCCTAGCACAAAAACCTTGGGGGCTCGATTTGGAAAATCGAACGATCCTATTGGTTGACATTTGAAGAATTTGGGCCTACCCTTAACTCTTAAAGGTCAGACCTAGCGAGGGATTCAGTGTTTTTTTGAGAGAATCTTGTTCATAACTTAGACTCCATTATACCAAATGGGATTTTTAAAATGCCAAACCGAGCACTTTAAAGAGATCTATACTTTTTTAGAATAGAGTAAAAGCAAATTGAAAATAGAATCGTGCTTAAAAAGAGATTTTGGGTGTGGTATCAGGAAAGCCTATGTCCTTTAAGGGTTAATCCGGCACCAAGTGTAAACTGACCCTTAGGGTGCCCTTTTCACCTCCCTGCTTGTGTGAGAACCATCTGCATGCCTCGTGCCTTCCCTACACAGGGGATGCATATGCTGCCACCCCATGCAGCTAACCTGAGACCATCATCCCATAGATCATGGGTCTCTTTATTTCCCCCCTACGAGAGGTGCAACCAAACCACAACCGCTGGTTCGGTTGCTAGGCTCGATGGGTTTCATTTTGCTGCACGTCTCCGTTTTGGGGTCCTGGGGTCTTTTTTTGGTTTTTGTTTTTACAAATTTGAGGCCGTAGGCCCCAATTTTCCGTGGGGAGGTCTTCTTGAGATCACTAGGACCCCACTCAAGGCAAATAATAGGGGCAGAGATTTGCCCCCTCCCCTCCCAACCCCCCGAGCCTGCCCTCCGAGCCACCCCATCAGCACCTCTCGTAGGGGGTATTTAGACAGATCCATAGATGATCAGCTTCATCCGGGAGGGTCCAAGTATCGGTAGCCAGGAGCGGTGGGTTGGTGCTTCGTGTCGCCTCTTCCGCATTTCTGCAATCACACGGCGTTTTTATATTGCAGAAAAATAATTTAAAAAATAACAAATCAGTTAGACTTCCGGTTCTGACATTCACTAAATTTCCACGAATTCGACAGCAAAGATATAAAACTCGGACCTCCAACAGCCACGCCTGCGCTTGTGGGAATGTCGTACATGCGCACCCCTGCACACGCGCTATCCTCCCAGACTCCCAGTTGTAGTCACCGACCACTGAACTATGATACTTAGCGCATCATAGACTTCACTGTTCAGTGTGTAGCTGCGTTTGTGTGAACACAGCCCAGTAGAGAGCACGGATGCCAGTGACCAACTGACAATTGCTGCAGCCTTTCAGTTTTGAATTTTTTATAAATTTTTATAATTTTTTTTCTTCTGAACAAATGAAGAATCTTCATTGCAGTGAAAGAGAGAACCTGATACCGAAAGCCAGAGCTGTTTAGGATTAGACAATTATTTCTCATGGCAGTCATATCTTGAACCATCCATTTTAAGTGTTTATCAATCCAAAAATGGTACATCATTTATCCACGCAGGTTACACCTTGTCCACTCTCTTCCACATGTGACTATTCAATCTGAACAGTGTGTCCGAATCCCGATGAGGGCTTGTTATCTATTTTTGCAATGGTTTTTGTTCTTTTGCTTAAAAAAATAAAGAAATGAATCTGATTGCAGTGCAGACAATCAGGTAGTTAAAAAATCAGAAAAGTGTTTAATCAGGATTGCTGTTCCAAGGTTCTTGTATGGATCAAGATGCCGCATATATAAATACTCAGCCCACTCACTCACATTCACTATACTCACCTCCTCACTGAACTTGTGCAATTCGGCTCTCGATCTGTTCTTCTCCATCTGCTTTGCAGACGAGAATTCCAGAGTCGAGGGTGGGAGCGAGAGACGTAAGTTTTTATTGGAAGTTGGTGGTGTGGTTTAGTAACGAGGTTTGTTGTTTTGGAAAAATGCTAGATTGTGTGTAAAGAGTACTTTGGGGCGGGCAGAGACCATTGTGGTAATTTGTGCTCATTTGCAAACGTTTACTCATTCAGTGCCTTTTCTGTATCTCTGTGGGGATTTTTTCGGTGAGGAATTGTGCCGGGTCTTCAGCTACCATGTTTGATTGCATTGCGTCTTGTGTAGCAGGGAGCCGTCGCCTTCAGGAGGGAAAATCTCCGGCGAGGGTTTAGCAGGCTCCCTCCTGCTGTGTGTAGGACATTCCATTCTGTAGATTTCTCTCCAACGAGGGCGTTCTGCTCTAGAACGTCCCGGGATTTGCACAGGAATCAAGGCTTGAGGGTTTATATATGTTTGGAAGAGAGGGACTCGAAGGATTTACGAGGGGAGGGGAGGGCAGGGAGGGGAAGGGATGTGAGGAGCTGTCTGTACCTTGTGAGCCTTGTGGAAACCCTTTTCTCGTTTCTTCTTTGATCGTTGTAAGTTGGTGTAAGAGGAGTGTAAAAGTGTGTCTCAATCGCTCCCCTTGAACACATATCTATCTGGGATGCATCAAGTTTGTAACTTATGTTTCTTGCTTTTTGGGATATGAACAGGATTGTGCACATATCAAATGCTGGTTGAAATGGGAAGTACTTCAGCTGGCCGTCCAATCGGCATGTATGTTCCACTTCTTATTGTCACCCTGAATCTTTGTGTTGGCCATGATGTAGACTTATCAGTTGCACGCGTTCCCTCATAGAGTGAATTGCAAATACAATACAGTGCGTGTATGTGAGTGTGATTGAGAGTGAGAGTGAGAGTGAGAGAGGATTTCTATGTTGTTTTTGAGTAAGTCTAGGACATTCTTAACTCTTGTCTGGAGAATGGTTTTGGAAAGATTGTTTTGAATGTCTTGAGTGCAACGATTTGTTCTAGGTTCGCTGCCTAAAAAACGTACCTACCAATCGTATGCATGAAAGTTCTGATGTTTGTTGATTGTCGTTCCTTTTTCACCATCGTGTGTTCACTGGTTCTCCATAAGTCCATCGACCTTGGGTCATTTTAACCCCGAAGTGCCTAGGCGGAAAAAGCCCACATATAATAATAATAATAATAATAATAATAATAATAATAATAATAATAATAATAATAATAATAATTTTCTGGAATATCAAGTATAAAATAGGGCATGTTTTCTCCTTATTAGTATGAAAATATGCTTTCTGAAAATTATGCGTTTCAACTCCTACATGTGGCTATTTTTGGTCATCTTAGGTCATATTGTATCCTGTTCTTTGACATGGCAGTTTCTCAGCATGGAACTTTCTTTGCGATCGTTACCTGGCAAGTCTCATTGTCAGGTAATGTTTCCCATGCGTTAGTCACGTAACTGAAAGAGAGTGGAAGCTTTCCTTTGGCTAGAATATTTAATGATTAACTTCCTAATTAATGTTTTGCAGATGTTATTGCGTCTGTAAGTTGGTCTGTAGAAGTGAACTCCCCCTCTCAATGTCATCTGTTTCAAAAAGAAAAATACCTAGAAACTCCGTTGTGTCTCTTCTAAAGCAAGGGATATTTGCCATTGGTTTTGGCAGAGATGGTGTTGACGCAATGTCAGAAAACTCTAATTTCGACTTGAATCAAGCATCAACACACTTTGCATTACGAAGAAATGTCCTTACGTTATTTGAATACGTGGAGGTTCCTGAATGCAATGAACCCACGGCTCCCACATCGCCGACCGATTTGTTTCAGATCACAGAGAATGAAGAACCTATTTCGGCAAATAGTGTTCCGATGCAGCTCTTGAATCAGGATGAACAGGAGAGGGATGGTAAGTACGCCATTCTTTTATCTAGATTTTGAACTGGCATATGTCTGACAGCCTTTTATGCACTGGTTATTCTGATTTGAGATTATCATTACTTTTGCTCTCTACAAGTGAGCAGAAACCGTCACGTGTTCGGTTATGTGGACATGCCAGTATCTCACGACGAGTACATACGCCGTGGGTGAAATCGTTTGTTGCAGATCTTTTGCTGGTATATCCGAAGGCCAAAGTCGAAGGCAATTACATCACAGCACTTCACTACATCGTTATTGTGAAATTGTTCTTGTATAAGTTGAAGTTATCACAAAATCGCATCGAAGGAGTGCCTCACCCGAGAGCCATTGCCCGCCTTCTGTGCCGGTTAAGTAGAGAGTTGAAGTCTGCGCCTTCATTTGAGCCAGACACTCGGTTAAATAGATTCTTAGATCCTGCAGATTATGACGGTTGTCTCGGTGAAATGCTCAAAGACATGGAGGAGTATATCAACACTGTGGACACACCATCCTTGTCAGATGGATATGTTTATGTTCGCCGGGGAACTGACACCTACGCCCAATCTCTGCTTGCTGCGGCGGATGAGCTGAACTCTTCCACTTCTCGAGGTAAACAGCATCTGATTCAAGAATGAACTCTATCTTGTGGTATCTTTTTGTGAATTGTATTTCAGTATGTTTTGTTTGTTGGAATTGATTTGCGAATAATTTATCATCCGCAGTAACTAATCTAATGAAAGACCTTTCATACCGCTGCTATGATTAATCCTGAACCTCGTTCCTTCACAGGTGAATGACCTTCGGAAGGACCAGGACAAGACTCAGCATCCAAAATGGTGTGTCTTATGCATTGTCGAATTAAGTATTCCTTTATTATGGTCAGTTCTAAGATTGCAATTTTATGAAGATTGATACATATCTCCTCGTGATCTCTTTCTCTTCCATCAGTAGTTGCTCCATCGACTACATTCCTCGACCTGACTCGTCATCAGTAACAACGCTGTGAACCCTCTTGAGGTCTTGAGCATCAGAATACTTTCTGCTGCATGTAGCAAATGCTACTGAGTTCCTGCCCTCGTACGTGAAATCTAGAACATTTTTGTAGCCTAGGCAGTCGAAATCAGAGAATAATGGTGACCGTGCGGCCCTGCATAGCATTTCCATCTTAGGTTTAAACTGCAGAGTTCATAGAAACGTAGCTTCTCCTGTCAACAGCTTGTTGGAGAGCAAAGCCTATCATTTTGTTCAATGTTATACATCACTTTCCAGTAATATAATTAGCCATTTTTACTCCTGCTTCATAAACACATGCATGGAATTCATCTATTTTCCTCTGCCTCGAAATTCTGAGAACGTTGAAATTGGAAGAACGTAATGTTAAAAGTGCATACGTGTGACAAATAGAAGTTCTATCGTTAGTTGACCGCTTTCTCACATATCTTGATGCCTGACCTGAAGCCCACCTATGTGAATACCACTAATTGAACTTTGCGCATGCTTCAAACTCCCACACAAAATCATCATTCCAACATGCGGCCTTGCATAAATGTGAACATTACCTATATAACCTGAAAAAGGTCTTGAGGGTCGTCCTTGATCGATCAGACCCTGAACGTGAATGACGATCAGGCTTACAAACCAGAACGGAGGACATGTTTGTTGAGAAGGATGATGGATGGAACCAGTGTGTAGTGTTATATATTCAGTTCCGAGAGAGCTTCCTGGAAGCCATTCCAGAAGCTTCTTGCACAGATTCAAGCTCCACCTGTTATGATACTTGTTTGCAGGATTTGCAGCATACCATATCTTTCTTGGTGAAGTTGAAGCTAATGAAAACTTACAGACAAATGTACAGGCAACTCAAAAAATCAAGTCCGCCCACCTTTAACGCCAGGTTAAAAGCCATGAATCGCTTGAGAGCTTGTTGTACAGACAACTAAATATTGTTAACTGATTCTTTACTGGATCCACACTGTTATATTAAATAAGTAAGTGAGTTACGGAGAAATTTATGGTTTACACTTTACAGACATGGCTTTGGAGACACGTTTCAGAGTAAGCAAAGGTGCCTCTACCGCGTTCTACCAATTAAGCAAAGCCTCCTTGGGCTTCCAGCATTCTTGACTCAGACTTTAGAGCCATGTAGCACAGTGGCTCTGTGAATTAGCTTGTCACTCAAACCTGAAAACCTTGCCGAGTCATTGTTTCAGTAAGGACGAACAAGGACTTGGTATATATGTATCTGTGGTTATCTTTGTCAAGGCTCGGTTACCAAACACGATTGTGGTTTCCTATCAAACATATTCAGTTTCCTGCAGATGTTAACATTGATTTATCTCAGCTGCTACATAGCATCTGGAATGACAACTAACTAGAAGCTGCAACACGATTGGGATTGCTTGCAGGCTTATAATCAAAACTGGATCTGCCTAAGCTACCAACTTATGTATCGACACGTATCATCTTTTGTTGCATCATAAGGAAGAGAGTTCAGTCTATACATGCAGCATTTCTCCAAATTTGTTAAGTTTCACCTCGCATGTGACTTTCGTTCAGTGACTGAATGCTTTCTGAGTTGCGAATATTGCACCTGTAATGCAGGAGTCAAGTATTCGATTAACACGTTACTTTGTTAACTTTTTAATTGCTATCCTGTGGTGGAATCCATTTCGGCTCACATTTGATATGTTTCTCTTCCAAGAAGAATCAAGTTGCAACGCATCATGTTCTACCGATTTTCATGCTTTAATTATTTTTTCCAAGCCTCGGGTTGAAATCAATATGGATTGTTAGAGTTCTTCAAGAGTTTTGCTGGAGAATTTTGCTGCCGCAGAGATTATTGCAAGGGTGCAACTGGCGTTGTAATTGAAAATCGGGATGGGGAAGCAAACATACGTCCCAAGGTTTTGTCCAAACACACGTCCCAAGGTTCAGGAAGTTTATGCTTTTCCTGGTGCATTTTGCGACAGTCTGATAAGGTTTGATTGCTCTTCCCCAAGATATAGATCATATGGTTCTTGTTGAGAATTATGATCAATGACGAAATTTGGGTCGCAAGCAGGGCGATCGACATCATCCACAGACCCAAGGACACCGGTGGGTAAGAAATTTTAGATTTAGAGAAAGTTGTGGTTTTGCTATGATGATGTGAGCGATAAGTAAGATAGAATTGATGGTGATGAAGCAGAGCTGGTAATCACAATCTCACCGTGATGCCAGGGAACTAAACATAATCAACCCAAATCTTTGGTCCTCATTGAAAATAGATAAACATCTACTCACCTCCGAAAGAAAATGTCTGTTTAGGGTACAGAGACGTTATGGCCCGTATGTATTCGTCTGATGCATTTGTTGATGTAACAGACAATGTTTTTTCTCCCTACACAAGTAGGAATCTGAAAATGTGTAGGGGAAAAACCTTTGTCCATCGCCTCACATGGTTTTTTGAAGCATTGGTTTTCCTTCTTGCAATTGGAATTACAGGTAGAGGGTGAGATTAGAACGGCACAGTGATCAACTTTTGATTGATTACGCTTTCACGACACGGAACACAATGGCTCACATCCAATGAGACTTTAAGTCACAATGTAACATCTTCATCAAGTCTTTTTCCTACAATATATTGGAATTGGAGTTCCTGTGTTAAGATGGTAAAGAGCGAATCCAAGTGAATGAGATCAATCCTAATCTAATGTAAGTAACAGATTCAACCACAGATTAAAAAGTCATTGAAAGATAGTGCTGATCCAGATATTGTTTCAGATCATGAGTTCAATCATTTACACCATCTCCTTGAAGATATCAGAACTTAGACAAGCTTGCCTAAACAAAAATGTGGGTCCACAGTCTAGCGAGCGACATCATCCACACACTCACATCTTCTGGTAGATCGGTGACTGTTTTAATTTAAGACGTTGTGAAGTGTGAAGATATTGAAAGAGAGAGGGAGAGGTAGAGGCTGTATATGCGCAGGGCTCGTCATAGCAAGACCTGCGCAATCATTTGATAACGTAGACCCTTCAGATCAAGAGTTCCTTCTGTTGCTTCGATTACATAAATGCTGTTGCTCCGCCTGTTAAAATAGATTTCACTGTAGTAGGATGCAAATATTCTGGGTTTGTGCGCGGAGCCACTGTAATGAGTTTCAAGACAAACCGACGACTGAATGACTTAACCTGGAATTGCTATGCCTTGCTCAGACCAAACAGGATGAAACGACTTCAATCAAAATAAAGTGCATGCCCTCAACGTACAAGATTCTGTAGCGCAATCTCTCTGATTTCATTACTGGGAGAGAAAACCTGAATGGTGAAAACAGAGAACCTCCGATTCTCATTTACTAGGGTTACATGGTCTCCTAAACACGATATTCTGCAAGTTTCCCGGTGACTCAAACTAATCAAACCCTGCCAATCATTTCCTTTATGCCGGCATTTCATACACTCAATCCATTACAAGAGGCTACCTATAGTACAGCGAAAGAAAAAAATCAAAGAATAAGGTTAAGATTACACCCGCTGCAAAGCAACAAATTCGACAATCCAATTCTTAAGATATCAAGACCTCCATGCCGACGCTTCTTCCTGCTCTCTGTCCTCCTCCCACCACGTCGCTGTCTTATACCCTCTCCGCAGAAACTCCATAGTACTTCCAGCTTCTTCCTGTAACCCCAACGACACCAGCAACTCCTCCTTGGTCTGCCCTAATGTAAACCTCTCCTGTGACTCCGCTACGCAAGCATAAGATCCATCCGTCTGTTTCAACATCACCTGCCATGGCCCAGGGTACATCCGGAACAACGCTCCACTGTAATTCAAAATAAACGGGGCCACATTGACACTCTTCGAGTAATCTCGCGTCCGAACATAGAACACGGGCAGGAACTGCGCCAGAAACCGATAATGCAAATCCTTGGGAGGAAACCCGAGCAGTCCAAGGTCAGCACGAAGCGTATCAGTCTCGAGATTGAACAACACAGCAGGCGACTCCTTACAAAAGTAATTCACATACTCCTCAACGGCCGGAAGCTCCGCCGTGCTGCAATTCAACACAATGCAGTACCCCGGCGTGTCCGCCGACTCAAACTTCCCTTCAACATCCTCCCCGAAGTCAAAATCCAAAGCACCCCGCAGACTCCCCCAGAACGACTTCCCGGCACCTCCAGGCACATCATCCAGACATCCCACCGAGACACACCCCGTCATCTCAATCGCTGCCCCAAAGCTCCGCAACGCCTTCCGCCTCTCAGGCTTGTCCGGAAACACAAGCCGGCACGTAATCCCACGAAGCTCGAAAACTTTCTTCGCGAGCGCGAGCGCGAGCTGGATATTCGCATCGATAAACTCATCCGACGCGCCCTTGTACCCCGATACCGAGCTCGGCAACGGCGGAAAATCTATCTCACAACGCATCAAACCATCATCCAATCCATACCCGAGCGACTTCGCAGCATCCGCAATCAGAGTCTCATACGACGCAGGCTTGTAGACCGACACTCCAGCCTTCGGATCAGTCTCCACCTGCGCCCGAACCACTACTCCTAAACCTCGCAACCCCCGCTTCACTCCACAGCCTGCGCTTCCCCTCAAAGCTCCCACATCGGCAGCTCCAGAAGTAAGCGAATTGTGGACCAAATTCCGCGAGGCTTGGCTCGTTACAAAGCTCTGCACATGGGGGAACGATTCGTAACAAGCGCTGGCACGGGCGAGCGACTCCGGCACCGTGATAGTCGTCCGAAGAGCGGCAGTGTGGGCTCCGAGCGCCATGGCTTGAAAATTAGCTCAGAAACAGAAAATCAATTCCAGGGCACTTCACTTGATGTGCGAGAAGACACCCAAAACCAACTTAATCTAAACATATTTTAGATTAAGGAGACATAAATCTACAGATTCCGCAGATTGAGGTGTTTTGACGGTTTTGGGCATGCGTTCTTATCTGATGGTGAGATGGAAGGTGGAATGGCCACCGTGGACTCCCCAATGCCGCGCAAGGCTCGTCTTCTATGACCGTGAAACTACCACGGTCTTGGGTACGTCATTTTGGGACGGAGAACTGCAACAGAAGAGCATTGTTTTTCCACAGCATAGGCGCCTAGGTATAGAGCGGGTATTAGACACCTATTAGGGGGTATAGGCTGTGTATTGGGTAGGTATCGATTGATGGTGTTGTGTGTTGGGCTTGTTTTTTGGGGGGTTTTGGAAGCAATTTGCGATCGATGACGGCCATGGAGGAGGAGGGAGCTCCGCCATCGCTCGACGTCTCCCAACGCACGGACGGGAGGTCTGCGTCGCAGCTCCGGCCGCTGCAATGCTCGCGGGGTTTGCTCGCCCGGGCGCATGGATCCGCGACCTGGTCTCAAGGTACTTCGTCTTGTTGTTCTCTGTCATTTGTTGAAGTTGAGCTACTCGGTGAAATTGTGGAATGCATTTTAGTCTATGTTGAGTTCAGCGGAGGTTTTGTGTTGTGCTGGAGGAGGCGCTGGATTGGAGAGTTGAGGATTGAGAGTTTTAGAATGAAGCGTGTGGAATTGGTTCCTTGACTCTCTCTGTTTTGTTATGGAGAGTTCTTAGTCTTGAGAGGCTGCGAGCTTCCTCGGAGTGTGTCCGTTGTTGTGTGGTGGTGGTGGTGTTGTAGTTTTTTGCTAGTTCCATTTGTTTTTTTTTGAGAGGGAATTTAATGAGTAGTTTTGAAGTCATTTTTTTTTTCGTGCCTTAAACCCTAAACCCTAAACCCTAATTCTAAGAGGTCTGGTGATTCTATTTGATATCAGAGAGCACTACAGTAATGGCTGCAGTTTACGGTCCGAAACCAGCTGCGATGAGGAAGGAGAATGCTGAGAGGGCCGTGGTGGAGATTATTTGGAGGGCAAAGAATGGATTGCCAGGTATTTTTGCCGTTTTGATGGGTCACTTTAGTACTCGTGCTTTGATTTCTCTGCTGAGGATTTTCAGCATTTGAAGTAATGCTCTTGTCGTGACATATGTCCGTATTGGCATAGTATTTCTACGGAGCTTTTACAAGTTTATTAACCACGATTTAGTGTTTCCTGGGTTGACACATGCATTCGAGGTGTCCTCCTGCTGGCCTGTTGGGCACTTCGACGTTGTGTGCATTTGAATGACATCCAGCTCAACCCTGTTTATGCTCTGGCAGTCTTTGGCTTCTGTGTCCTCACGGTATCTCAATTAGTGTCGTTTTATGTCGGCAGGATCCTACGAGAAAGAGGCTGAGGTCGTAGTGAGAAGGTCTCTGGAGTTCATAATTTTGACTGCTTTGCACCCAAACACTGCCATTTCCGTCATTCTTCAGGTAACACTGAATGCTAACTTAAAGACAGTAAAGTCAACATCAAGTATGGTAGGTAGTGGCACATTTTCAAAAAATGGAGTATATACCTTTACTCGTTAGGGATTTCGGGAAGTACATGACTTTGAATCAGAAGTTTGAAGAGGTACTGCATTGAAAGTCAGCCTACTATTTAATTCTTGTAATCCCACGTTGAGTCACTTCGCAGTTGATTTTGCCCTTTCTGATTTACTTTTCCTCGTCATTGCAGGTTATCAGTGACGATGGATCTGTATCCTTTTTTCCCATGTTATAAGGTTCTAAGTTTCTAAGGTTCTGTTATTAACGAGGGTCTGTTAAGACAATTTCTACGTGTTAAAAATACCTTGTAGTTTATGTGCATATTGCAATTATGATTGAATTCTTCTTATCAATTATATGAGAGCACTTGACCGGAAACATTCTAGCTGTTGGCGTGTGCTATAAATGCAGCTTGTGCGGCTCTTGTTGATGCCGGCATACCTCTCAACGGACTTCTCAGTATGGCCTTTGTTCTTTATTGCCTCCTTGTTGGTTCTATTCCTGTTGTCTCTGCTTGCCATAGCGTGCGAACTGTTCTTGTCTCTGCTAATCTGTAGTTTGCCTGTTCGTTTGTGACATTTCGTTATTCGGTTTAGCTTTGGATTCTGACCCAAATTTTCATTTCTTGTTAATAGCTGCTGTAGGCTGCGGGGTCACTCATGATGGTCAAGTTTTCCTGGATCCTACAAAGCTGGAGGAACAAGTATGTCAACACAACAGCAACATTCATCTTTGGAAATCGAATACACTAGTTTTTGATTTGTAAATACTGGTTCTAATGTTTGTCTGATTTCAATATGGCAGAAAAGTAAGGCCTTCGTTTGCTTGGTCTTTCCAAGTCGCCCTCTTTCTGCTGTTTCTGGATTGCCAGCGGATGTGGATGGAGAGCCATTCGAGCATGGTATCCTAACATCCGTTACACATGGGGCAATGGAAGGTGAGTTATTGAGTCTTCGTCTTGGACCTCAAACAACATTCTGGAAATGCATCACCCTGAATATTTTGTTGGTTTGTATATCCGTTTTGGAGGTTCCTTTTCATCACTCTAAATGGGTCCAACTTCTGATGCAGTGGACGAGTATTTTACATGTGTGGAGAACGGTCGGGCCGCAACTGCCAAAATTGCAGAGTTCTCACGAAATAGCATAGAACGGAGCCAAAAACGCGTCTCAGGGGCTGTGTAGAATATAGTGTAGGAAATCATTTACTGTAGGAAATTTTGGATATGCACGGGCATGTAAATTTTAAAGCATGGTCTGCATTTAAAGAAGGTAAGCTTTCTGGCAACATTGCAATTGAATTCATGAACAAAGAGAAGCCGAAGTTCAAGGAACTTACATCTCTATTGATGAATGCACAACTGATGCTTGTGTGGCTGCTTCGCTTCATTTTTCAGAAACTTCGCAACTTTTATACACCATTTTAAATCCAAATTTCTTATACCATATCAACCTGAATTCTGCGTACCCTTAGTCATTTCTTACTTGTTCACCTTGCTCCCAAGAACCCACTTGGTGGTGAACTTGAAGTCGTAGATCCGGTACATACCGTTGGGCTGCTCCGGGACCCTCGATCCGAACCCGACGTACGAAAATTCGTTCACTTCCTTGGCCAAGTCGAGGCCTGTGTACGAGATGGCAATGTTGGCGTTCTTCCTATTGGGTGTCAGGTTGGCCTTCACCTTGTGCAGGAACACCTTCAACGTCGTCTTCAACGCATCGTACTCAACCCATACTCCGATCTGCACAACGACATCACGGTATCCAACTCCGTGAGAAACCAACTTCCTTGAACGAGCTTGAAACGTAAGACTGATCTGCTTGTTTGATCTGCTTGCAATCACGAGTGCTTAAAACCAGGCAACTTCTTTCAGTAACAAATATCAACATATCATGTAAGCGCAGGGATGATGCCGAATTCACTTCTGTAGCTCCTCATTGAAATGTTAGAATCTCAAAGAACCACGATGGATTTAAATTAATAGGAGCGCACCTTCACGTCGATGATGGTGTCGGGATCACCCAAGTACTTGGTCTTCACAGACTTCATGCTGTTGATGTCGAGTCCAGTGTGGGGCGCAAGAGGATCGAACCCAGTGTTGGAGGTTCTAGACAAGTCCAGCTCGACGGCAACCGTCTTTGTCTTGGCCCCGCGCAGCGACGCGCCGGTTGCCTCATCGATAGGAAACAACCCGAACGTCTCAGGCCCAGTGCCCTTAAGTCCCGAGAGGGCCGGGGTGAAGGCGAACGCTACTCCCCCGCCACTGAACAAGGGCCGCTGCGTGAACTCCGCATCGCGATCGAAGTTCACGACGAAGTAGGCGTTGAAGGACGCGACGTACTTGGAGTTCTTCTTCCAGAGCTGGACCGGTGTGTTCCACTGGTACCGCGCGGAGATGACGTCGTTGATGTTGGACAGGATCAGGTGGGTGGGCTTCTCGACGGACGGTCTGCAGACGTCGCTCGCCTTGACGCCGGGTTCGTTGGGACTGGGGTCGATTGTGCACAAGAACTTGCTCGAGGGAGGGAACGAGACGGTCACGGACTTCGGAGCCGTCTCGGCTAAGCTTGGCATTTCGAAACTGGCGAGCAGCGCTACGAAGAGCAGCAGTGCAACGTGATGATTCGCCATTGCACCTTCCTGTAGAGACCAATCTTGTCAAATTCTGCACAGAATTCCACACAAAGATTAGGCTGACATCGGGCGCTCTTAGCTCAGTGTAGACACATGTGCCACCCCCAGAAGAATCCGGAGCTCTAACTAGCACCCAACCTTAGATATCGCCAATGCATTGGCACATCTTCGGAAAGAAATCCGTCATATAAATGCCACATGACGAGCGCTCAAAGACCACATCCTACGAGTTCCAACAGACAAACAACTAGGTGACAGCAAATGTCACAATGACTGGATACTCAGTCATCGTAAAAACAAAAAATCAATTGCAAACGGCACTTGCTAACTCGCTTAATTGTGGACACGCTTGATGTGATGCACTCGATTTTCACCTTCTGGAGACGATGACTTCCGAAGCTGAAGATTCAGATAGGCTACAGTCTCTCCCACAACCCGCCGGCTATTTAAACCACCATCGTGCTGACTTTGTGAATAATTTCTCTTTGACATTGTGAATGAGTACAGTGGAATCTGTATTGTGACATCAAAGTCCACGCTCCGTACAGGTCATCTTCCTGCAATTGTTAGGTGGCATTCGCTCTCGTGCACTGTAGAGCTAAAATTGCTGGTTCGATTTTGGGATTACCTACCGTACCGATGTTCCACTGGTGGTACAGTACCTGCAGGATAGCAAGCCAGCAGCTCACCTGAAGAAATTGCCGGGGGAAGCTGCAACTGTTCAGTCCAGGGAATACCTGCAGAATGGCCAGTTCAACGGTTGAATACCGGAGTACAGAGAATATGCTGTATTTGTTCCAGAAATCTTTCACATACATACAATTTTTTCGTACTTCTTAAGTATTTAGAATATTCTGATGATGGTTATTTACAAGTACGTAAAATAATCTGGAAGTACTTATAAATCTAGCCAGAAGTACGTAGCTAAAATTTGCAAATACAGGAATATTCCTGTACTCCGGTAACCTTGGTTCAACCACTGTGGCCCAGGTGAAAGCTATTCGTTATTAATATTTTTAATTTTTGAACAAAATTTTAAACAACCGAAATGATTGTGATTCATTGCAATGAGTAATGATGTGATCAAGTTTTTAATTATTTAATCATTTTTTATTTTTTTTGGATACTAACCGGGATACCCTATTGCATGAAGAAAATACAAGGAGAGTGATCAATTTCACAAGGTCCGCAACAACACGAGGGGAACCTGCATGACCAGTGCAGCCCTTGACAAAAATACACTACGAACTAGTATCTGATATACACTTTTCTGTTTCACAAGTGTTACTATTACAACTACTTCCACTTTTCAACAACTTTAGCATAATTGACAATGCAATTTTATAAGTGCTACAATATTTTCACTGCCGAATGGTCACAATTAGAGTGGACTGACTGCAGTGGATAAGCTTGGAACTGTTATCAACTGGTGATCATGGTGAATGGTGAAGTCGAGACTCATTTTGGTTGCCGAGAATGGGAAGGAATGGCATGAATGTCAAACTTGGAGACCAAAGGAATGGGTGCATTTATAGAAGCGCGGGTGACATTCAGAGCGCATGCCCACGTCGTATTACAACCAAATCCAAGTTACCCTTTGACTATGATGACATGCTTACCATTGAAGCTACCACCTGCTTGAGACGCAACTTGCTTATCACCAACCTCCCACACATCAGCCAGGCTAATTTCAGCCAACTGGGTTCCATCCAACCATCGGGAAGATCCGGCACTAGTTGTAAGTCAGCCCAATCAGAGTGCTAAATTACTCATACTCCCTCCGTCTCACTAAAAGACCTTGGTTTGGTAAAATAATTTGTCTCAAATTAAGAGAGTGCCAAGTGGTTTCTAAATTTGGCCAAATTATCTCTAAATTTTCCAACTTTTTTCTAAATTTAGCAAATTATTTCTAATTTTGGTCAACTTGTTTCTGAATTTAGAACTGTCCTTAAATCTGATATTATTAGCAAACAATGGTCTTTTAGTGAGACGGGGGAGTATGATTTTAGAGGTTTAGGATTTTTTCTTGTTCAAACCTAAATCTTATCTAAGTATCACATGAGTATCATCCAAGTATCACCCAAGTATCATATGAATATCACACAAGTATCTGCCATGTATCATACGAGTATCATACATAAATTAATGAATAATTTTATCAAAAAAAATATTAGTTGAGTGACTTTCGTTCCAACATATTTTTTTGAAAAAAATAGTGTGTGTAATAGGGGATCTTATACAAAGATGGAATCTTGTATGGGGTATTTGTTCTATCTCTTCAAATTTAACTAAAATATATTTAGTCAAGTACTGTGTATTTTGACGATATCCTAAAGAAAATTAAATATATTTTAAAGTATAATTAAGTCCATATTTAACATTAACATTAATTGATTTCTATAATTAATGTTAATAGCTTGAATTTAAGCATTGAATGTAGTTGTATTCATTTTTGATTTATTAGGGCATTTTATTGTATACCGATATTTATAACATACAAAGGCATGTTGAAGTGATCATTACTTAAAAAAGAAGCATTCACAAATTTGGATGAATTCCAAATCAAACATAAAAATTGAATTCATAAGATGGCCAACTTTAAAATCCACAACAATTGCTCTTTGTATCACTCTTTAAGGAATGTAAAATACATGGGATACTATAACTTCTCTATTTGTAGACCAAGGTCCAACTCACTCATGCTCTTGATATAGCTCCACAAACAAAAATGAACCAAACATCCACTCAATCTTGCAATCTTGCAAGTCTCTGTATCATCACAGTCAAATAAAGCCTCATGTCACCTCATAGAAATCCCTTGCTTCCGAAATTCCATGCTTCATAAAACAAGCTTAACTTCATAAATTAGGAGGTGAACACAAAATAAGTTGCCGGTATTACAATGTCAACATTTCACGCAATTGTAGATACAAGTACTTCAATTGCACGGTCTGTCAATATTCCGGAATCCAGACATAGTAGAGCCACTCTAGTGCATCAAGATTAGGCCAGGCACCCTAGGAAGCACACAAAAGAAGTCAATGAACACAGCTCAGACAAACAGATTCTCACTTCTAGGCATATGCAAAAGGCAGGTATCTCCACAATACAAGTTACAAAATCACCCGCTAGACTATCTCTACTATCTGGAATAGACTACTCTCAAAATAGTTTAGAACTGTACCTGCAACTCATTTCGATTCTCGACTAAGTCTAGATATGAAAGGGGACCTGAAGAAAACTATCAAACATACGGTCCAAATTTCTCCGCATGTTGCCACTGAACGCATCCAAGGCTCTTCTTCGATCAGATGGTTTACGAGTACGGAAAAAGAGCTATAAGCTTCCGAGCATCCTGAAGGGCGAAGCAAGAATTGAGAGTCCGGAATGTTGAAAAAAAAAATTCAGGAAACCAATATGGCGTGATTCAACTTTTGTGCCCGATCTGAGTACAGAGTACAGCTTCTTGTTCAGCTGAAGTCAGGTAAAATTTCACTGGCGCCTCAACCATAAGGAAGTTGGTGTTGTATATTCTGTAAGTCCCCGCGTCAAGTTCTCGAAAGCTTCCTATCTTGAAAGATGTAGGTAGCAGTCTAACAGAAGATCACTGACTCTGGTTTGAAATGTTCTGATTAATAACATGGTAAACTAACGAGGAGGTGCTTCACGCACATCAATAATCTCTATTGCGATTGTTCCGACCCCCACGCCAGCCTCCTCGGCCCCCTCTTCCAGCGCCCCCGCCTCTGCCCCCAAAACCACCCCTGGAAGTGCCACCAAGCCCAGCAAGCGCCCTATTGACTAGTTGACTAGAACCCAGCTGACCGTCTCCACGACCCCTCTTTGGAGCTGAAGCTGAAGCGCCGCCACCATTTGCATTATTTACTTGCCGTTTCTTACTGCAGAAGGAAAGGAACATGGCAAGTAAGAATCGTCAAGCAGCACATATGCAGAGCATAATTGTTTTGCAAAAAAAACCTACACTTTGGAATAAGCAACAATGTTCCACTTTCTGTTGTTGGAACTCGGAATCATGAATTTAATCTACAACGCCATATACATTAAAATGGCCATTCTACGTTGTATTGGCCGCCACACTATTCAAATAAAGTGGAAAAATGAACTGAAATCACACTATTTGAGCGACCAATATAACGTAGAATGGCCATTTTAATGTATATGGCGTTCTACATAATGCAGCACCTAAGTGAATGTAACTTACCCAGCTCCTGCAGCTGCAGATTGTGTATTCGAAGCTGGAGTTGGAGCAGGCTTTGAGGTCTCCTTCCAAGATAAATTTATAGCTTTATCTTTACCAAAAAAAGTAGGTACTTTCTGGTGCAAGGGCTGCCAAGATCATACGTTCCGCCATTTGAGAACTATTATTGACGATCACATGACATAAACAATACCACAACTAGAAGCAGCAAGGCAAGATGGAGGACATGGTGTTAAGGTGAACCAGAATAATAATCCCCACATACGACAATGTTCCAAAGAGCAGTAATGACCTCGTCGTTGCAACATCTAGACTAAAACTATCACTGACAACATAGCAGTTCACCAATAATATGGCTTACATGCGCTAGAGTAACAATGTTGTTGTTTGAGCGGAGTCTTGTGCTTGCACTGAGCTTCTTTGCTTTCTGCGCACACATCCCACAGTCACAATAGATGAGAAGCCAAAAAGGGATGATGTAATACGTTCAGAAATCGCCCCTCAGAAACTAACGACCAAGAACACTGATACATAAGTGCATCAAAGTAAGTCGGGTAAGAAAGGTGCAGAAATTTAAACTATCGACCACCACAGGGACCATAGAACAAGATCTGCAAGGCTCAAGGATTTAAACGTTACCCTTTATAGTATCCTACTCCACAGAACTGGTAAGAGGTTAAGAGCCATTACCACTTCGGCTTTCTCGGCGTCAGTTCTTGCTGCCGACAAAGTCTTGTTGTGTTCTGACATTCCCTGTGTCAACTTCTTGTTGGCTACCTTTGCCAGCTCCTCTACTACCGTCAACCTGAGTAGAAAGACGACAATATTTAAAAGGTACCAAAAGTGCTGCAGACAGCGGCTGCATGAACTGCTTACTGAAGGCGTCTGCGAAAACCTTTCATACAAGTAAACCTTTTTCTGTCCGGACCAAGTAATTAATTTAGGTAATCTCAGTCTATTCAACTACACCAATTCCACTTTTCAGATCATGGTGGCTTGCTTTTCATCTTAAATTGGCGATCAACCTTAGGGTCCAGCCCACCAGGGCAGCCACCCAATTCCATCTCCACCTTCGAAAAGCATTATCATGAAATAACTGTACGTCCTTGAAGCATCATCAACATCGATTCCGTTACCAGAAAAAGAGTACATTTTCCTGGACAGGTCCATTAGACGAAGTATACTGAATAAGGATGCTCAAACCAGTAGTAATCAACTTCCAAAACATAGTGTACCTTGGTAGCATAGCAATTAACTCACCTCTCATTGAAATCTGTAAAGAGCTCTGTGAAGTCCTCTCCCAGACGATCTGACGGTTGGCCAGTCACAATCTTGTAGCCACACAAGCTATTTGTTGTATTGGGAGTCTGCGGTTATTTTGACCAATCACAGCAGATATATTAACGCACAATTAAGATGTTCCACTCCAGATGAATTGCATCCTATCAACTACTCTTCGCAAAAGCGGATGTAACATGCAAATAAGCACAAACATATCTCAACAGTTTACCACTCATGCACTATTGATCGCAACCAAATCTTAAGCCCACAATCTTAAGTATAGAACTGGATGTGAACCTTGTGAGCCAACTCATGAAATCCATAAAGTAGACACTCCACGTATGTAGATTGCAGTTCTTCAGATGTTTTCTTTCGTGGCATATACTTCTGTACAACACACTTTAAGTCAGCAGCCAGCATTCAAAGGTCAAAGCAATCTTATGTATAATCTCTTGACGAAGGTAAAAACTAAATTAATAAAATCGATCACGAGACTGTCTGATAGCTTGTTCTCAGAAATTACACAAACACGGCACCAAGAAAAGCATGCATTGCACGACACGCTACACAGTACAAGTTTTATTACCTTGAGAAGCTGGAGAATGGATGGTAGAAGCTGTCGAGCATCTTGAGCAGAAGTATAAGGCGAACTTTCGGCTAGATTCTTCAGCAAGTCCAACTTCTTACCCTCTGGAAGCTGTAACAAATACCCATCATCTCCGCACATGTTAAGTTTTTCACCCTTTGTACAACTTTCAAGCATCGCTAAAACAAAGGGTACTGGAGATTTATGGCTGGTCTTCAAACGTACCTTTTCGAAAACTGGAAGTAAGTGTTTGTTGATATAGTTCAGAAACTTGCTATTAGAGGCCCCACGCTGCATATGTACACATTGAAAATTGTTTACATGGCAGGGAATGTAAACAGTGAATTTCACCACATATTTATGAAGCACAAACACAAAATTGGAAACTCGAAAGAAGTAATTATATCAGAACATACCACACATGTAACAGGCCAGTAACTCACTCACCTATTCTGTGTCGTTCGAGATGATAATAAATGATACCGTACAAGCACTATCTGAGCACTTTGAAAAATATTAGGGTTGCAGAGACTTACAGCATAAAAAGGAAGAGCCATGTTAAGGCAAGACATCAAACGATCAATGTGATCAGTATCAGTTATCTGCACACCACCAATCACAACTCATATGGTGGTTGGCATCCCCTATGGCATCAAACAGACCCATTTTATAGGCACTAATGTCATGGCGTACTCGCGCTACTCGCTCCCAATTAACTTAAAATTCTTGACAATAACAATGTCACGAATACGTAAAGTTTTACATGTAAATGCATACGGTCCATACGCAAACTTGCCAAAGAGCCCAGGATATAGCTTCGCAAAGTAAAATATTAAAACTTACTAGTGGTTACAAATCACCCGCCCT
The DNA here is from genome assembly GCA_014871385.1 of Ceratodon purpureus. Taxonomy (NCBI): domain Eukaryota; kingdom Viridiplantae; phylum Streptophyta; class Bryopsida; order Pseudoditrichales; family Ditrichaceae; genus Ceratodon; species Ceratodon purpureus. The sequence goes on along the minus strand of CM026424.1, from coordinate 8,869,985 downwards.
ACAAATTTAAACATATAACCTGACCATCGTTACTTCATCGGCAGTTTGTTTTAAATGACTGATGGTTGTGATTGACAAGTAATTGAGATTATGAAAGCAAGGAGTAATACACACATTAAAGACGGCATCCAAATCAGCTTGACCTTCAACAATCTCCAAGAGCTCTTGAACACGTTCCGCTGGGGCCTCAGAGCCGAAAAGGGCTAGGCTCTTAAGAAAGTCCATGAACATCTTGAACTCTGCTCCTGTCACATCTTGAAGACACTGCATCACCACTGGCCTCAGTTGCAAACTCTGCACCAACCGTGCATTGCACAGAGTATATAAACTAAGTGGTCAATTGGAAAAAAGTAGCTCACTGGATCCTGGACCAGTTGTTAGTAGCATGCGTTCGTAAGAATCAGGCTCTAAGAGATACATCAATAGAAATCCTAACCAAATTAGAGAGCAAAAATGTCAAGCCAAAAATAAATAGTCCTGAATGACAATGATACCAAGGAAATGAGGAGCACAACGAGTTCAAAACAACTAGCAGACCTTTTTTATAAGATCTGTTATGTGCTTTTCCATTTCATCCTGAGGATGCAGAATCTCCTTCCTGATTGGGAACACCTGAAAAGGAGAGCGTGACAAATAAGTAGGACGAAAGGGAAACAGTAGCACTTGCGAAAGTTTCTAATACAAATTGAAAGGACAGTCTTACGACTCTTACCCTGAAACTGAAAGACAAAAAAGTCTCCAACCAACATCATCATCATCATCATCATCATCATGCATAGGAGTGATGAGCTGCCACTCACCACTGCCGTCATCAGATTTGAACAATGGTGTATATATATGTCCTTGAACATCTAATTGGACAATCCATTACCTTGGGAACTTCGCAGTCTAACCAGGAGGACGGTAGATCTAATTGGACGATCCATTACCTTGGGAACTTTGCAGTCTAACCAGGAGGACGGAAGGATTTAAAAGGCAGTCAAGGTTTAATGAAATATAGAGTACAAATCGAACGCACTAACCAAATGCATTAGACGTCATAAAACCGAAAAAGAAAACTCGAAACAAATAGAACGCTTCATCAAGCAGGAGATTAAACAACCCAATCAACATGACAAAGGGTCTGACAGGTACATACTCGCTCTTTCACGAAAGTCAGAACTTTGTCTCGAAGGTTTTCATCTGAATTTTCAATGTGCTTGAATAGAGCTGTCAGTGAGCCTGCAAATCGTACCAATCAATATCACATTACAAACTTATAGTAATTTAATTTAGACCATCTACTTCATTACTCTAAGAATTTCCTGCCTGACAGCTACGAATGAAGATCGTGCAACGTCGTTTTTGACATTTAACGTGAGGATTATCAGGAACTACGAAGGTTGACGTCTTCAATACCTTTTGCATCCTGACGTAGCAATGACATCAATGCCTTCGAAGCAGCATCTCGCTCCAACGATTCTTCTGGTGCAACATCACATCAGAAAAATGAGTATATACAGTTCTAAATTCTATTTGTATAGTTCCTAAGCCAAAAACGGATAATTACGCGCAACCAAGTCACCAAAAGATTAGTCCCAGACCTGCTAGAAGTAGTTGTCCTAATACATCTGCAATCTTGGGCAAATGCTCTGGTGTATCTTTGCATAACTGTGGCAATCCTCTAATTGCCTGCACCCGGATCTGCAAATGCAAAAAGAAATACTAGATTGATTTTTTGTACTGTGGAAGAGATTAAGAACTTCCACAAATAGAGTCTGTATGTGAATGACATAGCCAGGTGGGCGAATTACAGAAGTGGACAAGAAAGAAGACGCAAGGAAGTAATGGACCCAAAAGATTTATTCCAGGCTTTTTGAGGTTAACGTTTTCATAATGCACAAAGACCTCCTCGTGCTGAATTAAAATGCATAACGATAAGTCGCCCTCTAAGTTGTTCAGCAATGTGCAACATTTCATTCCGTTAAACTCCACTTTGGTCATTTAATAACTACCGACAATTTCTTCAATACACTACCGAAGTCCGGAACAATTGTCGTCCCTCCGTTCAATGAAGAAATTTCAGTTTTACAACATTGTGTGTGAGCGCAAGGGGAAAAAAACTCATGTAGAACAATTAGATAAGGACTCTGATTTGTACAATATCAAAACAATACGATCTCTTCCACTGAAACTACGCAAAGGTATCAAAGGGTAAAATTTGCAAATTACTCACTCGGACTCCATAAAACCGCTCGAAACTCTTCCCTGTCGTAGGAATATTCTAGAATTCTCTTATAATGTTGACTGACTGGCCATCAAGTCACCAGTAAACACCGATCCATTTCCCCGAGTTCATCCTAATAAACCAAAGACCAAACTACTACAAAAACAAACCCTAACCTTCAAATTTTACGCGATATAATTCAGAAGGAATCTACACTCAACTCCTAGTTGCACCTCTCGCTGCCAAAGCCCTAAAACTTAACTAATACAATGTGATAAGGTTTCTTGCACGACTTCAACGCGCCAACTCGAAAAATGACATTCACTTCTTGACATGCTCAATTAACTGGAGTACACTAATGCCATGAACCAAATTCCATATCCAAGGACTGCTAATCGAAAACTCAATATTCATTGCTTCACATGATCCATCCAGCTAGGGTTTATAAAAACTACTCAAAAAAAAAAAAAAAAAAAAAAAAACCGAGGGAACAGGAAAAACATCAACTAACCCCGAGCTCATCCTCCTCGCACAAATCCAGCTGCGCATTGATAGCATTGGACGACAGGCCCGGAAAATACTTGAAAAACCGCGGAATGAGCTGCGCAGTGAGCTGCTTCGACTTTGCGTTTCCCTTCGCTGCAGCGATAATCCCTAAATAATCCGCCTCATTCTAACCACAACAACAACAACAACACCAAAACTCAACGACTACACCAACCTCTCAACACCACGATCCAACACCAAAAACAACCACTCCAATCCAAATATTCCAACCCTGACCAAAAACAATTTCTCAAACATCATCATAAAATGAAACAAAAATCACAGCAACGAAATGCAGAGCGCGAGAATACCTTCGACTTATCCTTCGACTCGTTCAACCGCTCCCCGTACTGGTACAGCTGCTCAATCGCAGCGGCCGACGCGTCGGAGTCCGGCGCAGGTGCAGCCATGGCGGATACCGAAGCTCCAGAGGTCGAAAAACCGCGAATTTTTTTTCAGGAAATGATTTCACCAGAGGCTCTCCCTGCGCCTGTAGAGCAGAACCGTGAAGCCAATGGCGATGGCGATCCGTGAGTGAGTTCAATCGACAAGCGAAGCAAGACAAACAGACATGGCAACACAAACTGTCTGCCTCTGTCCTCTCCACCAGAGCGAGAGAGACGAGAGGGAGTATCTACGTGATAGGTACAGTCTGGGAGGTTTTGGGAGAGCGTTGGTGGATTTGGAGTGTTTATTTGGTGGATTTTGGAGTGGTGTTGGCTTCGAAGTATTGTTTGCTTTGTTTTGGAGTGGTTTTGCGAAGCTGAAGTCAGTTTGCGTGTGTGTGTGTGTGTGTGTTTTTTTGGTGAGAGAGTGGATGTTCGTCAGGGCTAGATTTTTGAGGGTGGTGGTGGATTTGAGGAGGTTAGATTTTTGAGGGTGGTGGTAGATTTGAGGGGGCCGGGGTTTGTTTGTTATCGTTTGGGAGGTTCGTGGATTGTAGTTCATTAATAAGATTCATCATTAACATGACACATCTATCTTACAATTGAGCATGGTTTGTCTCACTTGACGGTTCCATGGTGGGATCCGTGGAGGAAACAAGTCGAGCTGTGGTCAATGTGCTCAACGGCACGGGTCCCACTAGTCTATCTTACAATTGAGCATGGTTTGTCTCACTTGACGGTTCCATGGTGGGATCCGTGGAGGAAACAAGTCGAGTTGTGGTCAATGTGCTCAACGGCACGGGTCCCACTAGTCTATCTTACAATTGAGCATGTTTGTCTCACACGACCGTTCCGTGGTGGAATCCGTTGAGGAGACAACTACGGTCAATGTGCTCATTGGCACATGGGTCCCACTAGTTCCTAATAACCAAGCACATCTCTCTTCAAAAGAAGAGCAACTTGGTTGAAGCAATCGCTCTTCCATTCTGAACCAAATCTAAAACTGCTCATAAGCAGATACCTGTACATAATATAACCTCAATTTGCTACCCATACTTGAACCAAACTCAAAAGATACTCAAAGCATCTGAACTTTAAATCCATACACCTCACCCAACTCATGATCTAGCACTAATCTTTCACATGCAACCTCGACATCTCACCGTCAAATTCATCCACCTCACTCTCCAGTACAAACGCTAGATCAACTAGAGTTCTGCAAGTGTACAAAGGAGGAATCATTCATACGGATCACAGATAGAAAATTGCCATAAAACTGTAAGTGAAGTATGAGAAATATTTGCAAGAGTATCTCTCAGGTGATGCACGATCTCGTGTAATATTTTGTTGCAAATTCGGCTGCAAGCACTATTGCAGTTCAATGATAATTGCAGAATTCATTGGCCACATTTTCAGGCAATTAAGAAGTCCCTAAACACTGAAACCCGAATATGCATTAAGACAAGAAACGTACTTGAGATACTGAATCAGCAGCAAAGATGAACCTCAACTCTAGTTGCCCAATCCGCATGATGGTTTGTGCACTTCCCTGCCTCGCACATCTGCTATGCATTCCTTGATAGGCTTCTGAATTACTTATCGGTCGTGTCCAAATCAGAACCTTAACAGGGATATGTCACATTGGAATTCACATCAACTTGGAAGTAGTAACAAATGAAGACTCACCACGACTTTCGCACCCCATCTTCACAATCCCTTAACCTTGTCCTGATTTTTAAGAATCCAGGCTTCAACACTTCAACAAAACAATGTGGTTAATCAATGAAGACAACACGCTTTAATTCCAGCGATTCCACAGAATTGGGATTGCTCTAATTGTCTCAAATCTGATCACATGAACACCTCAAGAGGCACTGCTCCAAAAAGCCAAGAACACGACAAGTGATGCATTTCATACGACACAATTGCTAGCCCAAGTTAGGATGTCCAATTCCCCTCCCTGGCCTGGAATCTCGTCCCTAAGTAAAGATATTAGACTGCTGCATGGTCCATGATGCCGGAGTAACAGAGATCTAGAGACGATGGCCAAAAGAATCCTAAGAAAATCCAGTTTGTCAGCTAACGTGCACACTGTGATCCTGCCCAGAAGTTGGATCCTCAACTGCACTGGTCCTGTTGCGAGCTGAGCTGCTTGCTGGATTCGGAACAACTCCCATCGCAGACATATCCATCAGTGTGGCGGGTGTTAAAGAGATAGGTTTTCTAAGAGACCCCAAGTCGATATGCAGAAAACAGAAATACTGTAATTCCATCATTTTAAGACCGGTAAACGAGTCCTCTAGAAAGGCTACTGAGCAGAGAAAACCTCATACAGGGCATGATGATAAGAAAGTAAAGATGATCTGAAGCTGGGGTTGAGACTGGATGTTCTTCTTTTACTTTACCACTTCCTATGCACGAACTATGTGCACTTATATTTGCCCAGAACTGATCGTTTTTCTTAAATAAAGCGGGTGATCTCTCCGATGAAGCAAATCTGTTGAATAAACCCTAAAGAAAAAGTAAGTTGAGCAAAGTAAATGTAACTGTCTGTTCTAACTATTTGAATGCAGTTAAAAGTAATCATAGCATTGTAAGAGTTGCCCCAGTATTAATATAAACACCCCTGTATCACATAGTTCTTATATTTTATATTATATTTTATATTATTTTATATTATATTTTATATCATAATTTATCTCTCTCCTTTTCTCCTGTGTTGCAACCAAATCAACAAACAAGCACTATACTTGCGCTTTACAAACAACAGTGGTCAGGTTCTAGGGCCCATCGCTTCCCGGACCATTATCTGCTCTTTCTCCAAAGCCTCAAACTGTTTTCGTGAGATCATCAAACTATTTGTCTTTCCGTCACCACCTATACACTTGACCATCATCTATTAATAATACTTTTCTTACTTGTAAACTCTCAGGTTTTTTAACTCTCAGGTTTTTTATCAAATCTGCAAGCTGATTGAGGACCTTGGTGATGTAATCTGCTCTCCCTAGCTGCTCAGTTGTTGTTCTCTCACGTGTGTTTTCATATATGAATCGGTTGCAGGAACTCGTGAGCTATGGCCGAATCAACGTGGTGTAGATTTGATTCTAGCAACATGATGGTGAAGATGCTTACTGAAGGCATTCATTCCGACATCACGCTCGAAGCTTGCGGGGGTAGCGTGAAAGCACACCGCAATGTGCTGGCAAGTGTATCCAATGTATTCCGAGCGATGTTTGAGCACGAGATGAGGGAGCAGATAACTTCGACTGTTGAGATTTCTGACATGAGCATGGAAGCGCTGCAGCTGTTCCTGCTTCTACTGTACACATGTGAGGCTCGCGTCGATGTGCGTGAGCTCGAAGATGATGTCGTGAAGCATTGGCTTGAGCTCTTCCACGCAAGCCACAAGTATGACGTTATGGACAGATTGGAACCCATTCTAGTCAAAACTTTGCCTAAGGCTTTGACTCTTGATAACATATGGGATTTAATCTCTTCTACTCCAAGAGATTTTTAGAGCAATCCTTCTCACATGGATCACGTGCTCAATCTATCCTGACATCTTACATCATAAATAACTTTGACAAGGTTATGGAATCAGAGAGTATAAGACTGGAGATGGAACAGAATTTCCCCCTTGTAAGCAAAACGTTAAAGCAAGTTATTAAAAGTTTAAAGCGTTTTTAAAGGAGGCAAGTTGTCTCCACTTTATACTCATACCAATTTCTTTTTGGTGGAAGCACAATAAAGTTAATCAAAAAGAGCTCGATGTGATTATTAAGAAGATAATGAAAAAACTCAATTCAGCTAATTTTGAGAGTTTTGGTGTAGTTTTTGAGCATTTTAGTTTCATTTTAAAGTGTCATAAATTATTTTAAATATTTCTATAGAGAAAGATTTTTTGTTAATTGTAATTGAATTGGACGACTTGTATAAAATTGATAAATTGATTTTTTTCTAAGTCTTAATTTCTTCATTTGATGGCCTTTTAATGTCGATTTGAAGATGCTTTTTCCAATTGAAAAAATAATGTTTGGTGAAAAATACTTATAGAAAAAAACACTTTCAAAAAGCACCAAAGAAATTAACCTATTGAAAAACATATTTGTAATACATCCTAAATCAATTAACGAGTATATATGATTTGATCATTTTAGAATATCTTTCAAGCATATGGATGGCACAAGATTTTCAAAAGTGGTTTTCAAATAGTTTTTATTCTTTTTTAATTACGTTTTTCAATTGATTGCTTGAGTTTAAAACCCTCAAATGATAACTGTAAAGTGTTTACTTTGCAAAAAACGTTTTAAGGTTTTAGAAAAAACAAGGCTAGAATCCATATTACCAAAACCAAATTAAAAAAACAACTTCTTTTCATCATTTTTGTGCAGTTTTTGTAAAAAGGTTGAATCTGACAATTAGTTAAGCACTTTTTTTGGTACACTTTATTGTCCTTACCCCCCTTCATGTAACTCTTTCAATGAAGAACAACCTCAACCAAGTTCGAGCTCCGGAAATGAGAAGTTTTAGAGTTGCACAGGAAGAAAACCCAAGGAGTCAAAGACTTCTTCATCCAAGTAGATGCAAACATATTTTCCAACCCAGCGAAGCTATCTTGTGAGCAGCGAGCGGGAGCAGAGAGCAGTGGAGCCGTTTTTGACGTTTTTTTTTTTTTTTTTCTTTGAAAAACGCTCCGTTTTTTGACCTAATTTTGAAATTTTTTGGAAATTTTGACGAAATTGGAGATAAATTACTAAAATTAGTAAAGGACCTATCACCGTGGAATTCCGTGGGATCGAGGATATTTTTGTCGAAAAAGTTAAATATAGAATTTAAAAAAAATTCATCGAATATACACTGAATTTACTGAAATGCGGATCAGTTTTCAATGATTTTTTTCCAGATTTTTACGACATTGCCTGAATTATTTTAATATCGATTTTAAAAAAAAAAAAAAAAATGGATGCGCAGGAGGTGGCTCTCGGATCCGAGAGTCCCCTTGGCTCTGCCACAAAGAGACCCTCGGATCCGAAAGTCACCTCCTGTGTATCCAATTTGTCTTTTTTTTTTAGGGTGGTTTTGCAATGCTTAAGATGTATCTCGGATCCGAGAGTCCATTTCACTCTGCCTCCAGGGGACCCTCGGATCCGAGATACATCTCTAGTGGATACACATTGTGGGAACTTCATGATACGTTGCTGAGTTTTCTCACCAGAAAAATAGAGTTGTTTGTCATAAGGTTGAAGGATTTCTATTTTGCTGTACAAAAGAATTCACCTTTTTGATTGTATATAATGGTATAGAAAGAAACTATCTTTATTTTCCACAGTTCAAATCAAGACAAAACCAATCCAGAACAAAACACTGCTGATATAGATTACCTACTCTCCACTGCTGGACTACTTGTACGTTATAAACTGAATAGTTCTTCAAAAAGCACCCATTCGTTCGAGGATTTCCATAACCTCGTCGAAGTTGTAACTCAGAGCGTGCATGAAGGAGTGTTCTTTAGGGTCCATCTTGCACATGTATCGAAGAACATAATACATATGTTCGCAGTATTTCCATTGCTTGTTTTTTCCTAGAGTCTCTGATAGCATCTTGATGAAATCTGGACAAGTGCATTCCAGAAAACACCCAATGGTGACGCGGTAGAGCTTGTCATTTCCCGTGTTAAGGGTAACAACACAACCATATCCAGGATACGGAATAGTCGTTACCCCCGTAATACCGCAATGGTCCATGAGAGCGGCGCTTTCCCACTTATTACGGTGCTCCACAGTTGGGGCATCAGAGTTCCTGCGAATGGAATGCCCACCTCGAAGCGTTGGGTGTGCATTGGGATCCCCTGGTGCCTTGAAATGGGATCTCGGAAGAGGCCAGTTACAAGCTGCTTGGAATTGGCGGCGTGGTGATAGAGCGCCACGCTGTTGCAGTTGGAAACCCGCTTCTTCGAGGGAGAGTACCTCCTGTCGAGTGAGATTTGTTCCAATTTTGACTGGCCAAACCACAGGAATTTCTGGCCAAACCACAGGAATTTCTGGCCAATCCACAACAAATGACTAAGGACCTCCCTTCACGCATCGGTTGATATCATCAGAGCAGAACCAAAACTCCGCTGTAGTCAAGCGTCTAGTGTGGAAGTCCTTCTTCTATCCAGAATATGTAGGCGCCGCTGTACCCCGAGCTCCCTTCGAAATCTTAGCGTCGCACTTCTTACGAGTCTGTGCCTGAAGTGCTTGACATTTTCGTCCAGACCGGTTTGAAAGGCGGGCAATGTGCCACTTGGATGGATCGCATTCTGACTCCTGCACGGACGTGGTGTGCTGTACACCACACGTTGGATCCGAAAGAGCCTCCTGAATCCGGGCCCTTGTTGACCGTGTCCCCATCGCAGGAATTGAATAATTGACCGTATCGGAGCGGTGAGAGTCATGGGCTGAACCAGGAGGGTGATCAAGCTTTCTCTTCATAGATCCGAAGATTTCAGCTCCCTCGAGTCCCTTCTCCTTCGTTAAAACGTCTGCAGCTCCGGGATACGCCTTCATTGCCTCAGCTATCATTTCCGGGTCTAAGCTCCGCTGTGCTTGACGGAGGCGGAGCTCTGCCTTGTCTGGTCCTTTGCCTCCCCTCCCTCCCTTCAGATACATTCTGTACTGAGTGATCTGCATGAACGCACGCATCATGTAGTCCACAGTTGCAGCGTAGAGGCAGTCGCCTGTGTTGCCGGACTGTTGAAGCCACTTGTTGTGTATAGTCTCTGCTAGGTTGCACGACGGCATGTCCGCTCTCTCTTCCAGAGATAGGTTCTGCATAGGCAAGTAGAAGTGCGAATGTGAGATGATATCAATTAGAAGCTCTAATGGTACTCATCAATTAAGTAGTTCGGAAGACGCTTACAAGTTGCATAGATCCACCCCACTGCCTGTATTTGTAATGCCAGAATACCATCCAGTCATTTAGCGCTCGTTTGCTGCCCTCAGATGGGACACAACCTCCAGATTGCCACCATCCCCGTATGACGTTGTACATGTCCTCTGCCTCCTCTTGAGTCTTTGCATCCTTCCACTGTTTACAAAGAGCTCTCATCTGGTCCTGGCAGTCTGTCTTGATATGAGCTAAGGTGACCCTCTCCAGACATTTCGTCCAATGAAACAAACACGTCCGCTCTCTGTCTTCCATTTTGTCGTCGATATTACCATTCCCGTATACCTTGCGTACTGCGTGCCAATTTGCCCCAGCGCTGTCCGCCATGAAGCCCTTGAAGTTTGGTTTCGGATGTCCGTTTTCCACCATCACTCCATTCAGCTGCTCCCAGAAGAGTTCTTGCGCTGTCGCATCCTCTGACTGCATGTCACAGTTTGCAATGGTCATCACCTTACAGTATCTGCTGTCGTACACGTGGCAAGCCATGGTGCTCCACTTCTTCACGCGCTTCACGTGGTCGAACATTATCCATGAATCTTGCAAGTCTCCTCCAGGTTGCATGCGCTTCACCAAATCCGTTCCACTGCCCGGCAAATCGACGGGCATCTTGAAGATGAAGACTTTCCCCTTAGTTTGGCCTGGAAATCAACTATCGTGCACAAACTTGAAGTTATTGTGTTCCTTCAATCGCATAATGTTGTCGATGAGACCGTTGTCTTGCCGAAGAAACTTCTTCGTACCTGCAACAAAGTTCCTGACATTGGCATCGGACATCGTCTCGAACTTGTCCATAGCCTCCTCCATCGAAACACCACGGAGATGGTTCTGTCTTGGAGTTGCTCGAATTAGGTAGTCGGCTAAGAAAAGCTTGGATGCGCCCATCACAATCGCCGAATTCTTGGCATTCGGAGTACGGAGGACCTGCTCGCCGATACACTCATATATATGGTCTAGTGTATCCTGGCAAGTGCCATCGGAAACTGGATGGTCATGAACCCCCAAGTGTATTGCAGCGCGTGTGTAATCTGGCTCTCTCGATGTCACATGATAAATTCGAGCATCACAAGACGCTAAACAAATAAGAGGTGTGTGGCAGAGCTTGCAAACCAGAGTCGACGAAGGAGGATGCGCCCCGCTTACTGGAATCTGTGTAGGAGTTAATCCAGCCCACTCTATTGAATTCACCTTCCCGGGATTCCTGTCAACAAAATCACAAGCAGGATTCGGACATTGCAAATGCCCAGTACAAAGAGATTTCCGGAATTTCAGACCGAAATCATTCCTAATGTTCGTGGTCATGGTCTTACACCAAGCATGTCCGTCATACTGTTTTCCCATTCCATCCAGTTCACCGCTAAATGATGTCGGAACGCCTTCAGGAATCGGAGGCAACTCAAAGATCTTGTCACCGTTATATGTCGGAGGGAGATACTTAACCTCCACATGCTCTAGGGACTCTAAGTCAACCAACACAATCTCTGACCGGGACCCTTTGCGCTTTGCCGTCGCTTTAATCGCATCGAGGATACTACGACGTTTCTTCGTGTTTGGATGAGCTGGGGGACGACCAGAGGAGACTGACGGAGATCGCCTTAAGCTGCCTATTGGTAGAGACCGAGTGGAGCCAATACTTGTACGTCGTACAAAGGGGTTGACCTTTGTATCAGCTATATTGATATCCGGAACAATGTCATCGTTAGAATCACTAATGACATGGACCTCAGGATTCTCGACTTTCACTCTCACTAACGCTGGGACTTGGACTGTTGACGTTGAGGACGGAGGAGTCAGAATGACTGTTGACATCGACATGTCAGAATCAGACAAACCATAAACCTTAAACGTGCCGCTCGACAAAGTCCAGAAATAACCCTCCTCATTTCTAGACCTGGTCTGCAAAATGGTCTCACTTAGTTCTCCGCTATCATCATAAATCTCTCTCTCCACGTACATTGACCCAATTCTAAAGTTGAACCTAAGACTAAGCAGTTGCTCCGGAATGGTAACTGTGCCGTCCTCCCCTAAGGGTGCTGTGAAGGGCGTTGCTCTACCATGTGCACGTAGAGACGCCATCCTTAGAGCCTGAAAGAAGATGGGAGTGGTACAGTCGTGCATTAGAGAGAACAAGAAGGAAGAGGCCACAGTAGATGACTTGAAGGAATGAATTGGGGAAGGACTTGGAGCTTCATATACAATGACTCCTTGCTTAAATTATAATTGTCGTTGTAATATACTTAGGATGTTAGGTGCATACATGATTCGCTCTGCCAGGTGTCCAGTTTAGGAGGGTTAAATCAGACACGCATCCTGTAAGTTCTAAATTATGAGTGTCCTAATTCAAGATTACAGACGAAATGTCTGGGTTGAGAAACGACTTTCGGATCCGAGAGTACATGAGTCATATAAACTATTTTTCTCCAGATACGATATTAGTGCGCGGGTATCCAGAAGACTCTGCATAAATGAGCCATTAAGTGGACACAGTTCCTTTACCATTTACGGAATCTATGTACTTGGATTACTGTCGTGGATATTCTTAGAGAGGCCTGTGACGGCGATGGTCAGGAATATGAATGCACTTTCTGATCATTCTGTTGATAATATTAATTTGGAATAAAGACTTTCCACCACGATTAAAACTGACGAATGAGGTTAAGAGCATGTTGATCAAATACGCAGGCAAATGTATTAATATTAAAGTCTTAAAAGGGAAAGAGAATTACAGCCTTTTATATCGCTTGCAAGGGCCGTCTTTGCGGTCTACACTTATTGCATCAGCGGAATTCTCAGTTCGACGATTGGTATTGTCGGGTATGGGTAAGGACCTATAGCCTGGCGTGCTAAGTTTAGGACCTCTACGCCTATGTGTCCCACTAAACATTGTCCTGTGGTATGTTCCACGTGGGATAATTCCTACCTTCGAATAGGCGTGAGTCCTCGACGCTTCTGGAGCAGGCGTCAATCTCATATTGCCGTCCTCCACGTGGTCGTTGGATGGATGAATCGCTTCATGTTCGACAATGTCTTCCACGGGCTGGACCGGAGTAGCCGCATCTCCGGAGACGTTGGTAATCCCGGCTTCAACATCTATGAGTGGATCAAACGGTCCATGAAGATCATCCAGAGAAACGATTTCGTCTGTGGCAGGTTCCTTCGTTGCTGCACTGTCCGCAAACTTCATCTGCATTACATGAGTCATATTCGAATTCTACGGCCGTTTAGCAACGAGAACTGACATAAAGAGAGCCATAGAAGTGATTCAACTTCTGATTTTATAGTGCTCGTATCGGCAACGTGGTATCGCCGCCCACTGCAGTCTAATCCTAGATTTGGAATCAAGGAGATATTTACGGGTAGGTTAATTAAAGTGTTTTGAATCGCCAAGTAATTCAGTACTCAGAGGCAGTATAAGAGCTTAGATTGATAAGGTCCATTTTATTCTTTAAATCTGCGCTTAAGTTCTGTGTCTAGATTGGTGCGTTGAGTCTATGTCATACACATGAGGGAAAGGAAAGGGAGAAAGTTAGTAGTTCTAGAATCGATTACTAGTCCTGAGAAGAAGGATGGGCACGAAAATAATTCAGGTGTACCTAAAGGCAAGAGGGTTGCAATAGCTAGGAAGAAACAAAAGAAATTGCTAGAAGAGGTGGACACTCTAGTTAGGTCGTTAACGTTTGAGGATTGTACTGACGAGGGAGTTAGTAAACGACCGCTGCGAAGGGTCTCAGATATTTTAGAGGAGGGGCCCAAGTGCCACTCAATTGAAGTGGAGACACCAATTATCGCAGCGGTTGCACCTGAGGTGCTGGACGTCACTTCAGCGGTTCCCGAAGAGGTGCATGATGGCGTAGTAGAGGCAATACTCGAGCTTGGGGGCGTGGAAGAGACTTGCGGCTCACTTCTCCCTGGTCGCGGATTGGGCTGCGTGGGCGGGAAGGTCGCGAGTAGCTTCCCACTTGAGGACTTAGAGGTATAAGAAGGGCTCATCTGCACTTATTCTGTCCCTCTTGCTGCGCGACTTGTCTTATCTCCTCATTCTTCCCTACTCTTTGCCCTTCTCCTTCTCTCTGTTGTAGGATTCCTCTGGGCCGTGGAGGCAAGGTATATGAACCCCCACTTCAGATGCTTCATTTGCGTGCTTTCTTTTGTGCTTGGTTATCTTGGGTTGTTTTCTATTGTCTGCGTTCTTTGTGAAATCTTAGTTAGCTTTTTGTGACGGCTGTGTTTAGGGTTAGGGCTGTGAGGGTACCTTGGTTCGCTGGGTATAAGAGCTATGACTGGGAGGAAGAAGGGAAGGGTTCAGAAACCAGAGTCTAGTATTGTGCTAAGTGAGTCTGGGAGTAGTGACGAGGGGGACAGAAAAAAGATGAAGGGTTTAAGCATTGGCGCGGCGCAGGGTTCTGGAGGGTCGAAGAAGGTGAAGAAAGGAGGAACCTCGAAGAAGATGAATACACCAGGATCAGCGTCTGCAGCTTCAAGGTCCGCGATGGAGGAAGAAGTCGCGGAAGAGGTATGGGTTCTTTAAGTTTGATGTTTTTAGTCCTTTAAGTTAAGGAAAGAGCAGAGAGAGAGGCAGGGGAGGGTGAGGCAGGGGAGAGAGGTGTGTGAAGGTTGTAGAAGAGGGGCAGATTGGGGCTGTTGGTGGGAAAGAGGAGGGGGAGGAAGGGACCTTTGGATCCGAAGGTCCCTTCCTCCCCCTCCTTTTTTCTCTCTCGCGGATGAGGGAGAGGAGGCAGGGGAGGGTGCGGAAGAGGGAGGAGGTGTGTAAGGAGGGAGAGATTGGGGTTGTTGGGGGGAAAGAGGAGGGGGAGGAAGGGACCTTCGGATCCGAAGGTCCCTTTCTCCCCCTCCTCTTTCCCTCCCACAGCATAGAGAAAGGAGGGAGAAGAGGGTGAGGGAGAGGGGAGGAGAGTGGGAAGGAGGGGCAGATTGGGACTATGGGAGGGAAAGTGGAGGGGGAGGAAGGGACCTTCGGATCCGAAGGTCCCTTTCTCCCCCTCCACTTTCCCTCCCACAGCAGAGAGAAAGGAGGGAGAAGAGGGTGAGGGAGAGGGGAGGAGAGTGGGAAGGAGGGGCAGATTGGGACTATGGGAGGGAAAGTGGAGGGGGAGGAAGGGACCTTCGGATCCGAAGGTCCCTTTCTCCCCCTCTCCTTTCCCTCCCACAGCAGAGAGATAGGACGGAGAGGAGGGTGAGGGAGAGGAGGGTGAGGGAGAGGAACCTGAGGGAGAGGAGGGTGAGGGAGAGGGGAGGAGAGTGGATACTGGAGGGGGAAGCCGAGAGGAGCGACGGAAAGAGTAGCCGCAAGAGCAAAAACAGCTAGGGTCCCGAGGGACCTTCGGATCCGAAAGTCCCTCAGAGCCCCAGATGTTTTTGCTCTTGCGGCGGAGGGAGAGGAGGAAAAGTAAGGTGAGCAATAGGTTCTGGATGATCGCTGACTGTACCATGAAACCACCTTCGGATCCGAGGATGGTTTGTTGATGCAGCCTTTCTTCGAAGGATACAGTAGTTGCATACATGAGCGGCTGGAGAAGAGTGTAAGAATCAGTGATTTATAATTGTTTCATTGAATACTCATGGTCTGGTGCGTGTGATGTTCAGGAGTCTGAGATTGTACCCATGGATGTGGAGGGAGCTGGAGAAGAAGAAGAGCCATCTGAAGACCGTGGAGTTCATTATACGGTTGCGAGGTTGAGGCAGAAACGTGCTGGAAACTCACACATCGTCCTCAATGAATCGGTGGAGCAGCCGATTGGGGAGTTGGATATTCCGCTTTGTAGGATGGTGGCAATGACAGATGTACGAAGTCCTCTATTGAAAGATATTGCGAAGCTGAAGGCAGAATTTGCTACTGGCTACAGGCGAGGTGGACCGTGCTTCTATGTGTCTCTTCACAGTTATGCATTGCAGACACAGGAGGTAACAGACGAGATTAGAGCCGGGTGGTCAGACACTTGGAAGAATGCTGAGAAGACATTCGAAGAACAATGCCAAGCTATTCCGGAATTGAGAATCTTCTCAAACAAAATGTTCTTCATTTGGGATGGGAATCATAGATTCAAAGCTTGGATGGAGGAGATTCATCAGTTTCATTATGACGACCCTGATTTCCATCCGGCAGTGAAGTCAATCGTATTGCGCGTTTCCGAAGAAAACAATCAGCAGCTATTAAACGCGATGACTCATTGGAACAAGTAAGTGTCTTGAAATACGGATTTTTGCATTCCTCTTTATTTAATAAGTAGTGGTGCTAACGATTTACTGTTGCAGGAAGAACGAAGTCGACCATGTCGAACAGCATTGGACTCATGAATTACGCCGAATCATACAGTTCGGCACTATGCCCTTCGAGACGTTAAAGACCATTCTTCCCAAACGGGACTATGCAGCTAGTGTTGCGGAGTGAAAAGGTGACCAAGAAGAAGAAGAAGTGGTACCACATGACAGCAGATGCCTTTTGCAACTTCTTGTATGGGGTACTGAACAAACCTACCTCCGTGATATTATGATTCATCGTTTGATTATATGTCATTTTAATGTGTGCTTTATGTACTCTATAGAGGGAAATCAATATGGCGGAGGACGCTGCGATTCAACCGTACGAGGACACGCTGCTGAAGTACGAGGGGAAAGCCCTGGAAGGCTCATCTATTGACGTCAAAAAAAAAATCCGAAGAAGCTATCGCGGCTTGCAAAAAGAAGTTGCACACCAATATGGACCGCTTGCTTGCTATCGCGGACCCCGCAAATGGCGAGGGATTCATCGATGAGGTATCTCGATTTACTTATCCAATGTACTTTCGGATCCGAGAGTAGTTTTGCAGTGCAACCGACTTGTTGTTTTCTTAGGCTAATTTCCAATTGTAAAATGAAAGTAGATGCAACCCAATGTACTTTCGGATCCGAGAGTAGTTTTGTAGTGCAACGGAGTTGTTATTTTTTAGGCTAATTCTCAATTTTAAAATGAAAGTAGATGCACCCCAATGTACATTCGGATCCGAGAGTAGTTTTGTAGTGCGACAGAGTTGTTGTTTTCTTAGGCTAATTCTCAATTTTAAAATGAAAGTAGATGCAGCCCAATGTACTTTCGGATCCGAGAGTAGTTTTGCAGTGCAACGGAGTTGTTATTTTTTTGGCTAATTCTCAATTTCAAAATGAAAGTAGATGCAGCCCAATGTACTTTCGGATCCGAGAGTAGTTCTGTGGAACTGGATATTTACTTTAATTCTTGATAAACAGCCCTAATTTCAGCCTAGTTCAAATCATCACCATTTAATTCAGGTTCTGTTTGATGCAATGGTCAGCTTATGATGATATTGACTTTATTAATGAATATTTTGATGTTGTTGGACAGATTATTGCGCATTACAATTGTAATATGTCTCAGCCGGAGATGAGTCCTGAGAAGCTTCAGTTGATAGCGACCGCCAAAGTTCCGGCCCAGTACAAGCAACGATGGTTAAAATGGTGGAATATGAGCAAGGATGGACGACAGGCCAACAACTTCCCAGAGCAACCTTGCGCTACTACCCAACTGAGACCATGGGTGGAAACTGCTTCCTTCTACGCAGGCGTAAGTTCTCGGTACCATATTCTTGATATTTAAATAAAAAAATCTACCTCCAGGGGTACTTTCGGATCCGAAAGTCCTTTTGGAGGGGGCTATTACTAACTCCAAAAACTCGTAGGTCGTCAATTCGTGTACCCATTAGAGTTCTATAAAAGAAATTCCTGCAGGGTCCAGAGTACTTTCGGATCCGAGAGTCCTTTCGGAGGAGGCTGTTTTACCTCTCAAAACACATAGGTCGTCAATTTCTATACCCATTTTTTATTCAGAGAAAATAATTTTTGCACTGCCCAGGGTACTTTCGGATCCGAGAGTCCGTTTGGAGGGGGCAAAATTTTACTAATCTTCTGGAGTTTGATGCAGCTTGAGGAAGAAGCAGGAAATATTTATAACAATATCATTGATGAAGACCATCTCCAGATTCCGCGACCGGGCTTTGAGGGATCCATTGTTGACATCCGGAAATTTGTTCTTGACGGAAGCTAGATAATCTGGAAGAAAGGCTATCCAGATCTGGTTGGGAAGCCCTCAAAATTTAATAAGCAGAAGGAGTTTCTGGAGTGGGAGAATACAAAGGAAGCTGCGTGCAGGGTTGTGGTGAGGTACTTTCAGCAGGAGTTGTTGAAGAAAGGGGCAATTACCGAAGACCAATTTCCAGCTCGTTTCAAGAAATGGTTGGACACGGCAAGCGAGGACTGCATTTTTACACCAAGCCAGCGACGCGATTTCACGAGGCCGCACCTTCATCGGTGCCCTTGGTACATTGAGCTCAAGCCCGGAGACCATTGCCCAGATCATGAGCTGGAGACATTCGCCATCTGCAAGAGGGAGACTGAGGAGATGAAGTCTAAAGGCCTGGACCTTGCGAATGCAGATGCGCTATTGAATTTGACTGAACAGCAGAGGAAGAAGATGTCGAAAAAGCTTGAACGTGAAGAGCAGAGGGCAAAAGCAAAGGCTGAGAAGAAGGAAAAGGAGAGGGCGGAATCGATCAGACGGAAGGAAGAGAAGCTCATATTTCTCACTCAATCCAAGAAGGTAAAGGAAATGGGCTTGAAGAAGGTTGCTGAGGATGAAGGTATTTCACCTTCTGGCAGTAGCATACCTTCTGATAGTATTCACGGGACATCTAGCTTGCCTTCGCAATCTATCTACACCATCAAGACTCAGGATTCGGCGGAAGACAATGCGGAAATCCTCATTCTGAACGAGAGCGCCACGAGTATCCTCGACGAGTTCGAGGTCGAGTCGATTGCTGAAGAGAACAAGAAGCCGCCGCTGTATTCGAAGATTCTGAGCTTTGTGCAGGAACATCAAGGATGTAAGCGTCGGACATACAAGGGGCAGGAATCAAACGAATGCGTGGACCTTATTATTTGTGACGTGCCGGAGGGCTTACCTGTTCCTGGATTCCCACCTGCGAAGGAGGTTCCTATCTGGAATCAGCTGCTCATTACTACAGATGAGGATGGAAATAAGGAGGCGAAGTGGATCAGGCATGCTTTCGAGTTTGCAAATGAGTGGCTCAGCGACGATGGGGGTTTCCTTGTCATGTACCCGGATTCTGAATATATCACCAACGAGATCTCAGCATGGGCGAAATGGTCGAATTTCAAGGTGGAGATGAAGTCGATCGTGACGAACAATATGCCTCTCACTAAGCCGGATTTTGTTGGGAAGTATGTTGAATACTTTGTTATGAAGCTGTTCGTTAGGCAGGAAAACCGCGAGGAGTCTATTCCGGATGCGAACTTCCGTTACAACCCTCAAAGCCAGCTCCTCGATCAAGGTGTTGATCTTATCAACAAAGGGGTGGTTACTAATTGCATATCCGAGGAATCTATTACCAAACAACGGCGTTCCGGAATTCCTTGGCGAGGGGCTCGGGAGAAATCAGACAATTTGCTTCTAGCTCTAATTGACCTCTGCAGCGAAGAAGAAGACATTGTTGTCGACCTTTCAGCATCTACAGGTGACATATCTATTCCGCGCCGATGATGATGTTTTATGGAATTCCTTATAGTGATTTTTGCTCTTAGTACTAAATGTCAGGTTGTATCAGGTGCCTCCATTCGAGCTTGCAGAGGTCTCTATCGTCATATTGTGGCACTGGAGGCGGACGAGGATCTTTACCAGAAAGTTCTTGTTCCATATCAGAGCTCCGATGAAGAAGACTCTCCTCTACCGACCCCTCCATCTCCTCCAAGACGTCCCCCTTCTAAAGTTATAATGGAACCAGAGGTCAAGAGGGCACCGAAACGGAAATGTGAGTACGTCCATATCTCCATATTTTAGCAGTTTGCAGTATTCAAATTTCGGTGGAGTTCTTTGCTAATTTCCTTTCTGGCAATGCAGATGGGAAATAAGAAACAAAACATCCAGAGGGGGGAGTTCATTTCGCAGAACAGTGGAGAGCATTGCTAGCCCTGAAAGGTCATTCATATTACCTTCGTATGCAGAACAAGCCGCTCAGACCTTGGCATTGGCTCCATCTCCCTTTCCTTCAGAGAAGACACCAAGTCTAGAATCTCGTGCTGTTGAGAGATATTAGACATATATGCTAGTGAGGAGCACGTTCCATTCCTGGACACTGTGGAAGATGACCGTCGAGCATAAACCTGTAGATATTGGA
This sequence comes from Ceratodon purpureus, assembly GCA_014871385.1. Classification (NCBI taxonomy): domain Eukaryota; kingdom Viridiplantae; phylum Streptophyta; class Bryopsida; order Pseudoditrichales; family Ditrichaceae; genus Ceratodon; species Ceratodon purpureus. The sequence goes on along the minus strand of CM026424.1, from coordinate 8,849,721 downwards.
CTACTTGTGTGCATATTTTGTAATATTTGCCACATGAACACTTATGTTTTCATCTTCGAACACTTATTGATTTTAATCAAAAGTGCTACTTCACATGCCAATTTGTAATGTCTGCTATTTTGGATGTCTGATTTAAAGGTTTGCATAATTGACTCTAGGATCGAAGAACTAGCTTTCCACTTGCTCATTCCATCCTCCAGACATTCGGTATAATCACTTTAAATGGTGTTTCATTAATTCAATTTATCTTTAACAATTCCTCAACATATTTTGACGTATTTTAAATTGTTTATCTGCAAAATATTAATTATATAGAATAATAATTAATAAAAAATTGAGGGTTCCAGAATCGGCTCTCGGATCCGAGAGCCGTTTCCCAGTTCCCTTTTTTTCCCTTCCTCCCCCATCCCCTTCCCTCCTTCTACCCCCCTTCCCCTTCCCTTCCTCTATCCCCTCCCCTCCCCTTTCATTCCTTCCCTCTCCCCCCTACCCCTTTCCATCCCCTCCCAACCCCTTTTCCCTCCCCCCTCCCCTTATCCTCCCCCATATACCCGGAAGAGGAGAAGAAAAGAGGGACCGGGAAACGGCTCTCGGATCCGAGAGCCGTTTCCCGGTTCCCCTTTTTCCCCCTCCTCCCCCTATCCCCTTCCCTCCTTCTACCCCCCCTTCCCCTTCCCTTCCTCTATCCCCCCTCCCCGAGCCCCTCTAATCCCTTCCCCTTCCCTTCCTCTATCCCCCCTCCCCTCCCCTCTAATCCCTTCCCTCTCCCCCTTACCCCTTCCCCGCTCCTCTCAACCCCTCTACCCTCCCCCCTCCCCTTACCCCCCCCTAATCTCGCCCAGGGTTCTCGGATCCGAGAACCGTTTCTCTCTCTC